>CM076581.1:578961501-579309805 GCA_034641835.2 Pinus albicaulis
TTCATCTTGATTGAGAGCGACGGAAGTGACAAAAGGAAGACAAAGAATGGCAAAGGATAACAAGTAGGAGTCCTTCTCTTATATTTTTATCTTAAGGAAAAGGTCAAGTGTCTTTCTTATTTTATTATAAGTGTGTGCACCACACTCAGGGAAACTTATCTATCCGTAGGTTTGATTTTTGTAAAACAATAATGTAGTGAAAATGAAAATGTATTTTTTTTCAATTTCGATGAATAATAATTATAGTAAGGGTTTAGGGGTTTCAAGGAAAGAAACAAGTGTAACATTCAAAGCAAGAAACATGGACTACTCTTTGAATGAAAATAAAATAAACTGTAGGATACACAATTCTTTCCCCCCTGTCCATGAGGGGATTTTTTTTTTTTAAATGCAACTTAATTTGCTTAAAAATGCAAGATAAAATAAATACTTCACCCATGAGCTACAATATAAGATTTTTGTTTTTGAAAATAAAATATTTTATGGAAAGGAATAAGAAATATTTCCGCAAAACACTCCAACAAACAAATATTTGACAAATTAATTCCAATGTAGAATAAAACTATAAATACTTCAAACAACAAATAAAAGCTAATTAGGTCATAGAATGAAAAATGGAAATTTTCACCAAAACAAAAAGATTTTCCATATAAAGATAGTAAAAAAAGACAAAATTGAAGTGTTCGACCTATAAAATATTAGGAATATAATCAAAACATAAAGAAAATATAAATCTAAGATCAAACGGGGAAAAACCCTAAGAATTTTTCAATTGTCCACGATCGACATAGGTATTCAATACATAACCGGGCACCAAACAAGGATAGTTTCATATTACAAAACAACATAGTGTGATTAGACAAACTGTCTCCCACAATAGAGTGTGATAGGCATGAAATTCAAGAAAAAAAATTCAAAAGATCTAAAATATATAGGGTTCTAAAATAAAATAAGGTATGTTAGAGACTCAAGAAATATTCAACTTAAGAAAAAAGGAATACCACTGAGGAACAACTTTCTCCCCAATGGTGTCACCCATATTGTTGATGAAAAAATCGATCATGTAAACAAGAGTGATCTCCCTAGGTTCAGAAACCAAACATTAGAATAAAACACACAAAAATATATAAGCTTTCCCTATGATACTATTGAAAATATAAACATGGACATACCTGATAATCTAAAGTTTGTCCTCACTCATACTTTGTTTGTTGTATCTTCTATTCGACCTTTAATCCCCAAAGAAAAACACTGTAATATCACCAAAAAACAACTAATCGAAGAATTTGATATATAGAATACTTAAAAGATTCTAAATGGATGATCAAGAAGTTCCATTACAAACATTCATACAATGAGACAACATATGTGGAAAAGAAATATATTTTGTATAAATAAAGAAAGGATACATTTACAATCATTTCCTTGATGTTGATAGCATCCTCCCAATTTCATTTATTCAAACCTTGTGTTCAAAATCATTCAATGGATACTTTAGCAAAGTGAAATTATACCTCAAGAGTCTAAAATCCAACCCTTTTTCCTTTCGAGTATATTGTATTTATAGGCCAAGGACAGAAGTTTGATATCATTTGATATCCACTTAGGTAGGAATTAGATACACAATGGAAGGTATGGGATCCACTATAGTAGGGATCAAAACCACTTGAGTAAGGATTCAAATCCATATCCTCACCAATTAGAAAGATACCCCCACAAGACTTCTGGAATGGAATCTTCAGGTCCTTTTCTATTTTTTACCCACGTAAAAAGACTGATGCACTTTTGATAAAGAAAGTTGCGATGATGATTCAATATTTTAGCTATATAAGGTGCGATGTCACAAGTTAAAATGATAAAACTTGTGACGGTCTCCAAAAATAAGGTTTTAAAGGTATGTAATCTAGGATTCTTATCTTTTATGGTGAGGTATTTATTCCACCTTCTTATGAATTGATGAAAATAGTTAAATAGTGAAAGATTCAACTTTAACGTCATTTTCCTCGACGTGACAAAATAATGTGTAACACATGTTTTTATTACCCACAAAACAGACTATATTTCTTATTCCTTGAAACAAATTTTCCTTGTATGAAAATCTTGTGGCTTGAATATCCAATCTGAAGCCTTAATCCCTTATAATTTCACATCCCTCCATGTGTTGTATCATGTCCACACATTATTGAGCTATATATATATATATATATAATGAAAATTATTTTAAGTGTAAATTCTAAAATTTAAAGGCTAGGTATTTAGTGCTATTAGTTAATTTTATGTTAATACATATTAGTTTAAATATTTTTAGGTTTAAGTTAACAAGTTTATTAAGAACCTTATAAATGTGGAGAAATATACTTAAATTTTCTATATAAACCAATTTGACATGAGATATGTAATATGAAGATTTATAATTAAAATGTAAAACACACACACACACACACATATATTAACATGAGCCGTGTAATGTGTTAGCTTATAATTAAAGTGTTAAAAATATTTTTCTACATGATTTGAATCTTTGCATTACATATATTGGAAATCTAAGGCTTAGCTATTTATGGTGCTGGTATGAATTTTGTTTGTTCCATGAATGTGTGTGTGTGTGTGTGGGCGAAAGCATGGAGCTGGGTTATATTTTTTAGCAAAAAGAGGACACGTTTTGTTGAAAAATAGATGCTCGATCAAGCAATTTTAAGCTTTCGATCAAGGTGTTGAGGCACTTAAAAATAGCTCGATCGAGCATTTAAACAACCTCTCAGATGATTTTTTTCTAACCTAATTTAACACCTTGATCAAGAGTTTTTTTCTCAATTGATCTATATATTTTGATCGAGCCTCTGGCTCAATCAAAATATATAGCTTGATTGAGCATTGTTTCTAATTCAAATACCCTAGTCGTGACTTGCACAAGTCATCTTGTTCGGACCACGAGAGGAAAGGGAATTCAACAAAAGTTTTCTAAGCTCGACTGAGATGGAGGAACTCAATCCAACTACCCATAAACCCTATCAATGACTTGGAGGCTCAAGCCGAGGTCAGTTTCTTGTCATTTTGCCTCTTTTATTTAATTGTTTTTCTACAAAATAAAATAAATTAATTTGAAAAAAAATCTAGCATAAAAAAATACAAAATACAATCATGAAACTCACCATGAAAACCACACAAAAAACCTCAAGAAAACCTTTGAAAACCACAAAAAATCCTTAAAATCCCTAAGAAACCCATGAAGACCAAAAACAACTTAGAAAATCACTAAGAAAACCCTTAAAAAACACACAAAAAAACTTTAATTTAGGTTTTATTTTTATTTTTTTAATTTCATTGTATAGGTTATATACAATATTAACATGTTTATTATAAATAATTTCTATAGTAAAATTTATTTTTAATTATTTTACATTTTTAAGTTCTTTTTGGGATTTTAGCTAAATAAATTTTCAAAAAATTTAGTTTTTTGTTATTAAAAATGCATTTTAAATTTTGAACAAAGTTGATGAGAAATATGCCAAAAACAATTTCAAAACAAAAAACAATTAAACTATAAAACTCCAATAAATAAATAAATTAGGAACTTTAAATTGACATAATGAATATGGATGCTCACGGTGAATCTATATTAAATCAAATAAGAAAATCTATTTCTTTTTTTATTTTAAATTTAAATCAATTTATATTTTAAATATTTTTTAATAATAAATATGGTAATTTGTTTTATAAAATTAATTGTACTTAAATAAAATATTTTAACTAAATTAAAAAACCACACCAATAAATATATATATGTGTGTGTAAAGTATAACATAGTTCTATAATTATTATATATATACAACATAACTAGATATATAATTATATAATATAACATAACATGTAATATAACTATCTAACTAGATATATGACATAGTTATAGTTATAATACATCTCTCACACACACCCATATATATATATATATATATATATATATATATATATATATATATATATATATATATATATATATATATATATATATATATATATCTATATAGTTTTATAACTATTTAACATAACGTGCTCTTCTTAATAACATAAGATGGGTGATGCTCAATAAAAATTTTAAGACTCGAGTTTATCTATAGACTGTAATTTCCTTAAAATTTTCATTACTCATATTTGTAGAATTATTTAATATAATAATGCATGAGAAATATATATCTCTTATTTCCCACCCTTATTAGATTTATTAGTTGAGTAATGATTTTGTAACTTACACTTCTTGTATTTTTATTTAACTATATAATGCAACATAACATATACCATATTGTTTCATTATGTAGTGTGCCGTACCAGAAACATTTTCTTCATGTGCATGCACCTAGTACATGTCATGCGTTAAAATCAAATATTATAAGAACTTGTCTTATGAAGTATTTAGTTGACATGAAATTTTATTAGTTTTGCAAATAGGTTTATTTCAAATTTTTACATATATTTACATATTTCTACTCTATGAATAAAACACATTATTTATAAATGGGAAAAAGTGTAAGTTAGATTTTCAATCACATTTTTCGATTGTGTTTACATGAAATTCAATACTTTGGTTGATAATTTATCAAAATAGACACTTTATTTAGTTTAGGGCTTTAGCCTAGATTATTCAACTTGAGTTTATAATGGTTTTCTTGTCAAAATTTTTCCTATGTCAACATTTTTTTCCTAGGATTATTTTATATGTATTATATGTAATTTGTAGAGCCATATCCCATACACCCCCCAAATACAGCCCGTCGGAGTGTTGGGGGATCTGTTAAACATGGTCAGGATAGATAAGTATCCATATTAGAGTGTTTTTTCCACTCAGATCCTCCCTCTGACACAATTTAAACTGTCAAAGGAAGTGTTTTGATCTTTTTTGATGATCTTGATACAGATAGTGGACCTTCTTCACTCGTTGTAGGTATACATCTTTCATTTTAAATCCTATTTAAACTTTTTATGTTTATGTCATGAAATTGTCTTTAATTTTTAAATTTTATTCAATTGGTGTGTTTGAATTTAATGTATATTTTATTACATTTCTAGTTTTATACATCCATATTAAATCATGTTTATGATTTGCAGACCCTAAGCACTATGAAGGCGAGGATCACAGTACGGTGTCGATCCCTCTATGGAACGACACCATATCCATTATCAAAATTTAGGATGTTAGGGCCCAATAAACATGCATCACACGAGATATGGATTAAATATATGCTAGTTGACCTACTAGGTGTAGTTTGTCTCTGATGATGGATAACATCAACAAGTTGATAAAGATATACTAGAGGGCGAGGCCACAAATATACCTCTTATATTCCGTACATAGAATTAGGAGGTTAGAGTTTAGAGAACCACATACTTGGAAAGTGGTGAAATATACCACCAAGAGTGTTGATATTCATGAGGAGTTGTTTGATATCCCTCTAGAATGTTGTGATAGACATGTTGGTCTGATTCCTCTAAAATATTTTAAGAATGTTGATTTGGCCCCTTTTGTTTATGATCAATTCATCAGAGCTTGGGGCCAGTTCCCCCACCATGACTAGGTACAAATTTACTTTTAAAATCATATATATGCATATTTTGTGCAATATAGGAGGCCATATTACACCAACACTGGATATAAGTTTTATGGACCTAGTTTGGGACATAGTTATGAATGTGTTGGGGATCATAGGGACCTTGCGCATGTAGCACCACTTCCTAGATTTTTTCCATGACCATCTCAAAGTGTGGTATTACCGACAGAGTTAGGGGAGTTGTCACATCTTGGTGCCGAGACCAGGCATACCATTGTAGATAGCATGAAGAGGACATTGACCATTGCACATGTCACATTGTGTGGAGATATGAGCAGACCACCTTTGTTTCCTTGTGGCTCACCAGTTGCATTACATGATGATTCATATCTTGAGAGTCTAGGCCATGTAATTTTTTTTTTCATATGCACGTATGTGTCATGATACCATCCATGATACTTGGAGCGTGTAAAAACCACGTGAAATAAACCAGGTACATATACACGAAAAGTTTGACTCTTATCGTCAAATGAGCTTCTGAGGTCATCTGAGGGGGCATTTGACTAGCTAAAGCAACCTCCTTTAGTGTATGTTTCCATGGCTCAGTCTCCTCTACCTCCACCTCATAACACTCATGGAATAATATTTGAGGTGAATCTTTGTATTCTTAATATTTCAACATTTTATTGTTTTAAGTTACATGTATGAACAATAATTAATTCTTAGACTAAAATTTGTCTTTGGCATAGTGTACAGAGGTCCAGATGCAAAGGGGTGCCAATGTTGCAGTTATGTGGACACATGAGTGCGATGCTGGGTATGGAGGCATTGTGCCATAGGCAGGGGAGCACCAAACCTAAATTGATCAAACGCCCATCCCACCTGACTTCCATTTGCACTTGATTGACTCACAAGTAGGGGAATAATTAAATGCATAGCTCAAAATCATTTATTTTAATATTATTTATTTTGTACAACTACTTTTTTAATTAATTTGAATTTAAATGTGCTATATTGCAGTACTAGATTATGTATGCTCACTCTACACAATGGAACACACATAAGAGTTCTATAAGTGATACTTTATAGAGTGGATCATAGATAGTTTATATATTTTTAGGCCCATTTCATAGAGCATATTCACATGTGAGGTACAAATTTTTTATATTTTCATACATGGACAGTTTATGGATGCATGAACATCATTTCACTTTATGGATGCTTATTATTTCAGTTTGTGGATGTTCATGTGTATACTATAATTTATAAATATTTTAATATGGATAGTTTATTATCATACATAGATAACAAGATAACAATTTTGACTTCTCAAAAAATAAATTAAGAAAATAAGTAGAATCTTAGACTATGATGCAAGTCATTTTGATACTTAAAATGAAATAAAATATATGTTCATGGTTCAATTCAAATACACAGATATGATTGAAATATATTTTAAATTCAATTTTAAAAAATGTTTTCAACTAGTAATGTTCAACTAATAACTTGATTTATTAAATTTTATTTCTTTTGAGGTCATCTACAACAATTTAGTCATAACTCATGATATAACTCATATGTATTGGAATTAAATATATCAAAAAACAATTAATGATATGTTTTTAGATAATTTTACAAAATTTTATGAAATTTCCTAAATTTAGTTGGCTATCAAATGTTTCAAATACTTAACTTCCGAAATTCAATTAAGAACATTCAAGAAGTAAAGTTTAACAAAATAACAATTATGAATTCTAGTTTCATAGACTATGGAAATAAGTACAATCTTACTATTATGCAAGTCACTTTGATAATTAAAATGAATTAAATATATCATGTACATCAATTTAATATTGAATTTGTAAAAAGTGTCTTTTAGTGGAGTCAATGTGTGTTAATATAAACAATTAATGATATGTTTCTATAAATTTATGCACTTTCTTTAATTTACTTGTCTATCCAAGTACTTTAATCAACTTTTAATCTTAATACCTTCAATTAAGAACATTAAAGTAGTAAAATTTGACAAAATAGAAATTTTATTTGTCATATTGGCTTGTAGAAAGTTTCTTTTATTGCACAATCAATGTATGTTTTAAAATTACAATGATTTTATTTAAATGTCAAGATGTAAACTACTAATAAGTTTTATTCAATTTTATTTCTTTTGAGATTATCTAAAAGAGCTTAATAGTCATAACATGATATATATATATATATATATATATATATATTGTTGCACTTCTTACATTCCAATATGAAGCATGTGTGTAACTCTCTCTGTGTTTTATATCAAACTCACGCATGATAAATTTATTATTAATAACATAAAAATATTTCAATGTTGTTCATAACCAAGATTGTTGAATTTCCATTTGAAGTAAAATAATATATCAACTTGGTTGTTGCATACTAATTGTATTTTCTATAAACCAAATATGCATGGCATGTATATAGACCTACAAAATTTCTTGCATGCTCAACATAAATACTATACACATGACATTCAAAAACTTTAAGATGAAACTTTTTAATTAAATCTAAAGCTAAATCCCTATTGATTCTAAAGCGCCTCCTTGAAATTTTGTGTACATTAGAAACTTAAGCACCTCAAGGAAACTAAACCTTATATAACATATATGTACACCATTAGGAATATATCCTATATAATAGGAAACACTTCTCTATTCAAAATTACAAAATTACAAGACTATTCAATTTTCACACTTATAGATTATAAAAATCATACATTTGAGATCTCTTATACTAGATTAGATTACACTTGGATGCTATAGACTCAACTTCAAGGCTTTCAATTTTCATTGTCTACTCATTGAGCCAATGGCTCATCGGAATACACGTCTCGATAACATGTTCATGATCTGATTATCTCATCTACCATCTCCTTGGTTCACCTTTGTTTGTTTTCATTTCTATGATATTGATATGAGATTATATGACTAGATGACCGTATAGACAAGATATATATTTAGGCATAAAATCTTTATAAATGATGTGATCACTTTGTTTTTTAGCCTTTTAAAAAAAAATTCCCATCACAACCATGTCACCAATTTGGTACGTGAATTTTCCATATTCATATGGTCTCACCAACCTACTTTTCACCTATGTGCATCACATCAAATAGTATGCTACATTCTCTTCATTTCCTATAGGGGAAGTTACATTAAAAACATCGCCTACAACCAAAATGAAAAATATGTATTAGTTAAATTTCTTTAATATTTCAATTTGTAGATAATTTTTTTAATGATAGATGAGCCACATACCTTCCCTTACAATATCAAATACTTTATCATGATCAATTTAAATTATGGCCTCTTCATCATGCATCTCTTGCCATGTCAGAATTGGATGAAGTCCCTCTGGATTAAGAGGGACATATTTCCATCCTTTCACGCACCCATGTTTTTCATAGTGATCAATTATACATCCATCAAAACCAATGAAAAACTCACAAAAACATGCAAGTTTTCTTGTCTCGAACGAAAATATGTCTCGCATGTCTTTTCTTCGCACTAATTGTAATTCCCTTGTCCCTTCTACAATATTACAATACCAAGGAATATATATATTCCCATTGCTAAGTTAAATATTCCAAAATAACATGCGCACATACCTTATAGATTCGTGACCTCCATGTCTTAAATGGGATCTGCACTAGTTGACCATCTCTAGTGATTATTTGAGTCGATCTGCATCAGGACTCATTTGGTACCTCCTAAGAATATTGTTCCCATTCACTAAGTGAAGCATTTGGCCTTTTTCAAAATTAGTTCTTCTTAGAAACATTTTTTTGTTTCTTCAAGAGACTATATAAATCCTAAACTAAAAGTGAGTTCTACAAAAAAATGAAACATTTCAAGACCTTTTTCAAATTTACTTATTCTTAGCAACATTTTTTTATTTCTTCAAAAGTCTATATAAATCCCAAACTAAAAGTGACCGCTATTTGTAACAAGGAAAGTATTATATTTTTGTTCATATATATCATATACCGAACATTTCAATTATTGAAATCCAATGTCAATTATATAAATCTATTCATTTGTATAATAATTTGACAGGTTGATGAATTAAATCTACTAATAGAAATTAAGTTTAAATTCTTACATAGGAAAGCTCTAAATTTACATATTTCAGAGGGATTTGTTACTCAAATAATTTAATGATGTGGTGAATCTTTTGAATTTGATAGAATGGGAGACTATTGAAAAAACAAGCTAGTGATTACCAAATTGAATGGCCAAATTTATTTCATGAGATAAAACAAAATTTGTATCCATAAATTCATACAAATTTAGTCAATTATAAGATAAATTGTGATTGAAAAACTATACAATACATAAATACACACTCCATGATACAATAAGGAACCTACTCAATTATTTTTGAAGTATGTTAATATTTGAAATCATACTATACAAAATGAAATTAGTTGATAAAAATTTCTTCATTGGAAGGCTCGTATCATTTAACATTTTAAAACCTGTAACTAAAATTACCATAAAACAATAGTAAGAATACCTTTATTAGAATAATAACTTATCATAGCTATAGATAATTTCACAATTCCAAATAAAAGGTGGAAGAAATGTGGGATGAGAAGGGCAATCAAATTGTTGATAAGTAAACAAAAATAAATCAAATGATATAGGTTTTAGTGTATTTAGAGAACAAGGAAGATGCTTCAAGGTCTTATCAACAATGAATTTACATTGTTTTCATTTGTGGTGAAGAGGGGCACAAATTATTTGAGTTTTTTTTTTTGGGAGAATGTACATGGAAATTTTATGGCACAAGGAGGGGTAAGAGGATTTTAAAAACTAAATTTTTCTACAAGGAACCTTTTTTATGCATGTGCAAAGATGGATATCCAATGTCTTTTACGTTTTCAATTATTTTCATCAAATATTGACAAAGTTTAAAATAAAGAACTATTTTTTTCTTTTGAACCATATTTTGCAATATATTTAATGATTACATATGTTTAGAAACAACAAGATGAATTTAATTGACATTAAATTGCCACAGTATAAGAAGATTAACATTGTAAACATTTCTAGCATATCATCAATACATGGATGCTAATTTATTTCTTTTTCATTTATTATTTATGAATTTAATATTGATTAATCACATGAGTCTTCCATGGAGCATTATAGTTATATGCAATAATACACTCATTTTTGTGCAAGGACAAATCTACAGTACACTTTGTATGTCTTTAAAAAACTTGTTCTTTTTAAAAAATTATCATAACCTTCATGTGAGAATTGAAATAAGAGACTTGTGAGGTTTTCAAAGGTAGGGATCATCATTTAGGATTCAAAGAGCCATTAAATGTTATATATAATGATGAATACTATGCAATTTAAATGTTGTTAAATATATGTTTAACAAATAATGTTTTCTTAGCTCATCCACATTGGAAGTAGGGATATTCTTTCTCCTTGTAAATATTTCCACATTTTCTCTCTTTTAACTCCTACTTTGGATATAAAACATTAGTCAAACTAATTTTTATAGGTTTTGGAGAACCTATGTTGATCTGAACTTAGACATGAACGTAAAAAAATACAACTATAACCATAAATAGAGAGATGCAACAGAAATAACACTTCATTTTATTAATATCAAAGAAATGAAATATGCTTATAGACAGAATGGAAATAAACTAGCCCGAGTGATGGTAGCTTATCTTTGAGAAGATATGTGGCAGATACATGACTCTGAACCGTGTTACAATGGGGCTCGAATGCCTATTTATTATTTAGAAACAATGGAAAACCCTAAACATCCAAAAACCTAACCCTAGGAGATGAAGCACCAAAAATATGGGCCTCGTTTGGGTAAATTGGTACATCCACTTCTCCGGGTCGTAATTTTGGCATATGATCTCCATTTGACATGAAAAATACCTCGTTAGAAATATACATCTGAGGACTACACCTTTCGAGTGGAATTGTTTTTCTAAAATCTCGTAATTAAAAATGTCATTTGGGGGCCTCAAAGAGACTCCAGAAGTTTAGGACCCGAAAACTGCCAAAAATAGTAAGCTATGCTACAATTAAGAAAACTGAAAAAAATGAAAGAAACAATGGTGGGGGTCCAAGTTGGATAGGTGGGTGGCCACCAATATCCACCTAGATCATATGTGACAACCATTTTTTCTAGTCCCTCTTGTAAAATAAATTTCCATGAACTGTAATTCATGCAAATAATATATGGAAATTATGTTCCAATGGTTTTGTTTGGTTAAATCACATCCTTAGTTTTTTGGGCTATCTTAAACCATTAAAATTCAAAGGAGGTTCATAATTTGCATGAATTCAAGTGGTTTCAAAAAATTCCAATAAACCATTGTTTCAAGTAGTTTTTAATAATTTTATGGTGTCAAGTGGTTTTCAATGATTTGTATGGTTTCAAGTGGTTTTCTTTAGTTGTTGTTACATCTCATTTTTTAACTACATGGTATTAATTTCAATGATCATTTTATCTTATTTTTATTGTTTCATTCTCCATTTGTTTCTAGTTTTAAATCATATTTTTTAATGCATACAATATGGAGAAAGTAATATGAGAAGTTAGACAATTTGAATTACCTGTATTTGCATGCATTTTTTTTCTCTTAATCTCTGACATATTTTTCTCATCCTTTCTATAGATTTCTCTCGTATTTACTTTGTGGATGGAATTTTTTTCCCTTTTCTAGATCCAAATATCCAATTTACCATGATTGTTGTGAATCTTTGTGTAATTTCCATGCTCTGATATTGATCTATGAACGAATTTTTGTTGTGTTTTTTCACAATCGATTTTAGAAATTAAACTATTTTTTGATAATAGAGGCTCAATCGAGCTATAGGATTGATTGAGCCCTTGAGATATATGATTAAACATTAATACAATTAATAAAAGTTGGTAAGGGCACTAACAGGTTAACTTTTTAATGGCTCGACTAAGTTGTTGGTTAACCACGTATGCTGCTTGTTCGAGAGTTACTTTAACCCTCAATCAAGAAATTTGAATTTTGAATTTAAGTGCTCAATTGAGAATTTAAAGCGCTTGATCGAGCTCTTGAAGTCCTAAAAATTACAGTTTCAACACCTTTTCTGCAGATTTCTCTGTAACCCCATTTTGCACCCTGATGGATTTAGGGCAAAAATTGTACTTAAGTGGTGTAGTTGATCACATTAGATTCGTGAAAGAATCCTATATCCAATGGGATATGAATTTGACACTTTCAAATTCATATGATATTTTTCATCTAATTTATTTTAAACATAACACTTGATCTTTTTTTAAACATATTTAAAGGGGCTGAATAACAAATCAATAACATAAAATATACACAACGAAAAAAATTCTAAAATACCACTATTTTTGTTTACGATTCCTCTTCAAAAAAGTACTCTTGGTTTTTCAATTTATTTAATGAGTTGAAAAAAATCTTACATGAACACATATATCTCCAAAATGCAATTGAAATATTACTTCGCCAATTTAAAAAATTATAATTTTGCATTAATTTTTTTTTGTTATGAAACACTTAGTTCTATCCGTGCAGATCATGATCATATATATCTATTTTAAAAATTACACAATTTATACCAATTTATGCTACGTGAAGACACACATACCTCTTAAGTTTTGCAAAAATTTGCAAGGACATATATTACATTTAATGGAAAATTGAGAGATTATAAGACACTAATTTTTTTTGAAAAAAATATCATTAAGATAAAAACATAACTCTCCAAATATTATATTTATTTTTCTGAATCAAAATTCGTAATTCTTATATAAATTTTGAAGGGTGCAATTCAATAAAATGGGAAAAACTTGAAATTTCATTGTCACATTTGGCTTGAAAGTGTAACCCATTTTCATCCTTTCACCCATATATATATCATATTGAATTTATTTCAACAAGTTTATTAAGGATGCCATGAATGTGGGGAATATCTAGTAAATTTCTTAACAAATTTATCTATGAAATCGATATAAATATTTTTATGAAGATCCACTTAAATCAATTTAAATATATGTTAGATTTTTTTGACGAAATATCATTTCCCATAAGCATACAAAAAAATCAACATTCACATCTCATTTTTTTTGAGATACTTGATAAATCCAAAATTAATATATTTTTATAATTAATTATCTTTCATAAATATTTAACTACAAATATATACATTTATTTAACATATATATATATATATATATATATATATATATATATATATATATATATATATTATAAATTTATTAATTGAAAATTTAAATTCTCAATAATAAATAACTCATTAATAAATATCAAAAATTAAAAATTATTTGCACTTAAACACGAGTGATTGCAAAGTCAACAATTCCATGCTAGATAAATGGTGCAAAGTAAAATAATAATTAAGAAGAAATGAAAAATACCAGACTGAAAGGAATGGTCACTGAAATTGATATCTTCATAGCAACCATCACCACCAACTCAAGAGCAAGGTAGAGTCAGTGAACTGATAGATGCATAGCAACCACCACTACCATTCACACCCACATGCTCATGAGAAATACTTCCAATTAGAGAAGAATATAGTTGAATGGGAAACAATTACTTGTTATAATTTTCATTGCTGTATGGATAATTTTCATTGCTGTATGGATAATTTTCATGCCTAGTTTAGTAAATTCAACTCATAATCGATACTTTGTTAGGGAAGAAATTTCTCATTGAGACGTAAGAAAGAATGGAATTATTCAACTCTTAGTAAGTACTTAGTTTGATTAATGGCTTTCCATCATTCTTATGGGATGGGAGCTCGTGAAATTTCCTGGTCCATCAATTACGAAGAAAAATATATGTGTCTTTGGCACTCCTTAGAAAAAACTATTCGAATATCTAAACCATAAAGATCCTGAATCATATAAAAAAAATGATATTCTCCAGATTTTAAATGAAATATGAATGCAAAAATGACACCATAACATTGGCAAGAAAAAAATGTCGAAGGCGCATTTGATGTTTTGTTCAATTTTGAAAGGTTATCTAACATGGTGATTAAAGCCCTTAAAAATAGGGAATCAATTTTGATGATCATTGTGTTAGTAATCAATCTGGAAATCAAGAAAAAGTGTGAATATGCCATCGTTAGTGCCCACTTTGTACTTAATTTGTGTCAGAATATTGAAGTTATTTTAGGGAGGTGAAATAAATAATTTATGAAAACTACTTCCAAGTACTGAAATTCACCAAGTGCTAAATGGTTTTTAATTTATGTATTAACGTATGCGAAATTGTTGAGGATCTTGAATATGCATGTTATTATATTAGATGACCAAGCCTTAACCAACAAGTTCATAAGTAAGTTGAGAGAACCTAGAAAGAAAGCAGTCAAATTGAGAAGTGATAGACAAAATGGCTCTTTTTCGAGTATTTTTTCTGATCAATATGTCGGAAATATTGAGAGGGGGTGAATCAATATTTCTTTTCAATTGTTATTTTTACTATTTATATCACTGATATTTAGAACAAAAAATGAAAAATAAGAATAAATACATTTATTAATCTCTATAAATGAAGTACAATATATGTGTAGGTCTCCAACCCTAGATGAAGACACAAATCTTCAATCTCCCATGCTCCATCCTTTATTTTTCCAAGCACCGACTTGGACTTTCCAAGGCTCCAACCATGTCAAATTTGAGGCACCAACCTTTAGGGATCCAACCCTATCTCTGGTACATGATCCAACCTGGTCTCTTGAGGAATCCTATCCTCTAGGGCTCCAACCCTATTTTCCAAGGAACCAACCCTGTCTTTATGAGGCTCCAACCCTCAACTACAATTCATCAATAAATGTTTAATGACTCCTCATGAGTCCCAATATCTTCTCCAATGAGCCTTGTCAATATATTTAGAAATATATTCTCCAAATCACTTCATCAATGAAAACCTTGTCTTCTTAGAAGGTGTCACCACTGCTCTTCATATTACCCAAACACTTTCTCCTCAAGGTTGCATCATGAGGGCTTCATCATGGGTCTTCAATAGGCTTCTATATATTTTCAAAGTGCCTTTAATATATTGTCCCAAGAACTCTCCAAGAGTTCCAAATACTTCACTTCTCCAACTACTAGATGATATTCAAATACCTCTTCAACACCTTCCCAAGATACCTACTTTCAAGTTTTCTTCAATACTTAATGTCTATCACTAGGTGATCCAAGAGATGTTCAATAGACATCTCTAAGATATACTTCTGGATATTCTTCAACAAGACTTCTAAATATTCTTTAAAGTGTCACAAGGGTAGATCAATCCAAAGTTTAAAAACACAATGAAAAATGAGTTATTTCACAAATATCATACCCCACATGATAGAAATATCACTGGTTTGTTGTAGTCTAAACTTGACTATGACTATGCTACTAATCCTGGCTTACTTCCTGATGAGCTCCATCATTAGACATATTTGGAGGGGTTAATGGTCACCGTTTTTGCCTTCTCTGATCTCTTTTTCTTATATTTTTATTATTATTTGGTTTTATGATGCTAGTATAGGTGGTGATTAAGGTTAACATACTCTGAGTACCTAATATAAGGTTGAGTGTGCATAAAATCATGATTTATTAAGCATTTTTATAAATAATTTATCACAAATATTTGGAGGAGACAACAAGGAGAAATTATAGGAGGATTGTCCACCCTAGATTCTCTTCAGAAATTCAAACTCCAAAGGTAGCCAAAGGATCCCAAGGATTCCCTCTAGTAATTCGAATTCCAGAGGCAACCAAGCAACTTAGAGAGCAGGGCACTCAATCTTTGTTTACTGGGAGTCAAGAGGACTCAATCAGTATTTTCTAGGGAGTTGTTGGTAGCTACCATGTAAAATAACTAGAGCAGAGCTAGAGCTAGGAGGAGTTAGTCAATACTAGTCGATTCTAGTTGAAACTTTGTTGCAAGCTATTGAGCTTTTTATTTTACTGAGTGATCAAACTCTTAGAGATGTATACGGTTATTGTTATTTTATGAAATGAGCAGTCTGATTTCATTCGACTGATTTAAGATTCAGAGAGCTCGGCTCGTGGGTCAGGGCCCATTCCATGTGCCTCAACATCTCTGTTGTTTTCATTCTTTCCTTTCTGTCATTTAGTTACTTTTGCTTTTGCCATTTAGGTAGATATTCTTCTGGTAGTTTCATTGCTGCTGAGTCTTTTCTTTCAGTTTGATGTTGTAGTTTTTCATTTGCTTGTGAGTAGCAGAATAGAGGAAAAAATCCAAAAGTTGTGGTCAGGACTCCCCATCTCATCTTTTTTAATAGAGTTCGAGTAGGGTAGACCTTCTCACAGGCCAAAAATTTCTTTCTATTTGAGTTTAGGGAAGAAACTGCATTACCAAGTCCGAGTCTCTCTTTCACTGTTGTTATCACGCATTTTTGTCTTCTTTCCATGCATGAATCCGCAGGTGTGTTACACTTATGAGCACTGCTGGTGAACCTCCATTCCCTCCTGTTTTCTGCTTCTTTTTACGAATGCACCCTACCTTTTTCCATAAACACACTCAAGCCCTTCAGCCCCTTATTCCTTTTTTTTTCCATTCATGGTTACCTTGCCTTTTTTTAAAAGCAAAACACGTAAAAAATGTTCAAAAACCATTGAAATATGACTTCCACCTTTCCTCCTCTAAATCCTCACTATTGTACTTCGCTGATCACAAATCGCAGTGTTTAGTTCTTCCTCTACAACTTACTACAATTCTGCCACATCGCAATTGCATGTCGCAACCTTTTTTCCTTTTCGTTAACACTTATCGCTCCTAAATCCTGATTGTGAAATATCGCAGTCACATTTTGCATCACCTTCCGAAATCATATTTCGCATTTCACACATCGCAATTCACATGTTGCACCTTTTTTCGTTTTCCCCTAAGACTTATCGCTCTCCTTTGCCGATCGCAATATTGCGATACCGCATATCGCAGATCGCAATTCTTACAAAATCTCAAATTGCAAATCGAAACTTTTACCTTTTTTTCCTTTACACTTATCGCTTGTTTTCGCTGATTGCGATATTGCAATCGCGCTCTGTCACCGGTCCCAACGCCACGTCACCCATCACACATCGAACTTCACATCGTTTAGTTGGTTTTCGTTACACTTACCGTTGTTTCTGCCGATTGTGATATTGTTATCGCACTTCGCCACTCTTCCCCGCCGCACTTCACACATCGCATTATTTAGCATGTTCCCTTTAAGGCTTACCGCTCCAACTTTGCGATATCACAATTGTGATATCGGTCCCACCTCCACATCGCATCTCCTCCATCGCATATTTTGAGTTATTCCGCTCCAAAGCCTTTTGCGCTATAATAAAGTCTTAATCCAGTTTAAACCCTTGCTTTCCACTTCTGAGTCTCATTTCATGTGTTAAGCCCTCCATTAGTCTCTTTAGCCATTTTTATCTCCTCCAAGCTGCAAATCACACTTTCTCAATAATAATTAAGTCATGGATATCTTAGTTTCATGAGTATAAGCATGGTAGATAGACCAGAGGTTTAGTTTCCTTTCTGTCATTTCTTTCCAGCAATTTACTTTCCAGTTCTTATCATAGTTAAAAAAATAGCACCATTTCGTATAGCAGAAGAGGATGACATGAAAATATTGCATCTGCTGTGTATATAGCATTATCACCTCCAAGTTTGTACGCACCCCAGGTTGATAAAGTAAAGTAGGGCAGCCCCTGGGAGTTGCAACACTCTTGTTTCAATACCAGGGCTCACCAATTTTTGGCCTCGTTGCTAGGGAGGTGTCTAGTAGATGCTTTGATTTTGGTTTTAGAATTATTTTATGCTTTCTTTTCTTTTTGTGCCATTTCAAAAATATTGAAAAAATAAAAAAAATATTTGATTTTCATGCCTCGTAGGACTAGGAATACTCAAAGACAAACCTTACCTAAAACCCCCACCTCACCTCCTGGCCACCCTTCACTCTTCTTCAGTGGAAGTGAGAGTGAACACCCTCTAGGAGAGCCTTTTGAATATTTTGAGGATCCTATTGGGGAATAAGAAGAAGACCTTATTTCAAGTGAGGGAACTGATTCACCTATCTTAAACATGGCTGGGATCCAGAGAGATTTTCCCATAAGAGAGGCAGATGGGGAAACTAAGATGAAGAACATTAGCCCCTCATTTCTTCCACACATTCATGGACTTACCTCTAAGGACCCTAACACCTTCATGTTTGAATTTGATGTTGTTTGTAGGACTTATGACTACACTTCTGATGATCAGAAGTTGAATATATTCCCATCCACCCTGAAGGATGCAACCTTGCATTGGTTCATGGGTCTGCCTAGGGAAAACATCACTACCTGGGCACAGATGGAAGATACCTTCAACAAAAAATACAGATACTACTGTAGGTCCAAGGAAACTAAGGATGGAATATTTAGGATGACTCTAGGACCTGATGAATCCCTAGAGGACTATGAGAGAGGTTTAAATTAAACTATAAGAGAGCCAGTTGTATTCTTGATCCTGCATCACTTAAACATGTACTTCTTCGAGGGATCAGTGAAGAGATGATAGAAACCTTGAATATGTGAACAGGAAGAGATATCTACCAAAAACCCTATGAAACAATCAAAACTATCTTCCAGGACCATTCTAGGGAATTTAGGAAGAAGGAAACAACTAGCCAATGTACATCCAATACACCTTCCTCTTCCACCTTCATAAAACATGAGATTGGAAACATGCTAGAGGACTTCAAGAGTGACATGATACAAAACTTTTCTTTTAAATGGACACAATTATAGTAAAAAGGAAGCAAGAGGAAACAAAGAGAGTTGTGGCCATATTTTGTCCTAGATATACCAGGAAACACCCAAGAAATGAATTTTCACCGAACGTAATAGAGGTTTTCTTAGTCTATGAGGAGAATCATGCCACAAAAAAGTGTCCCTCCTTACCTGGACTTAAATTTGTATATCAAGGTGGTGAAGCAATGCCAGAGCAACTCTGTTTTATCAACTAGAGAAGGCCTCAAGGCCCTTGATCATATCAACAAGGTATGCAGGGTGCACCTTACTCTTACTATCACAACAATCAGAGCGCACCCGTGCAACCTTGGTACACCCCCACTCCCCTATCCTGGTATACACCTCCTACTTGGCCTTACAACCCTTCATATCATCCTCAGCCAAAAAACCAACCATTTCAGAAAAATGTTCCACAACAAACTTAGTGGAACAACCCATCCCAAGAGTGTAGGCCTCAACAAAATCAACCACCTACTCTAATGCCTCCACTCCAACCTCAACCTCAGCTTACTCATGTTTCTCCAATGAGGCTACCTATACCTGCACAACCCAATCCAAACCTGAACAACAGATAGGCATAGTAGGCATCCAGTGGAGAAACATCCCATCTAGCTTATGTTGTGGAGATACAAGAATTTAATCTCAGGTTGGGAAGAGTACTCCCAGACAACCATCCTCCATATCCACCTATAGAGGTTGAGGAGGAAAAGGAAGAAGATAACACTAAGATCCAACAACCTCCTTTTCCTGACTGCTTGATCCACCCTTATCAGCACACCCAAGAAGAGACTGAACTCGTGGGAGAATTGGAAAATTTGTGTGTAAAGATACCACTTCTCTAGGCCATTAAGGATGTCCCTATCTACAATAGGCTCATAAAAAAAAAGTGCTTCAAGAACCCTGGGAGAAGAAAAAGAGATACCCCTGCCATCAATGTGGTAGGACAACTGTCTAACTTGATGCTGCGGAAGGTGATATTTCCAAACTACATAGACCTTGGTAGTCCAGTTGTTGATGTGCATGTAGATGGTGTCATAGTCCCCAACACACTAATTGATTTAGGGGCTGCCATCAATATCATGACCAAGGAAACTATGTTGAAGCTTAATCTCCAAGGGACTTTGAGGAAAACCACAATAGTTCTGCAACTTGTAGATCGATCAACAGTAACTTCGAAAGGAATTGTTGAGGATTTTATGGTTACCATTGAATATTGGGAGTATCCTACATATTTCCTAGTCCTGCAACCAAAACCAAGTTCAATGGTTATCCCCTCATCTTAGGGAGACCTTGGTTAGCCAGTACAAATGCTTAGATTAGTTGTCAGGCCGAAAACATGACTATCAAAAATGGGCCTTTGTATAAACAACTAGTGTCATATCCTCCAACCCAGCCTTCCATTGATCATGATCTCCCTATATGGTTGGAGGATGAAGAAGATTATTTATATAACACTGCCCCTATGTGTACCATAGATGATATTCTTAGAGGCGGGCAGCTTGATGAAGATGAACTCATCGACCATGCCATTCAAAACCAGTCCTCCACTAACATTCCTCTCGAAAACTTAGTCAAATAGTCTGAAAGCCAACCTTGGATGGAAGTGCACTCAGTTGAGTCAACCTCTGAATCCACCAAGTCTATTGAGTTTGGCCCATCCAGATCTCTGAAAAACAACCCAAACCTCTCGAATGAGGAAGAGCAACAACTATGCCAACTTTTGACATAGAATCTAGAAGTGTTTTCTTGGGATTACAAGGACATGGAAAGGGTGAATCCTTCAGTATGCAGTCATCACATTTACATCAAAGAAGGATGCAAGCCTATGAGACAACCACAAATAAGGATGAACCTATATTGAAGGACATAGTCATAGAAGCGCTGCAGAAACTATTGGATGAAAGGTTCATATATCCTATATCTGACGTTGAGTAGGTATCCCCTCTTTTCTTAGTCCCAAAGTAGAATGGGAAGTGGTGAATTTGTGTTGATTATCGAGAACTTAACAAAGTCACCAAGAAATACCATTTCCCTTTTCCATTTATAGACCAAGTCCTGGATGGCCTTGCGGGGAATAATTTATTTTCCTTCTTATATGGGTTCAGTGGGTACAATCATATCCAAATTAGCCCTGAGGACTAGGATAAGACTACTTTCACCTACCCTTGGGGTACCTTTTCTTATAGATTCCTACCCTTTTGGTTGTGAAATGCCCCAGGTATCTTCCAAAGAGCTATCCTGAGCATCTTTTCTGAGTTAGTCCATGACTCTGTCAAAATCTACATGGATGATTTCACACCATATGGGAATGACTTCCAGGAATCTCTCTCCAATTTGGGTAAATTAATAAGAATTTGCATTGAGATGCATGTCTCCTTGAGCCCAAAAAAGTGGGAATTTTTGAAGGAAGCAAGGGTTGTATTAGGACACTCCATATCCCAAGCAGGAATACAAGTAGACCCGAAAAAAATCACCATCATCAAAAGGGTAGCTGCTCCTCAAAAGCTGAAATATGTCAGGAGTTTTTTAGGCTTAGTTGGTTATTATAGAAGGTTCATCAAAGACTTCAACAAGATGGCTTCTCCATTATTTGGGTTATTGGCCAAAGATTCTGAGTTTATTTGGTTTGGTCCTTGTCAAGAGGCTTTTGATTTCATTAAGGAACAACTGACTACTGCCCCCATCCTCTGAGGTCCAAACTGGACTCTACCTTTCCACATCCACACTGATGCATCTGAAAAAGCTGTAAGGGTAGCATTAGGAAAATTAGAGGACAAAATACCTCATGCCATTTATTTCATCAACAATAATTTGTCAAAGGCCGAGCTAAATTATATTGTTACCGAGAAGGAGATGTTAGCCATTGTCCATGCATTGAACAAATTCAGGCATTATGTAATATGATATTAGGCCTTTGTTCACACTGACCATGCAGCCTGTTATTCATCAATAATTTTCACTTGTTTAGATGACTATATGCTTTGTCCTGGTTTTCTAGAAACCAAATTCAAAGAATCTTCATGTCTTCTAGAAACCCCCTCAGAGAAATTTTTTCACTCTCCCTCCTCTCTTGTCTGCTATGATTAGCTTGGTCATCTTGTCAAGATCCCATCCTGGACTAATAAGCCTTATTCTATCCACGATTGTTACTTCTATCTATAGTATTCTACATCTGATGCATAAGCCTTCTTACTTCACAAATTTTTCTGGCCAAGTTGAGCCAAGTTTTCCCTCTTACTCTCCAAACTGCCCAAGTCATTGTTGATATCAAAATTATATCTAGAAAACCCTTCGAAGTACCATAAAAATCTCTAGGTTTATAGATGGTAGTGCATATAAGGATATCTAAAAACCATGTGTCTTGTTCAAAAACTTTGTTTTTGAACCATCAGTCAAAATCCATTTCCTAAAAAACCTTGCAGACAAGTCAATTAGGTTTCCCTAGGTCATGCACCATCATTTTTATACACTGCTGTTTTAGAGAGAATCAAGGGTAAACTCATGAGAAACAGAGCTGAGGTTGTCATATTTCTAAACAAGGCACTCAAACAACCTCCAAGGTGGCCCTCCTGGTCCAACAGTGAAATATTCCAAGAATAAGACATCATATAAAATGCGTCTTTGCAGGGATGTCTTGATGTTTAATCTAAAGAAAAACAGAGCCAAAGAGAGGAACCAAAGATAGTTTTAGTTAAGTCATCGATAGTTTGAATAAAATGTACAGTGAGATGGAAGTCACAAGGAAAATCAAGAGTTTCTCTACATAGATAATTTTAGGGTACCTAAAAAGGTTTCAAAAGGTCATCTACAATGATAAAAAGGCACAACAGTGAGCTGGAGACTACTACAAATGTCTTGATGTCATTATAAGAGGTAAATTATTGCTTATAAAAACCTCTGTGTAAATCTCAAAAGGTTGGTAATATATGAAAAGACATGGTGCTTTTTGGTAAAAGATCATTAGGACATTTTAGGGCCTCAAAGCATAACTAGGTAAAGGGACAGTTGCCTTTTCCTGTGCTGCTACAAACAAGACAAAGGTTGTCAGATGCACCATCAGATGAAAGACAGACTAAGACCATTATGAAGAGTACAGTCACACTGAAGAAGAAAAATAACATGGTATGGTTTGTTTGAAAATCAAATATTTTATTATTGACACACAGTGGAAAGGTTTTTTGGAGACAGTTTTAGAAATTTGGATAAAATGCAAATAGGCATGATAAGGTAAAAATACAACACCTCCTTCATCAACAGCAAAGGGTGTAAATTTTTTTTTTTGAGTTATCTCCTAAAGATAAGCGAAAGAGTACAAAACTCCACTAAATCAAATATGTGATTTGGAAATCCAAAAGGTGAGAAAATATTATTTTAAAGGATCTAGGTGCCATTGGCACTAAAAAAGTAACAATTAGGGTTTTTTAGTTAAACTGTCACACAAAAGACAGTCATAGCCTTGTTTCAAGAAGTATGGAGGCACGAAAGCTTTTAAATTTTCCTTTCAAAGACAAAAAAATGCCATCACAAATCAATTAATTGCTTGGAACATAAATCAGTGGTTTAGAAACAAAAAAGAAGACTAGCTCCAAAAATGCTTTTTGCACTGAAAAGAAAGTCAAAAGAAAACAATGGAAAGGTGGAGTTAAAACTTTACAAAAGTGGGTTTTTTTTTCAAAATTATTTCAAAAAATAGGGGTATAAATAGCCCCAATGGCCTTTTTCCTTTTCATTCCACCTTTGGCAAGAGAAGAAGTGCGTTTGAAGTCTCACAGAGCATCCTCTTGCGATTTTTCATAGACGCTGCGTGCCTGTAGGTGCGCCAGTGAAAATTTTAAATGGACGTTGCGCGCCTGAAGAACGGCGCTGTGCGTTCTCTTTCCCACCCGACGTGCAGGAATTGCCACCCGACAGCGCCCCGACTCCGCGTGCATACAGTACCCGTGCGCGCTGGTGCTGTGCACATGTCGTTGTGTCTGTCGCCCAAGCCAAAAGGCGTCGCACGCCCACCATGGTGGCTACCGCAACACAGTCTCATGCAAACAATGCCTAGTCTAATGCTATGTGCCCACCATTTCACCTATCGCACACTCCTCGTGTAGAAAGTGCCCACGCTGACGTTGCGCGCCTAAAGGAAAAGTGCAGCACCACCCAAAAATTTATAGAAAGGCCCAAAATTTTCAAATTTTGCCCAAAAGTTTCATTTTTCTATGAGGACACATTTCAAGAGGTATTATCCATAAATTAGCATCTCATTCTCATGTTTTCAAGTTGTAAAAACACAAATTAGGGCTAAGGTTGTTGTTGAGCCCTAAAAGTGTCTTCTCCTTTGCCAAATTCCACTTCATCTTATCATTCCTTTTGTCATTTTATAGACCTAAAGATCAATAAGATGATTAAAATCACTTAAGGAATACATGTAATGACTAACTTGTTGCACTTTTGTTGTCTTAATGATTTCTGAGTAGTTTTAGCTACAAAATGCAGTCATTCTGTAGCCAGTTACACATTCCGTAGCCATTTTGGTGTTTTAACATATTACAAGTGTCATCTGAAGAAAAGGAGTATATGGTTAGATTCTAAATCTTTCCTACATCATTCCTTGTCATCCATGAAGACTGAATAAAAAATTGGAGATGCTTATGTACATGGTCAAACCAAAAGTCCGAGAAGCAGATTTCTATAAGGATAAGGACTCTTGATTTTCTTTCAGCAAATCACGAGTTCTAAAAAGGAGTTTTAGTTCGATTTTGACTTTAGAATACACCTATGCCTACTTTCATTCAATATCGGTTATGTAATTGCCTATAAATTTAGCTCTGTGAGACCGAGAAAAACAAGTTAACTTTTATTTTTCCAACGTTGTGATACTCTGTTTCGAAGTATTTTTTATAATAAGAAGAAGCATAAATTTGATGCTATGTTGAAGACAAACTTGAAGAGTTAAAGATTTTCATGCCAAATTGATAGCATAGGGCCCCTGCTATCTAAGGAGGCTTCTACATGCTTTCTAGATAAGTAGCTTTTAATTCTTTTTTGTTATATTTTTCACTTAGACAGTTTTATGAGTTCATATCTTTTAGTATCATGTCTTGCATTGTTTGTTTAACTAACAGATCCTCATGATGTTATAATTAGTCTTTTCTCAAAGCTTTTCCAACATATCTCTATTTAATGAATGGATTTAATTATGACATCTTGAGTTACCAACACTTTAGCTCTGTCATTTAGATTAAAAGATCCTTAGTATCCTACAACCATTCTTTTTCTTAAAAGCTTTTCCAACATATCACTATTATGCGAATGAGATTTGGTTGTATTATGTTGAGTTAATTATCATTTTCTGTTTTGCAATTAGATAGAGGATCCCCATCTTGTTACAAGCAGTCTTTTCTCAAAACTGTTCCAATAAATCTCTAAATCACAGAAAAGACCTAATTGTAATACTGTGGGTTACTTGTTGTTTAGAAGATCCTTATTTCGTTATATCTAGTCTCCTTCAATAAAATCTTCCAATAAATCTCTAGCTGATGAACGAGATCTAGCTGTAATGTCATAAGTATTCATAGGAGATCCTTATCATATTATAGCAATTTTCTTCTCAATTTGTTCCAAAATATCTCTATTATATGAATAAGATTGCATTATAATATTCTAAGTTGTTGTCTGTTTTTAGGAAGATCCTCATCACGTTGGAGTTCAATCTCTTCCACAAACTATACCAACAAACCTCTAAAAGGATCAGGTTGAAATATAATGTCTTGAGTTACATTTATGTTCATTTTCAAGCTAGGACATCCATGCATTAGAATGCTCTGTTTTTCATCATTTTCCTGATTAGGGACAGAATTTACAATTACACTCTGTTTTGAGTTTAGGATTCTCTTTTCTTTCCTTTTTGTCATAGATTTGATGTCATCCTTTGAACATAGAACAACATACTAAAACCTAAACATAACAAAACTCAAAAACATAAAAAAAAATACTGAAAACAATGAAATAAGAATAAGGATATTTAGTCACATATATTGTAAGTATACGTCATCAGTTTACAAGCCCTGGTCGATAATTTATGCTATCAATTCAGGACACTGAATTGACTAAACATTTTGGCGTCGTTGCTGGGGAGGTATAATAAGGTAGCCTTATTTCCTATTTCCCAAAAATAATGATATGCGTAGAGAAAAAGATTTTAGGGGTAGATTTGTAAGAGGCAGAAGTTTAATTCCCACAACTCCACTCACTCCACCAAGACCAAGAAGTAGCACACCTCCAACCCAAACTCACATTCCATACAATACTGGTCATAGGCTTCCAGAAGTCTCAAGATCAGATATCCCATCAGGA
Source organism: Pinus albicaulis (assembly GCA_034641835.2). NCBI lineage: Eukaryota > Viridiplantae > Streptophyta > Pinopsida > Pinales > Pinaceae > Pinus > Pinus albicaulis. Next base: position 578,988,228 of record CM076581.1, read on the forward strand.
AGATGCCCCACTTCATCCACTGAAGCAATTCTAGAGGAAGAAGATCCAAGTACTCCTACAGAAGGGATAACCTTTTTCACTTCCACATGGGAATATATTCTAGCAGAAGAATTAAAAATCCCTAATGAAGAGGAAGAAGAGGACTATTTCTTCAATATACCCTTAATGGAAGAACCAGTAGAACAACTAGATCTTCCAGCTGAACCCTATATCATTTCAGAAGAGTCTATCATGGCAGAAGAAGGGGAAGGAGAAGTCTTTAATGGAGAACATACACTATTTGGAGGAGGTAGAGGAAGAGGAGGAGACAGAGGAAGAGGTAGAGGAAATGTAGAAGGAGGAAGAGGTAGAAGGGGAACTGGAAGTTCTTTTTGATTTCCTATAGTAGATGAAGAGACTAATGCAACTATGAAAAAAATCTCACCTTCTATTCTTCCAAACTTTCATGGAATAAAAAGTGAGGATCCTGAAACCTTCTTATTTGAATTTGAAGTTCTATGTAGAACCTATGATTATCTACAAGATGCTCAGAAACTTAAACTATTCCCTTCAACATTGAAAGGAGAAGCATCAAAATGGTTTATGAGTTTAATCAATAGGTCTATTCGGACATGGTATGATATGAAGAGAGAATTTCTACAGAGATACTTGGATTACTGTATACCAGTCAACCATAAGGAAGAAGTGTTCAAGATGATGCAAAAAGAGGATGAAAATCTAGAAGATTTGTTGGAAAGATTCAATTATAACATTAAGAGGGAAAAAATGGAAACCTTAGATCAAGAAAATTTCTCTCTTGTTGAAAAAAATTAGGGATGAATGGATAGATATCCTCAATATGATGGGAAAAGGGGACATATCTCAGCTTCAATTACCTGATATAGCTGAGTTATGTATCAATCTTTTAAGAGGAAAATCTAAAGTTCTAAAAGGACCAAGAGACCCTGCCCTTGCAAGGGAAAGTAAATCTACAGCTGAAACAGTAAGTAGGGCAGAAATAGGTAATATTCTTGATGAATTTAAATCTGATATTCTAGGGAGTCTTAGTGAACAAATAGACACCCTTAAGTTACAAAACAAGAAAAAAGCCGAAGCTGATGCCTTAGCAATATTTTGTCCCAAATGTAGGAAGAAGCATGCCTTGAGAGAGTGTCCTTTAGATGCAAAAGTAATAGAGACTTGTGCAATTTGTTCAGAAAAACATGATACCAAGAGTTGTCCTTCACTCCCTAGTCTTAAGGTAGTATTTCAAGAAGAAACACCCACAAATTCCACAGAATCTCTTAAAATTGTCTCTAGAAGACCTTGGCAAGGACCTCAGACACATGGGATTAATAATCAAATGTATAATCAACCCCCACCAAATTGGAATTCTTGGCAGCAACCTTGGCCCCAATTTCAAAATCAATCTCAACCCTGGGCACAAGAAGCACAAAATCCTTATGGAAGGTTCTCCCAGTATTATCAATATCCACCATCTTATCCCTCATATTCAACATATTCAAACTTTCCCCCACAGCAAAATCCTCAACAGAATCCACAACATCAAAACCAAAATCAAAATCAACCACTTCCATTACCATTTCCTCAAAAAGAAAATCAAATGCCTACCCAGCCTATACCAAACCCCAAGAATAAAAACCCTCAGAATACATATATGATAGAAGGTAAACAATTCCCAACCTATTTTATTACTCCTTTAGACCTTAATGATGTTCAACTTAGGTCTGGAAGAATACTTGAAAAGAAGAAACCTTCTGTAATTATACAAGAGCAAAAAAATTCTGAGGAATATTCTCTACGGGTAAATAAAATTCTTGAGGGAAGCACATATTTTCAAGACCAAAACATTGAAAAATCAAAAGAGAAAGAGAAAATAATTTCAACTCCTATATTAGAGCAACCATCAACATCTACTTCTACACCTCCTTTTCTAGAAATATTACAAATTGATAGGGGTGTAGAAAAACAAATTATGATGCCTAATTATGATTTCCTAGATGAGTTAAGAAATGTTTGTATTAAGATTCCATTATTACAAGCTATTAAGGAAATCCCAATCTTAGCAAAAACAATAAACGAGTTTAGTATGAAAAAAATAGGAAAAGGAATAAAAGAGATAAAGAAAATACAACTGGTAGGAAAAATAGCAGATATAATGATGGGTAAGATTTCCATTCCTAAGTATCTAGACCCAGGAAATCCAGTTGTCAGAATACACATCAATGGAATTGAAATCCAGAACACACTTATTGATTTAGGAGCAACAATCAATATCATGAGTAGACAAATCATGGAAAAAATAAAACTTCTCAATCTTCTTTTTACACCCACACTGCTACAATTAGCAGATAGATCTGTGATCAAACCAGATGGGATAATAGAAGACATTCCAGTGTACTTAGATTCTTGGGAGTATCCTGTGGATTTTATGATCCTAACTCCTAAAAATGATCTAGGAGGACATCCTATTATATTAGGAAGACCTTGGTTAGCTAAAGTTGATGCTTTCATTAGTTGTATATCTGGTGATATGTACATCTCTGATGGAAGTTCAACCAAGAAATTTACCTTGTATCCTCCAGCAAGAACAATCATATAATTATATGATACTCAGTGGATTGATGATGAAGAAGATATACAACCTCTCTTCACAATTTCAGAAATTAGTGAAGATAGTCAGATTATGAATACTTTGGAAAATTATAAATCTTCTTCAGAATTTCAAAATGAGCAATTTCAAGAAGAATCTAACATTGATATCTTATCATCAAGACAAATGTCTCTTTACTCCATGGAAGAATTTGGCAGCTCTACAATTGAAATATTCCCAAGAAAAGCCTTAAGCATAAACAAAAACCTAGAGAAGTTTCAACAAGAAAAGCTAGTCAAAATATTACAGAGACATTCTTCTGCATATGCTTGGGAGTACACTGACATGAAAGGGATCAATCCTAAGATTTGCACTCATCATATCTATATAGAGGAAAATTGCAAACCAATTAGACAACCTCAGAGAAGGATGAATCCAAACCTTAGGGAGATTGTTAAAGAATAATTGCAAAAATTGTTAAATGTCAATTTTATTTATCCCATTTTAGATAGTCAGTGGGTCTCTCCCTTGGTGATTGTACCCAAGAAGAATGGAAAATGGAGGGTATGTATTGATTACCGAGAACTGAACAAAGCTACTCTTAAAGACCATTTTCCCTTACCTTTCATAGATCAGGTGTTAGACACATTAGAAGGCAAGAAGTACTTTTCATTTTTGGATGGGTTCAGTGGCTATAATCAAATTCAAGTAGCACATGAGGATCAAGACAAGACCACATTTACCTGTCCTTGGGGTACCTATGCCTATTGAGTATTTCCATTTGGATTATGCAATGCACCTGCAACATTCCAAAGGGCAATATTAGGAATCTTTTCAGAACTAATACATGATTGTGTAGAGGTATACATGGATGACTTCACAGTCTATGGAAACACATTTGAAGAAGCCTTAGAAAACTTGGAAAAATTTCTAAAGTGATGTAAAGAAGAAAATCTTTCATTAAGTCATGAAAAGTGTTTTATGATGTTTACTAAAGGGATTGTTCTAGGACATCACGTTTCAGGAGAGGGGATCAAAGTTGATAAGTCAAAAGTTGAAGTCATCTCCATACTAGTAATTCCAAGTCGTCAAAAAGATGTTAGGAGTTTTATAGGATTTACAGGGTATTATAGGAGATTTATAGAAAACTTCACCTAGATAGCATCTCCACTTTTCAAATTACTTACCAAAGACTGTGAATTCAATTGGAATTCTGACTACCAGTTAGCCTTTGAAACCCTGAAAACAAAAATCTCTGAAGCACCTATTTTAAGGGGACCTAACTGGAAATTACCTTTTCATATTTGAACAGATGCCTCAGATACAACTTTAGGAGCTGTATTGGGACAAAAAGACCTGATTCCCTATGCCATCTAATATACAAGTAAAAATTTAACTCCTTTAGAGTTGAATTATACTATAACTGAAAAAGAGTTCTTAGCTGTTTTTCATGCCATAAATAAATTTAGACACTATATAATAGGCCATGAAACTTTTGTTCACACATACCATTATGCACTTAGGTACTTAATGAAAAAATCAATTACTAATGGCAGAGTCACAAGATGGTTATTTCTTTTACAAGAGTTTAACATCACCATTCTAGATAGTCCTGGGAAACAAAATACAGTAGTTGATTTCCTATCTAGACTCCAAAACATTAAAGATAATACTCCAGTTGAAGAAAAATTCCCTGATGAATATATCTTTGCAATTACCACTCAAACTCCTTGGTTTGTTGATATTGCTAACTATCTAGTTCTAGGAAAATTTCCTTCAATTATGAATACAAGAGATAAAAGAAAGATCATTTATGACAGTGCAAAATATTCATGGATTGCTAATGAGTTATACAAAACAGGTCCAGATTTCATTATCAGAAGATGTGTTCGAGAAGGTGAGATGCCAGAGATCCTCAAGGCATGTCATGATGAACCATGTGGTGGACACTTTGCTGATAAGAGGATAGCTTATAAGATCCTTCATTTAGGTTATTATTGGCCATCCCTCTTTAAGGATGCTAAAGAGTATGTTAAAATGTGTGATAGTTGCCAAAGGGTAGGGAAACCTTCTCTTTCAGGTGAAATGCCACTGCAACCTCAGGTACACATTGAACCCTTTGAGAAATGGGATTTGGATTTTGTAGGACCTATTAATCCTCCATCAAGAAAAAATAAATATATATTAGTTTGCACTGATTATGTTACCAAATGGGTAGAGGCCAAACCATTACTTTCTGCTACTGAAGCATCTGTAGTCAATTTTCTTTTTGATGATATTTTTACTTGTTTTGGTGTCCCAAGAGAAATTTTTATAGATCAAGGAGCTCAATTCATGTCAAATCTAGTGGAGCAAATGGCAGAAAAGTACAAAATCAAACACAGAAAATCTACTCCCTACCGTCCACAAGCAAATGGTCAAGTGGAATATACCAATAAAGTTATTGAAGGGATCCTAACAAAGACTATTCATTTACACAGGAGATATTGGGAAAAAAGGCTTCCTGAAGCCTTGTGGGCCTACATAGCTACATGGAGAAACAAAACAAGTCACACTCCTTATGAACTTGTTTATGGAAAACAAGTCTTGTTTCCCATAGAGTTTCAGATCCAAACTTTTAAAATGGCAGTCCAGTTAGGACTTGATCTAACAGAAGCACAAAAGCACAGATTGGAGCAAATTAATGAATTGGATGAGATCAGACAGGATGCAGTCCAGAGAACAAGCATAGTCCAACAACAAAGGACTAGATGGCATGATAAGTACATCAAGGAAAAGAAATTTAAAGAAGGTGACTGGGTCCTCTTATTTGATTCAAAGTTCAAGGATTTTTCAGGTAAATTTCAAACTCATTGGCTTGGGCCATATGAGATTGTGAAAATATTTGGAAATGGAGCAATAAAAATTAGGAAAATAGATGAAGGAAAGGTAGCCTTTCTTGTAAATGGACACAGATTGAAATCGTATCATAAGCCACTTTCAAGAGAGGAATTTGTCAAGAAATTTCAAGATAACATTGATATGAATTTAGTAAAGAAGAATCCTTCTGCTTCACTAACTTAATTGCATTCTTCTTCAATTATATAATTTTTTTTTTTTTTTTAAAGGGGGTATAAACATGAAAACCAATCATTGATTGGCATGTTTATACAGAAAATCTAAGGTGAAAATTAGAGTTCTTCTGACACTTTAGATTTTAAAAAAATTGTTCGTTTCTGCAATTAAGTATCATAAAATCATAAGTTGCAGATTCACTTTACATATTCATGATTCATTTCATTCATTCCATCCATATCTCACTTTATCCATATTTCATGATCCATCTCATGCTTCACTCCATCCAAATTTTCACTTCATTTCATTCCATACTTCATTCCATCCACATTTCACTTCATTACATTTCATATTTCAGAGTTTTTACAGGTACATTCTGTAGCTACCTGTTCTGTAGCCAGATCCATTCTGCAGCCAATTGATTCTGCAAAATCTACTTCAGTAAACAGAGGATGAATCAAAGAAGATTATGGAACCTAAGAGATCAATATTTTTCAGATGAAAGACAAAGCACATCAAAGCAGCAAAGATTTTAAAAAGGGCTAAGGTAAAATTGTATGAAATTATTTTTGATAGCAAATCATTAAAGGTATAATGTGGTTAGGTCATATGTTTTCCTAAGTTATTTTATGATTCGAATTGATCAAACCCCTATCATAAACATTCCTCGAGAAAATCCCTTTCAACCCGCTCCATAACATCATTAATTGAAAGATAATGGTCAGAACCTAGAAGTGACCTATTAGGTCACATCATCAGACCGTAGCATTCATTGATGATATTTGAAATCTTCATAAGATTTCTTCGAGGTCATTCATCCCATATCAAACTCTTACACCCGATTATCCTCATGATTTACCACTACTCCATTCTGTTCACATCCACTCACTGCTATTTCTTTCCATAGCCAAATCCTCATCTGCAGAGAAGTCATTTTAGGGCAAGACAACCCTTCACAGTTGCCTTTGCTTTAAGAACAGGAACAGAGTAGTGAATTGAAGCCAGAGAAAGGAATAAATTTTCATCAAGAATAAATGGGGCTTATTGTAAGATCAGAGGCAACTGGAACTAAGTATTTGGAAGGATACCCTCAGATTAAAGGGTTATTGCAACAAGCTGGATGGCTGAGCTTTATAGAGAAGTTTAATGGATTCCACAAGGAAATCACAAAGTCATTTGCCAGGTTGTTTGATGGATCAGAAGTGGAGATTGGGGATATCAAATTCACCATCATAAAGGAATTCATAGCAGAAGCAACAGAGCTGCCAAGACAGGGAGAACATTGGTTTAAAAAATAATAATTTCATAATGAGGCTTGGAAACAAATGCTAAAAAACCCAGGTATGGACACTGCAGTGTTTAAGAAAGGTATTCCTAGTTCAAATTTGAAGAATAAATGGAGGAATATGCTTTTAATTTTATAAAAATTCATAACCTGCGAAGGCAGATTTGGCACTTTGTATGTTTATCACATTAGACTCATGGTGAATTTTCTAGATGAAGAAATAAATCTGCCCTTTTTCCTACTTAATAGTTTGAAAAGGATGTCTTCAAATGTCCAGAAAAGGCTTCAGTTCTTAGAGACTACCTTACATCATCATGGCTTAATTAAAATATTAATTGAGTTTCATTTAAAGAATATAGGAGATAATTGGGATGAATTCCTCCTAAGGAACCATTTTGAAGAACCTAGAGAAACATTGTCTAAAGAAAAACCTGTGAGAAGAAGTAGGAGAGGAAAAGATGTTAAAACTGTTGAAGTCAGGCCTAATGTATCAACACAGGAAGACAATGATGAATTAATCTATGAGAAATTGGTAAAAATCAGGAAACAACTCAGGAATAAAAGGAAGAAGGAATTAACAAATGAATGTGTTGAAGAAGAGGATGTAAAAGATGAAAATCCACCCAAATTGAGAAGAATCTCTAGGCTTAAGGGCATGATGAAAAAGACATGCATTAAAGGAACTGAAATCATAAACATTGAAGAATAAGAAGTTCCAGTTCAGACCCTAGTTGAAAGATCTCCTGTATATAAATATGAAGAAAACTCTGGTAGAAGAACCCCAGATGTAGATCTAGCTCAGCATCAGTTTTATGACCATGTGGAATCATTAGAGAGAAAAGCCTCAGAAAACAAAGAAATATCCCCCAGTCCACAAGAACCTCCAATTGAAAAATTAAGAAGAGATAATTATGAATTGGAGATATTGAATAACCATATTAAGAATGAAAATGAAATTCTAAGGGAACAGGTTAAATTAAAAGGCAGCATTAATAGTACTCTCTCTTAGAAAATGGAAGGATTATATAAAGAAAACAAGAAGTTGAATAAAAGGAACAAGAAATTGAACAGGGCACTCATTAACCTAAATTTCAAAACACTCATAAGGAAACCCAGGATGACATTAACCACCAGAAGAAGCAGAAAAGGAAGGTTAGATGTTCTTGCAGGAGTATTAGTATAAATGGAATGAAATTGCATGAGGACATGCAAAAGTTTTGCAGTGGGGGTATGTTGAGCCCTAAAAGTGTCTTCGCCTTTGCCAAATTCCACTTCATCTTATCATTCCTTTTGTCATTTTATAGACCTAAAGATCAATAAGATGATTAAAATTACTTAAGGAATACATGCAATGACTAACTTGTTGTACTTTTGTGGTTTTGTTGTCTTAATGATTTCTGAGCATTTTTAGCTATAGAATGCAGTCATTCTGTAGCCAGTTACACATTCCGTAGCCATTTTGGTGTTTGAACATATTACAGGTGTCATCTAAAAAAAATGAGTATATGGTTAGATTCTAAATCTTTCCTACATCGTTCCTTGTCATCCACAAAGACTGAATAAAAAACTGGAGATGCTTATGTATGTGGTCAAACCAAAAGTTTGAGAAGTATATTTCTATAAGGATAAGGACTCTTGATTTGCTTTCAGCAAATCACGAATCCTAAAAAGGAGTTTGAGTTTGATTTTTACTTTAGAATACACTTGTGTCTACTTTCATTCAATATCAGTTATGTAATTTCCTATAAATTTACAAGCCCTAGTCGATAATTTATGCTATCAATTCAGGACATTGAATTGACTAAACAGTTGTGTCAAAGACAACTTGAGGGAAAAATTTGGATAGAAATATTACCTGTTTCTCTGTTGATCCTATAAGCCTGTTTAGAGGTCCAAATCTCCTAAAAACCTCTCTCCTCATCACTTCATCAACAAAAGAGCCTTTTGTTTAAAAAATTGGAATAAGGGGAAAAGTAATCACCATGTCTCAAGAAGATAGTGATGAGCCTCAAAGACCAAGGAGACATTCTAAGAAAGGAGGGAAGCCCAATAGGTTTGAACCTACAGACACCAAAGAGCTGATAGCCTCCCCTTTTGTCTTATCTGATTTCCAAGAATTAGGGTGTTTTTAGTTCTGCAACAAGGTACAAAAAGTCAAGAGCCATCCTCAGTTAACAGAGTTATTTGCCCTAAGGCTTCACAGGCATAAAGTTCATCTAGTAGGGCTAAGGTTTGAATTGAACCCTAAAGCTATCTGTAAAGCTACTGGTATGCCTTGCATAGGTGAGATGTGGTTTAAAAAGAAACATATTGACTTGATCCATTATTATCCTTTTCTAAAACCTAGTTTTCAAGCTGCATGTAAAGCCAATTTTCCTTTTTCACATCTACTGGACAGATATGCCCTCCTCATGAATATTGCCATGAAATACTTTACGTGTGAGGGTAGGTTCTCCCGAATCTACTCCTATCATATTAGGATCCTCATGAACTTCACCAAGACCAAGCTACTGAACATGCCTTACTTCCTCTGCAAAAGAATTGAAAAAATGTCCAGCATCCTGAAAAAGAAGCCCTCAACCCAGTAGATGGAAATCCTATTTCATCACTCTCTTGTAAAAATCATTATAACTCACCAAGTGCAGCACCAAGGAATTCCTTGGGAAACCTTTATTTCCCATGATGACTTCACCACTTCATCCTCCATCCCACTTCAAAATGTTCCATCCTCTTCTCAAAATCTTCCTCATACCCCTTCATTGCCCTCCACTGACCATGATTCACTTTCCTCCCATGAATCACTCTCCCAAACAAACATTCTTAGAACACCTTCACTTGATAAAAGTGATCCTGAAGAAAACAAAGGTGGTCATGAAGAAAACAGTAGCGGCCCTGAAAAGAGCAATGTTGGCCCTGAAGAAAGCAGTAGTGGCCCTGAAGGAAGCACTGATGATCAGGAAGAAAGCAGTGATGATCAGGAAGAAAGCATTGATGATCAAAGTGAGGAAAAGTGTGAGGAAGATGAGGTGCATGAGGGAGAAGATGATTAAAGTGAGGGACATGAGGAAGAAGATGATGAAAGTGAGGATGAGGAAGAAAATAATGAAAATAAAGAAGGAGGAAATGGCCTTGAAGAAAGCAGTGGAGGCCCTGAAGAAAACAATGATAATCAAGATGAACGAAGGAGTGATGACCAAAATAATGAAGATAAGGGACATGATACAAACACTGAGGGAAAATATGATAAAGGCCTTGAGGAAAAAAATGTTGATCATGATATAAATAGTGATGGAGAAGATGAAGATAGCCAAGGGGAAGATAGCAAAAACAACAGATAAAATGAAGACAGCAACAAAGAGGAAAATAGCCAAAAAGGATACAAGCAAAATAGAAGCAGAAATAAAAGTACAAATCAGGAAGAGAACGGAGATTCAAGAAGTCATACCCATGGTGAGGACGGAGGACAAGATGTTGAGACTCATAGTGAAGAAAAAGACACTTACAGCTTAATAGCAGACAATGCCAAACAAGAGGAAAATAGTCATGACAATGACCAGATTAATGAAGATTGTCCAGAAACAGTTTTCAAAGTTGCTTTGAATAAACAAGGAAGTGATGGAAAGGATTCAAGGAATGTTGACAATCAAAACAACAGTGAAAAGGGTAAAGAAGTGGACAGTCCTGAAGATGAAAAAGTATCAGAACTAGGTGCTTCCCACAATGCAAAAACAGAGTATGAAATTTTTGAAGGTACTCCTGGTGATAAGAGCATAAAAAATGTTGAAATTGATAATCAGAGGGACTGCAAATAGCAAAGTGACAAAGAGATACACACAGAAAACACTCTTGAAGAAAAAGACAGTCTTAGGGCTGTACATGATCAAATTATGTAAGCCCAGTTTGTGACAACTCTCATCATCCCTTATCAGAAAGGTAGGAGGCATGTGTTCGCTTCCTCCAAAAGGCAAGGGGCCATGCACTCCTCTTCAAAACCAGTGAAAGGTAAAATCACCAAGACAGTGAGAGGTAAAGTCACTCAAACAGTGAAAAGAAATGTCACCAGGGCATTGAGGAGCAGGGGTAAACTGCCAAAGAAAGACAAGGGTAAGAAGCCCATGAAGGACAGAGGCAAGAAGGCAATGGAAGAACAAGAAAGAAGCCATGAAAAAGAGAGATAATTTGAACTCATCCACATTGACAATGATGAGGACAATGAAACTAGGATACTCAATTCTCTTCTACAGGACCAAAGTGCACAAATCAGATATTTAGAGGTTGAGTTGGAAAGATCAAAATATATCATTCATTTCCTACAAACAAAAAATGTGCAAATGAGTGGCCAAATTTCCATTTATGAAACCCGGGTGCTCAAATACAAAATAGAAGCTTAGAAATCACAAGTACAGCTAGAGTACATGGGTGACTATGAATAAGATATTGAAGAAGAAGGGCAAGCTAGGAAGAGGCCTAAGACTATGGGTCTTAGGAGAGCATTAGAAAAACAGAGAGAGGAAGAATCATCCTGAGCACAAAAATTCCCTCTCAATGAGCTCCTAGCCTTGGAAATTGAACATGACAAAGAATCATGGCTTGAAAGGGAAAACTTGCATTTGGAGGCTAAGTTGGAGAAGGAAAACAAGAATCTAAGCTTACAGAGAAAGATGACTGAGCATTATAAAAAGAGAAATCAGTTTGCTAGGAAAAATCTCAAAACTGCCCAAAGGACGCGCCCGACGCCAAAAGATGGAAAAGACCAAGCTAGGCTTGGAATCTTAGCTCAAGCTTCATTACAGGTCTCTAGGGACCCTTGAGGAATTCACTTACCAATTTTGAGCAAAATTGGACACTTTTTGGTTTTTTGTGAATTTTTAAGCCTAGGAGCGCAACACCCTAGACGTTGCGCTTTTTATCAGAGCATCCTCAGTAGGAAACGTTTACATTTTTGGATTCCTTGGCACTATAGGAGCATGCTCACAAATTTTCAGCTCATTTGGAGTTGTTCTGGTCCCTCAAAGGGTCCAAAAACAACCATTTTTCACCTTTTTGCCACTTTTTTTCTGAACAGGTGTTGCGCCCCTCGGAATATGCAAATTTTCTACGTTTTGGGAAAATTCTAGAGATCATATTAAGAAAAAAAAAGTATATTTTGAAATTAGAAATCCATAGCTTTCCAACGAGCCATCACAGGGCCTTTTTCAACACCGGGAAGGCCTCCAAATCCTTGCTGCAAAAAGGCCTTTTTTGGTGTTGCGCACCTGGAAATTTTGCAAAAACAAAGACATATTTTTGCATTCCTGTGTGAGGACAAGGAAAAAGTACGTTAGGAAATTTATATCATGTATGTCAGAGCCTAAAAGTCAATATTTTTGCTATTTTGTTCTGAAAAGGATATTTTGAAGAGATATTTTGTGCCTTGGACCTTGTAAGGCCTCAAGGACAGTTTTAGATATTTTGCTTTGGCCAATGGCCTTCTAGTTTCTCTAGTGAGCTCTTTATCCTCTTGGCTTATTTAAACCATGAGGTTTCATTGTAAAAATATGAGAACTTGACATGTTGAGAGAAATACATAGTTTTATGAGCTTGGAGAAAATATTGGTTTTATGAAGTGGATGAATGTCCTGCTTAGCTTGATGGTGGAGGAGCATTGTGTACAGGATTCCATAGCTTGGTGAATGGTGATTTTTCCCTTATTTTTTTATGTCTTCTTGTTTTCATTAATGTTTCATGCTTCTTTTTTGTTGTAGATCAGAAAAGTATAGGTTGAGACATGCTCATGGAAGCACCTCAAACCTCCTGTTTATTTACAGCTTTGATGTTTTCTTCTTCTTAGTCATTATAAGGAATTCTTAACTGCTCCTTAGGTCTACCAAGAACTTGTTATTTTTTTAATTAATGGTCACTATGTTAGCTATAAAATCTTATTCAAGGTATGCCCTGCTTATTTAAAGTTCTCAAAACTCTATGTCTGAAATCTTTCTATGAAATACTGATTGATTAGGTTAATTTAAAGAGGTCATGTTCGATCTTTCCCTTTTTCCATGCTTACCAACTTGTTTCAGAGTTCCCGATAGTTTAATATATGTTTTTTAGGAGTTCCCTCTTCATATATTAAGTTATTTGTTTATCTTATATGTTTTCCCAAGAGCTGAAGGTGAATTTCTAAAGTTAGGAGTTCTTATGCTTCTATGTCTCACCTGAATGTTTATCTTTCATGTTTATCAGTTTGAGTATTGTTTATAGAGATTAATGGTTTTCCCTACCTCATGAGTATTTTCTTTCAAACTATATATGTTTGAGAATTATTTATTTTTCACCAACTTAATGTTCATTTCAGGTCATACCTCACCCAAAGGATCCATTGACCTTGATAAATCGGCCCTGTAGTACACCTTATCCATCATTTAGACATCCTTGAATTTATCTGACCCGATAGCCTTATTGATTTTATGAACTTTCTTTCCATTTGTCTTACTTGATCATTTTTACCTCAAAACCAAAACAAGCCAAAATATACTTAAAAACTAGCCTAAAATCAAACATATAGAGCGAACAAGTTTACATCCTTCGCATAATAGAGAGAGCCCTCTCTGAGTCCAAGAAGGCTAGGTCCTAGGACTCCAAAGATTATTTTGATGTTACCCTACCATTTGGTTTACCAATCTGCAAAATTACGGGACACTAACACAACCATCAAGTATTTAATGAACAAAATGGATGTTAATGCTAGAATAATTAGATGGTTGTTACTTTTGCTGCAATTCGATTTGACTATTGTTGATAAACCTTGAAAAAAGAATGTTGTTGTAGTTTTTTTGTCCAGGTTAGCTCTCCCTGCAGGTGAAGAAGGAATGGTGGATGAATAGCTACCGGATGAGCATCTCTTTGCTATATCAACACTCTCTCCATGGTTTTCTGGTATAGCCAACTACTTGGTTGCTGGGAGATTCCCTCCTAATATTTCATTCAGGGAGAGGAGCAGAATAATCAGAAAAAACACCCCTTTCACATGGATTGGGGGAAACATTTTCAAGCTAGGCCCTGATCAAATCCTAAGGAGATGTGTGAGGGAGGAAGAAGTTTTTTACATCCTCTCTGCATGTCATGACAACCCATGTGGATGCCACTTTGTTGCAAAGAGAACTTCTTACAAAGTTTTGCAGGAAGTATATTATTGGCCTACCCTTCACCAAGATTCCAGAAGATACACCAGCAAGTGTGACCGATGCCAGAGGATGGGGAAACCCATACAATGAAATTAAATTCCTTTACATCCTCAGGTGTCTCTTGAGCCATTTGACAAATGGGGCACGAAATTTGTTGGACCTATCAATCCACCATCTAGACAAAAGAAGTATATCATAGTTTGCACTGAATACTTGACAAAGTGGGATGAAACAAAAGCAGTGAAGGTAGAAACCAAGGAAAAAGTATCAGAATTTATGAAGGAGAATGTGCTTTACAAGTTTGTATACCCCAGAGAAATAGTCATTGATCAAGGAGCACAATTCACCTCTCACCTCATTGAGAATATTTTGAGAAAGCACAAGATTAAGCATATAACTTGTACTTCCTATCACCCTCAGGCGAATGGCCAAGTAGAAGTGACTAACAAAAATTTAGAAAGCATACTCACCAAGGTTATGAGCAAAAATAGAAAGGATTGGGTAGAAATATTGGTAGAAGCTACTTGGGCCTATAACACTACTTGGAAGACAACAACATGATTCAATCCTTATGAACTAGTCTATTGTAAGAAATATCTACTTTCAGTTGAGTTTGAATTCAATGCTTTAAGACTGGCAGTAGGATTAAATCTAGATCTATCAAATGCCAAAAAAGAGACATTGCTGCAACTAAATGGATTGGATGCATTAAAAATGCAAGCACTTCTTCACACAGAGGTAGTTCAGCTGCAAAGGAAGGTTTGACATGACAAGAAAATCAAAGAAATGACCTTCCAAGAAGGAGATTGGGTGCTATTGTATGATTCAAGGTTTACAAAATTCAAAGGAAAACTGATGACAAGATGGTTGGGAAATTATAAAATGGAAAAATGTTTTGATAATGGCACATTTCAAATTAGATCCATAGATGAGGAAGGAATCCCCTTGCTTGTCAATGGTCACAGACTTAAAATTTACAAGAGGCCTTTGTCAAAGGCAAAGTTCATAAATTCAATAAGCATAGAGGTGTGTGTGATGGGAAGACACATAGTTTCCCACACCTCCTGAAAGGAAAAAAATAAAAATAATAAATATCTATGGGTGAAAACCTCTCTTAGGCACCCAAGGTAAGCTTGTGGGTTGAAAACCTCGATGGAGGCAGTCCACTTGCTCAAAAAAAGAAGAAGAGAAAAATACAATAAATATACATGGGTGAAAATATCTCTGAGGCTCCCAAGGAAATTTTGTGGGTTGTAAACCTCCATGGAGGTAGTTCAATTTCTTTCAAAAAAAAAAAAAACAAATAAATTGCATATGCATCTCTTTGTTTTCTATGTTTTCTATTTTGCAGGTCATTAATGGTTTCTGGAAACACAAGGGAGCATTCATCTTCTTTTCTTTTATGTTTTACCATCCATCCCATCAGTCACTCCATTCATTTTTATAACTTCATCCATCACCTCCATGCACCACACTCCTCCATTCCCGAGCACAATGTAGCAAGGACAACAAAGCAGAGACTGCCACACACATCATGGAATTCCTACAACACAAACATATGTTCTTGAACAACAAGAAAAAAAATGGAGGAGCGAATGAATCAGACCCCATGAAAGACAAGAGTGCCACCCATGGCATCTGGAGCACCCCCCACACAACATCTATAATGGGGAGAAACAACAAATCCATAGTTCACTCAGAGAGTTTCTCATTTAGCAAGTTGCTCAATAAGAGAACGGAAAAATAGTGAAGAACACAACATCCAAAAGGCTTGTCTCCTCAATACAGCTCTTTAAAATGCCTTGGAAACAATAGGTAAACTCAGGTATAGCTTCTCACCCTTTGCTATGCATCCATAATAGCCATAAATGATTAATTTGTAGAATTAAAGTTTAAGGGGCAGAAAGGTAGCCAGTTAACTCGGCTACCACCGTGAGGTATGACTGAACAAACTGGAAGTACACACCACCAGGGCATGTAAAATAAAAGAATTTAAATCAAGTCGAATAGAGGAGAATGAGGGGATGAAACACGCATTCCATCACAAATTAACAGGGAGAAGGGAACAACTGTCTACAACAGAACTAGAGCTGAGTCGAGTTACATAAGCACTCCAAAATTAGCTGCGAAATCTAATAAAAGGAGATGTTGTCTCATCCAAACCAGTGAATTGAAAATTTTTAAAGGGAGAGTGACCGACAGAAGGCCGCAATTCTTAAATAATAAGAGTAAGAACCAGTAGAGGAAGAAGAACCAGAATAAGAGGAAGAACCAGAAGAGGAACAAGAAGAACCAGAAGAAGAAGAGGAAGAAACAAAGGGCCAAGGAAAATTAGAAAAGATGGCCATAGAAGTCATCGAGATAGTAGAAAGTGGGAAAGAAACATACTCACAACACAACACCACATACCCTCAATAAAAAAATGTAGGTTTTAACCCTGTACAAAAATTATCTACAAATGAATCTTAAAACATAAAATAAACAATAGCGAGAGCATTAAACATAAAACAGATAAACACAAAGATTTTCCCCTGGATCCCAAATCGAGATGACCAACTTGATTTTTCATTACATTCTTTTTAGTGTTACAACACATATATATAAATGCCAAAGCATACATAAACCCCAATCCATTAACCCTGGATTAGAACATAACCATATTTCCCTTGACCAAATCTACAAAATACTAGGGGCCGAAAACCATCATGCCCCAAAACCATGTGCAAACCCATGCAAAAAACCATGGGCAGGTCCGCCAACCGGAAAATAAGGTCCAAATTTTTTTTTCGGGGCACTGCCACCCCCCTATGGCCCGCCTGCTGCGCCTGGCACAACATATATGGGGAAATTTCACCCCCCTATGACCCCCCCGTGAGTGATTAGTGGTGGAAAGAATAAAACACATACCCAACATTCTCCCACTTATTGTTTTCTTTCCATAGGGGGCCACAGAAGAGCTTAGTCATTACCCCAGCTCTACAATTCCCATTGTTCCTGTACACCAAGAGAACTTCTGAGTGCTCACAGACTTCGTCAATGCATCTGCAACATTCTTCAAGGTGCCAACCTTTACCAGCAACGCCCTTTTAGCCTCAACCATATCTCTCACAAAGTGATATTGAACATCAATGTGCTTTGTATTTGAATGATAAGTAGGGCTTTTAGCCAAGAAAATTGCACTTTGGATATCACAGTCTATCCTTATATCTTGCTACACCAACCCCATACTTGAACACAATCTCCATAACCAAACTGCTTCCTTGCTTGCATGAGTGGCTGCTATGTATTCTGCCTCTGTAGTTGACAGAGCCACTACATATTGTCTTTTACTCATCCAACTGACTACACCTCCAAATAGGCTAAACACATACCCACTTGTAGATATTATTTGGTCCAGATCTCCAGCCCAGTCTGCATCAACAAAACCATGAATGTCCAACACTCTTTCCGATCCCAGTCTTCCATTGTAGCACAAGCCATAATCACTAGTGCCACGCAAATATCTGAAAAACCTGTTGCACTGTTGTCCAATGCTCCTTCCTTGGGTTTGACATAAACCTGCTCAATACATCCACTGTAGGTGCAATGTATGGTCTAGTACAAACCATTGCATACATCAGGCTACCCAATGCACTTGCATATGGAACACGAGACATATCCTCCTCTTCTTCTTGTGTCTTGGGACACTGTTCAACAGAAATCTTAACACCTACAAGAATAAGAGCATTCACCGATTTACTATCTTGCATATTGAACCTCTGTAATATAGTCTCGACATACTTCCTCTGGTTTAAGCAGAGCTTCCTCTTTTCCTGATCTCTCTTAATTTCCATGCCCAAAATATAGTTTGCAGCACTAAGATCCTTCATGTCGAATTTGGAGAATAGTTGGGTCTTCAAATCTTGGATAACTTCTTTGTCATTTCCAATCAACAACATATCATCCACATACAAGACCAAATAAATAACACGGTTACCAATTAATTTAAAATAAACATAGTGATCCTCCTTGCTTCTGGTGAAGCCAAGTCCCCAAATATAGGTATCAAATTTATGATACCACATCCTTGGTGATTGTTATAACCCATACAGAGACTTCTTTAACCTGCATACCAGTTATTTCTTGATCCAGGTGGATATTGGTGGTCACTCACCTATTCCACTTGGGGCCTCACCATTGTCTCTTTTAGTTTTTTAGTTTCTACACAACTTACTATTTTTAGTAGTTTTTCGGGTCCTGAACTTCTAGAGCCGTTTTGAGGCCCTAAATGACTTTTTTCGAGAAAACAGAGAGCAAAATGGGTCCATGTATCAATGTTTCTCATTCAAAATTTGTATTCCTCGGATAGATCTTTCTAATGAGGTATGGTACATGTCAAACGGAGAACATATGCCAAAGTTACGCCCCTGGGAAGTTGAAACACCAATTTACCCAAACGTGGCCCATAGTTTTGGCGCTTCATCTCCTAGGGTTATGGTTTTGGTTGTTTAGGATTTCCAATTGTTTCTAAATAATAAATAGGCCCTCAAAACTCATTGTAGCTCAGTTCAGAGGCCTGTAGCCGCCACATCTCTTCTCAGAGATAGCTACCAGTGCCCTAGCTAGTTTTATTTCCATTCTATCTGTAAGAAAATTTCAGTTCTTTGATATTAATGAAATGAAGTGTTATTTCCGCTGCATCTTTGTATTTATGGTTATATGTTTATTCTGTTGCATTCCTGCATAAATCCGGATTAGTTGTATCAGAGCGGTCTGCTTTTTCTTGATCTTTCTTTGCATGTCCCCAACGAGTCGGGGTATAAGGAGTTAGGGCTCGATCTGGTGGAACCTTTGCAAGATCAGCCTCGCAAACCCCGACGGACGCCCATGGGGGACGAAAAGAAAGATGAGGGAGCAATAGATCCTATCAAAATATTGCTCGAGGAGGCCCTCGAAAAACAAAGGAACTTGATGATGGATAAATTTTCCCAGATCCTTCAACGGCTACCCACTGGCGGCGCATCTGCATCCAACAGCCACTCTGGAGGTGCGACTCCTTTTAAGGTACAAGTAAATTTTGACATTCCCATATTTGAGGGACAAATAGATGCAAACGCCATAGATATATGGTTGAATCTATTAAAAGGATATTTCTTGGTTCATGACTTTTCCGATAGGGAGAAGATTATTTTTTCACTCCTCAAAGCTGCCCCCCATGTCAAGGACTGGTGGGAAACCCACTGTGAGAAAAATTACGAGATAGAACCCTCTATGTTCTCGACCGTACCCACTTGGAATTCTTTCTGAGACGCCATCAAGGAAACAATCATCCACACTGACCACCGGCCCCTGCAGTTCATACAGACACAAGGGAAGTTGCAGAATGATCGCCATCAGAAATGGTCCACATATCTGCAACAATTTCATTTGAACATCAAGTAAAAGAAGGGTAGCACCAATAATGTTGCGGACTTCCTCAGCTGACCACCGATCGTGGTGCTCACCACCGTTCTCAACTCTTGTGGGCACGAGACTTCTAATTGCCCAGGGAAAATTTTAGGGGCGAATTTTAGCCCAAAGGCGAATTTTAAGGGATTTTAAATTTTAGTAAGGTGAATTTTTTATATAAAACCCATTTTCTATAGTTTAATAAAGTTAGCCCAATAAATATTTTAAAAATAATTAATTATTAAATATTAGCCCACCAAAAAAAGGGCGCATAAAACTAGAAAAATGAAATTCGCCCCCGATTTTCTTTGGTTGGAGCAGATTTCCATGGCATTCACCTGGATTTACAAGGTCAAAGGGAGGGGTTAGAGTGATTCGCCCCATTTTTTCACTGGTTCGGAGAGGTGGCTAGGGCTTTGTGCACACTGATCTTCTTGTTGGCTGAGCGAGGCCGACCCTCTCTGGTTTGTTAGGGTCCTCCCATAGTTCGCATATAACATAGATACACTTCGAAAGAGATGGTGTTTTGGGAGATAACACTCGCCACAGCCTACGTGCTTGGCCTCAAGCGCATGTACAAGCTCGCTCTCAGACTCCAATGCCAAATAATAACACAGAGGCACCCCGCTTTTTTCCAGTTTGTTCAACGGTATGAACCTTCCATCCCTTTCTCGAATAAATAATCCATAAAAATATTCATGATAGCTATGCATCATAAGCCTTATTGAATTAGCCTTCATTGTGGTCCTCAATGCTCGGGGTAAAGAATTTGGCATCACAATTTTGCAGTCGTATTCTGCCCTATGTATGTCTAATTGCTGTAGGAAATGAAATATACATATCACAGAATGATGAAAATTTGCCATGAGGGCAGACTATACTAGGTTTTTTCAAATGTATTTGGCTGTCAAGGTGGAGATCCCATTGCCATTAATCCAGGCCGACATAACCAATGTAGTAATCAAACAGAAGAGGGGATCCTTGTGGGATTTTGCTGAAACTCAGCCAGTCATTACGAGCCATAAATTCCACCAAATTGTGGGCATAGTGCCTATTGACAAACCATTAAATTTGTTTGATGCTTGCCTGACTCATTTTATTTGCCTCTCTAGGAAACATCGGTAACAGGGAATATTTGGATCCTTAGATCCTTCTACCTTTATAAACAGGATTTTATATGAAGTGTCCGATAAACCTTGAGAGTAATTGTGGTAAAAATTGGGTGACCTATGTCATAGAGATGAAAGAAACTCTAATAAGTTCCTTTAGATAGTCCAATGGGTTCATTTGATTTTCCTTTGATATGCTCTGTTGGATGAATTTTCATGTACTCAGCTAGTAGCTTTGATGTCTAATGCCTTGTTTTTGTTTTGTAAATGTTCTGTCAATGCTTTATCATCCATTTTGTGATTAAAAGTTGAATCTTGTTGTTCTTGTTCTCTGACTCATTGTTATATTAAAAGTGTCAATTTATCTTGAATCTTTTGATTATAGTGAAACGACAGCTTGTAGAGTCTCTTGAAAACCAGGTAGCTTTTCAAATTTTCTCACTGAGTGTGATGGGTGTGGTTTCAGTTGGTGTGAAAGCCATTTTCAGAAATGGACTGTGCTTCTGTATGGTTATTTTGTTTGACATCCAATTGATAGTTTTTGGTTGCAGTTAGTTTCAGTCATATTTTTATTGGAAAGATTTTGAAAAATTATAATGATCAGTATTTTTTTCTTATTTGATTTGTCAAATGCATTGCCTTTTTGAAACTGAAGAGAATTTTGAATTAAAAGTGCATTGCGAGCCAATTGTACATATTGGGCCTTTCCTCCAAAGTTCACATAATTTTTTGCCAGACTAAGTATTAGTTTGATACCATACTTTTTGGCTTGAAAGATCACAAAGTCCAGAGCCTGAACCAAAACAACCCCAAAAATCAGATTAAAACAAACAATGCTAGCAGATCCAGACACCCAAAAGAAAAATCTCTTGAAAAAAAATGGGTTGAGGTCTTGAAGGCTTGATGTAATGCATCCCCCATGCACAAACCTGAAATAATTGTTCATCATATACACCAGGAAAAATCTGCAATGCCTTGTACTAGCCATCATTGAAGGCCCAAGTCTTGGAAACATTAAGCCTAAGAGCTACAGCTTGTTGAAAAACAGAGGTAAATTTATTTCTCTGTGTTAGATCCGTTGCCACAGTCATTAACCAGTAAGAGTTGATACAAACACACTTTGATTGCTTGTGCAATCACCATAACTTCCATTTTGTAACCCTGGATTTGTTAGCTTATGGTCATCACCAACTTGAAAAACCTGAGAAGGCAAAAGGTAAAAATACCAAGAAAAACTCATTAGATACATTATACCATAAATATTGATGACTCAATTTATATGATTCTACTATAATTTTAATTACCTTTCCAAATGCTGCAAGATCAGAGGGGAAAATAATGATGTTGGGTATGGAAAGCATGTGCAAAGCCTCAGAAGAAATAGATAAGTCCAAAGGCAAACCAGGAGCTGCTGGAAAAAGTGGGCAGAAGCTGTTCACAGTACTACAAATTTATATCCACGAAGTTGATATTTACTATAAAGATAAATAAATATACAAAATCAATTTGACAACTTCTCATTGGATTTATTCCCAGCATCTTACAACCTATTGAAATTTGTATCAAAATCAGAAATAGTACTTCAGGGACATGCCTACGCTGGCTTAGAATGTGAGTTGAAAGCCTTGCAAGCCGATCATTTGAGATTTTTTCTGGAATCCGGGAGATTTATTCACTGCTAAGGTGTCTTAGGACATCGATTGTGCAAATTCCAATGGTAATCTGCATCATGTAATAGATTTTACTCCAGGAGAAGCAAACCAAATTTTCATAAACTCACTTTCTATGCACAAATATTCTTGCAGTAATAAATGTAAGCAACATCCAGTGAAAGAATGTTTCATGCTAACCTCATCCAAGCAGAAAAGCCCTGGATTTTTAACAAAACTTATCTGCATATATGTTTAGTGATTTTCTTCAAGTTAAATTGATGAACAATGAAAACAAACACAAAATTTGCACAGGAAACAAAGATGCCAAAAAAATGAATTCAATGGAATATTGGCATACCTGATGAGTAGGATCAAAAGCATGAACATTGAATGGTGGTTGCACGAACATTCAACAGATATTTCAAGACTTAGCATTATCCATAAGGCATCATTTCAAATGCTGAAAACATAATAATTGAAAACATTAAGTCTTGAGGATAAAAATTGTTTGCTAGGAAAGACATAATTATCTGATATCAAGATACCTGTGGAAACAAATAATCATGATGAGAATCACGTGTAGATGGAACAAGGACAACATGTGCACTAGGTCCCATCTCTTCACAATAATCTCATAACTGCACCAATAATGCATTAGAATAAAGACTTGATCAATGATTTTGTTGAATTTGGGTAGACTAACTTATGTGAATTGAAATCATAGTAATTACAAACCCTTGCGCAAACTTCCTCCTAGAATATTTCCTCATAGAACCTGTCTACTATTCCACTTTTTATCTGTGGATGCTCTGAATCAACAAAAGGACCCATCTGCAAGAAAAAAAAATTTGTTCCTCAGTCAAAAGTTCACCATGGATTCACAGGGTAAAATGTATCAAAATTTGCAACTTGCAAGTTGACCCCAAATTAAGTTCTTACGCATGGCACATACCAAAAGAATATTATTAACTTGTTTTTTCTTGGCATACACAAGAAGCTCTGCTAATGGTTGAAATTCTAAGTTGTCTGTAGTGGTGAAGGGACCTGCAGCAATCAACTACAAGAAGGAAATTTCAAATAAGTAAAAATTTACTCACTGACATGTAGAGCTGCTAACATGATCTCTGTGACCTTAGGGGAAAAAAAATAACTAATGAACTTGTGAAAGAATGAAAAAAAAGTGGAATTCACTCAATGGTTTTATTTGCAAGAATGAAGCATTGCACAACAATAGTAAAGACTTTTTTAGCCATGTTTCAATACACTGAGAGGGGCCATACTGTTAGAAAATCACTCGAAAAGGGGAAACTATTGTACCTACAAATATATGATTAATGATGAATGATTGTGTTATGAATTGGAATTCACATTTACAGATAACAGCAATTGCAACCATAGATATAATATCTCTAAACAACAAATAAAAGGTGGCTGTAGTTACCATTGAAATAGTTTTTCTAGTTCTAGGTAATGGTTTCATCTGTGGTGCTTGATTCATTGCTATTCGCTTTGCTGAAGGGGCATCCTAATCTCGTGGATGCATATAATTTGAAAGAGGAAATGAATCAATTACCCTTGATGCGACTAGACAGTGCCCACTGGGATTGTGACCTTCAACTCCAATCACCTCGACAAAATTCTACAAAATTAGTCATGCTCCTTTGTCCAAAGCTCACAAACACATTGACTGCCAGATGTTAAAAATCAAAATAACCTCTTAATAAGGAAATTCAAAAATTGTTATCCATTCTATACACATTTTGTAGGAAAAAAAAAGCTTAGGATTTACCTGACCAGGGAATAAAGAAAATTTGGCCAGCTTGTAGAGGTCAAGCCTTACCCTTTGGCCTCAAGAGTATTCGACCTTGGCAACACGACGGGAGTTAACAATCAGGAACAGTTTCACAACACTAGATTTTTTCATTTTTTAGTATGGTTCTTCTTTTGTTTGTTTTGGTTTGTACATGTACTATAAGGTGGTCTTTTGACAATTCATCATTTTACTTGTACCTATGAAATCACATTTTAACTTATGCACTACAGGATGGATGGCACAACTTTGAAGCAACCAACCTGCCTTGAAGCAGAACCAACTTATCATTCAGATGGTCCTCTCCATCGCAGCAAACTAGCCCCACAACAAAGACACTTTCCTATTAGCAGATAACTGGTGTGAAATGGAGATTCCAGAACAATAACTAATAGAATCTACAGCCTCTTAAATAGGTGCCTGACTTCATGAGATAATTATAGACATCAATGATCAATTTAAGTGAGATGAAAATCATTTCAAGATGATTGCACTACAGCTTAGGCATTCACCTGTGATGCAATAGAAACATGATTGAAAACATTCTGAGCTTCCTTGGCAGCCAATGCAGTGGAAAATGTCTTGATCTTCCTCTCCATAAATTCAAACTGAGACACCAGATGCTCCTCTTATGAAACAAAGCAGCTTATACATTTTTTATTTAAACGGAAGATGCACATCAACATATTTCCCAAAAAGGCAATTCATTGTGCAATGTGGTGTGCTATGAAGTGCTTAGACCAAGAAGCTATTATCCTGGAGAATGAATTCAAGCATATAACAAATTTAGAAAAGAAAAGTGATAGTAAGTGCCTTTCCCTCAATGCTGTCATACATGTAACGACATCCTGGACTAGGTAATAAGCCTAAATTTTGTAGAGAACAACTATTGGCTTCTGGCATCCTTTTAATAAGGTCATCTTGAGACTCTGATACAGCTCCTTGACCCACTATGGAATCCAAAATATGCTTATTGAATACAAACTGTAATACACATTTACCTGAACGATTCTCAAAAGGAGTAATAGGACCAGGACTACTTAAGATTGTTGACCTCTGTTTCCCATTATAAAGCCTTCTATCTGTACTGGGAGTTCTAATAACAGATGATGGAGACAATGTGTACACTGTATTTTGCGAAGTAGAAATATCTGATTGTCGAACTGGAGTCTGCAACAGCTTATCTTCAGACATAATGGTGGGTGAGAATTTAGAAGAAGAGAGAGTAAACATTCCTAACATAGAGGGCTCTGTTTTTTATTAAGATATTGAAATCTTCAAAATACTTTAAACAAATTGGCTTGTAAAGCTCATGGTGATTATTTTAAGGGGATCTGATGCTCATCGCCAGGAATATGTACAAAACAAGAAACAATGATTGGGAAAAGCTGTGAATCAAGTTTGCAGGGAAATAAATCAGGAGAAATGATTAAAACAACTAATGTGATTGGAAATGGAAATAGTTTTGAAGCTTTTTTTATCTTCATCACTTGTTGATATGTTAGATGTGCTACAACACCAACTAAAGAACTTGAAGTATGTTCTCAATGATGTGGATCTTACAGATCTCTGGCGAATCTTGACTAGATCCCTTTGTCTTTACTAACATTCCTTTAAGCAATGCCAAGTTTTTAAATTGTGGCATTTCCTAGTCTGAAGCTGATATGCATGCGTTGTTCCCGGTCTTTAAGCCATTATATTCTCATCCTACATGTTTCTTCCCAAATCTAAGTGATTCATCAAGGTTGCGTGTCATGCCATCCACTGATGTAAGTTATGCAGAAAAAATATTGCATGCCCCATCTTCAGCCATCAATCATGGCAAGGATGATGGAAAATTCAAATGCTTATGGAATACAATAAATGTCTACAGGAAATATGAGTTGTTCATTGAGAGGATAAAACAACATTCTAGCAATTTGTAGTGCAAGCATGTCAGATTGAAATCATTGGTGAAGTCAAACAATTTGTGATGGTTCAGAAAGTGGCAGTATGGATGAGACCCTTAATCAAAGTGTTGATATCAGCATGTGAACTTTTGGTTTTTTTAAACATCTGAAGTTCTGTGTCTGGTTTATTTTTCTAGTAGCAGGCTAGTACATATTTTAAATTTACGAAAACCAGAAATACAAAATTTTATGTCACCAAAAAATATGAGTGAAAAAGATAAATTATATTATTTCTATTTCTATTTAAATTTAATATATATATATATATATATATATATATATATATATATAAGGGAGTTGTATTTAGTGCAACTTTTTGGAGTTTCAGGTGCCGGAATCCAGTGAAAACATTTGAGGTAAAATCTTGGTTTTTGTTATTTAAACTAGTTTTTTGACTCCATATATGGATTCATCACCCTCCAAAACCTCTACGACACTTCGATTGTGTAAGATTAGCAATCAAATTTCTCTTTCAATAAATTCCTATTGTATTTTAGAGAAATTATACCGGAAAAAGCCACCTTAAAAACCTTCAAAAAGTCGCACGATAGACTATCGATATATAAGTGAAAAAGATAAATTATATTATTGCTATTTAAATTTAAAAATAAAATATTAAAAAAAATAATTTTATCTAGGAAAAGTTTACAAATACAT
The DNA here is from genome assembly GCA_034641835.2 of Pinus albicaulis. NCBI lineage: Eukaryota > Viridiplantae > Streptophyta > Pinopsida > Pinales > Pinaceae > Pinus > Pinus albicaulis. Next base: position 579,014,927 of record CM076581.1, read on the forward strand.
GAAAATTAATTTACAAATATATTTAAAAAAATATTATAATTGTGAAATTATGACTTTGAGAGAGAAAGGAAAATATTGCCAACACTATTGGGTGGAAGAATTATGCCAAATTCAACAAGATTTTTTTTTTCTTTTCTGATTGCAAATTCATCATAACTAAATAGTTTCAATTTTGACTATGGCAATGGAGTTGGGTATAGAGTCCTCAATATGAGCATTAGACTTGATTTGAAAATTTATTAAAAAGAGCTTCATAAATTTTTTGGGGATGAAGATCCTGCTATAAAGACAAAGATGTTAAAATATAGAATATTTAGAAGAAGATATCATTGATATAAGAAGGTTAAAATATTTTTATTCTTTTTATAATCATGATTTTTTAAATATAAAATAATTATTGATTTCAAATTAATCTATATTTTGTCCATGGGTTTTGTATAGTTATTTCAAATGAATTTATAGTTTGTATGTGGGTCTTGGATATATGGTGATTTTCCTTGATGTGGAGTCACTCACAGGTTCAATTCCCTGGGCTAATTCCCTTGGCCAATTGGAGTGATATATTGGACATGATGAAGATACAGTCTAAAGAAACTTAAATAATAATAATAATAATCTATATTTTATTAAATAATTTAGTTACATTTATTTATATTAACATTTTATTAATTTAATAATTATTATTACAATTTTTAATAATTATTATGGTTAATAATTTTATTAATCTAAATTTAAATCTTTTATATTTTATTTTGTGTTTCATATTTTCTTACTCAATTACCATTTAAAAAAAAAGTGTTTTGAATTTTTATAATTTAATTGTTACTTTTATTATACATATAATTTTGGATTTGGAATCAATTTTAAAAAATTACATATTATTTGTTAAAATATTTTATATAATAAATAATGCATTACAATTTAATTGTGCTCAATCATCCTTTTCAACTTAATAAGGAATAGATGTTGTAATCTTAGGTATTGTTGTGCAAAGAAAATTAATATATATATATATATATATATATATATATATATATATATATAGAGAGAGAGAGAGAGAGAGAGAGAGAGAGAGAGAGAGAGAGAGAGAGAGGTTAAAATACAATAACTTATTGATCTATAATTTATGGTATTCATGTGGAATATAGTCTATTTAAAAGGGGAAAGCCTCTTAAAAAAAAGAAGAAGATAAGTCTAGATCTATCTTAACTCCTTATCTACCGAGCCACAAAAATAGTCAAATCTTTTTTCACTCTAAAAGAAATTTTCACCTCAAAACATTTCACTCTCTTAACACTTAATCAATTTGAAATATATATATATATATATATAATTTGGATTATATATATATATATATATATATATATATATATATAGGAATGTGAAATATACATTTATAATGTGAATATAAACTCAAAATATAATAAATAAATAACTAGTAAATATCACATTTAAAAGGGGAAAGCCTCTTAAAAAGAAGAAGAAGATAAGTCTAGATCTATCTTAACTCCTTATCTACCCAGCCACAAAAATAGTCAAATCTTTTTTCACTCTAAAAGAAATTTGCACCTCAAAACATTTCACTCTCTTAACACTTAATCAATTTGAAATATATATATATATATATAATTTGGATTATATATATATAGGAATGTGAAATATACATTTATAATGTAAATATAAACTCAAAATATAATAAATAAATAACTAGTAAATATCACATTTAAAAATAATTTAAAAAGTAAATATTAATTCAAAATTTAAAATTATCCACTTATTAATTAAAAAATATATATAAAAGGTTTGTGTCAAACTTTTGAAACAAGTATAACATATCAGTTAATCATTAAAGAAAAAGATGAGAGGTTTAAAATTTTCAAAACTCTTTACAATATGTTGTACAAAATTATGTTTTCTTCGAAAACATATACATATATGTGTCATCTATCGAGGCGACAAATTTTCTTAGATGCTCAAAAATAGTTGGAGTCCAATAAGAGTATTTGAATCTTATTTTTGATGGTGGAAATGGATTCACACTATTAAAAACCCATGGGATACCCAACATCTTGAAGTTTGACAAATTTAACCTGGAGTTATATAAATTTATACAAGATTTTATCAATATGCAGCATTTTATCAAAAAATTGAGAGAATTCCATGATTTTCCAGGAAAATTTAAAGCCTAATTAGACTAAGACTATACATACATTTTCAAAGAAGATAACCATCATTACCAGTTTCACTAGCCTGAAGTTCTTCATTTGTGTCGGTTGCATTGGGTATGATGTTTACATTTTTTTTCTCTGCTTAATATTTGAATTTTATTTTTGAGTCTTTGAATTTATCAGTGATGGGCGCAATGTCATTCCGCACACATTTTTGCATTTTTCCATGAAGATTTATGACAACATTATTGCCTCCCTACATCGACGTTATAGTGCTCGGGGATTGAACTTGAAACCTCTCCCTCTATAATTATTCAAAAAAAAAAAAAAAACAAGCCTCCTCTATTTTACGAAACCACTCACCTTCCCTTGAGGTGGAGTGGACATACATGGTACAAAGTGTGTACGTGTGTCGGGTTCTTTTATTCAATGTGTATGGTGGGACTATCACAACCCACGTGCTACATACATGGTATGAGGTATGTATGAGTGTCGGGTTCTTTATATGATGTGTATGGTGGGACCAACATGACCAATGTGTTCAATCAGTTTAGATGTCGATCTGTCCAATTACTTTAATTTTTCTCATGTGTACGGTGGAACCAAGTCACAATCCACTTGTTCAATCAAATTAAAGATATAGAACATTGTGGCTACTGAGATTAAACTTGAAACCTTTCCCTCCTTCAAAAACCAACCTCCTCTATTCATTAAAACCACTCTCCTTGTTGTTTATTTGCTTGTTGAAGTGTATAGTGGACACGTAATTTTTCACTGGTAACATGCTTAATTTTTTCCATGTTTGTTTACTCATATTTCTTATAATTAATTAATTACATGAAACTTAAATCAATCTATAGATTTTTATCATTAATATCAATAATAAATATTAGTACAATGGACATCATTTTTCAATTGTAACCTGTGTACTTTCTCACTTTTAATAACTAATGTAGATTCATCTTAACCCTGGATTTACCAAGTGTCGAGTGGGATCAAAATTTCATGAGATGTAAACATGTTTTAGAGTTAAAAGAGATTTGATCCCTCTCCGTTCTTGGTAGATCCAAAATTAAGATGAATCTAGGCTGATATATTATAACAATAAACCATTACAATATAATATATTATAACATTTTTCCTCTCCACTCATGAAACCCTATGTTTCATACTTTGTTGTCAAGATATGAAGGTGTAATATTTGGAAAATAGAAAGGGTTATATTTTAGGTAAAGAAAATTGGTTTTGTAATTTTTTAATGTTTTAGTTTTAGGTTAGTAGTATGAGTAGGAGGGAATGTAGTTTGTTTTTCAGTTTATTCAGGTTTTTCAGTGTAGTTTGTATTCATTCATATTCTTCATTTCTCGAAAAGTAAAAAGAATTTGTTTGATGCACTTAGTTTCTTTTCTGCATTCATAACATTAAAGGAACTGAAAATAAAAAATTGCATTTGCATTTAGGATTGTGTGTTTTTTGCAAAAAAGGAACATTAGGAAATCTGCATTTAGTTTTGTGCTCAATGTTTTCTTTTTTTCATTGATTTGTTTGCTCACAAAATTATTTGCTCTCTTCCCTTTGTAGCTAGGTCTTTCATTGAAAAACTAAAAGTGAAAATTTTGCTTATCATTCTTAGTTTGCATTTAGGAATTTCTACATACATCATCGCGGTACCATTGAAAGGAAAATTGTTAAGCAAGATAAACATAAAATTAATCTCAATTTACCTAAAAATGCATTGGAACCATAACGATAACATTTAGAAGGTCTAGGCTAGAGACGTGTTCCAGCGTCGTAAAACATAGCAGCTGTCGTTAACTTGTCTGCGATACATTCTGAGTGTGATATCTCACCCCACGTATGTAAGTATATCGTAGCACGTCCCTCGGGGTGGTGTTACAGTACGATAAGTATATAGGTGGTGCTCTCACTGTGTGGTTTCGCATCAGACAACGCTAATATGGACTTGGGCCTCAACGTACCTTCGGGTATATTTGGGAGGACAAATTTTAGGTGCTATCTATCCATAGTGAACTGAGTTGGCCGCCTTTAAATTGTGATACACCGAACACAGCATTCAGGGAGATTGCCTGCCCATACTTCTTGGCTTGCTAGGAGGTATTCTGCAGTTCAAATTTTACTGGTAAACCCTTTTGCCTAGCATTACCCTCTTTTTGTTTATTTATTTCTGGTTAAAATTAATTAGCAATCGTGGAAGAACATAATCCTATCCCCCTTCGTTCATGTAGATTAACTTTAAAACCACCTTTACCACCAGAAGTTACTCCTGGTAGGTGAAGGCGATCAAAATTTGCCCAACAGTGATGTTGATGTTGTGGATGATATTACTTGATGCTTCATGATGGGTGTTCTTTCTCACTTTCACATAATCTTGTTATAGCCTCTGCTTGATGATTTTGTTGCTAGTCGTGTCAGGCATTAATTAATTGTCTTCAATTTTCAATGTGTGAAGAGTGCAAATGTTCCCTTGATGCGGTTTAAATTCAGGGACAATAGACTTCTGTTATGCACCATGTTTCCCTAGCTCCTACATATTGGAATATGACCAAAATGATTTTGGAGAGTGATATCCATTCATGGAAGGATATTTGCACTCGTCTTTCATGGAAGTTTATTTGCACTCGTCTTTCATTCTCTCATGAACCGAGAAAAATTTCTTGGGGAATTTCTAATCAACAAGTTTTACGAGTTTGTGTCAGATTTGGGTAGACTCGTAGAATGATTAGCTTGTGGCTGCTATAAAATCTTTTTGTCAACCCATAGATGCATGGGTTAAATTTTCACTTGATTTGTAGTTTCCAATGATTTGACACTAAGAATCATTGGCTGGCTATGGTGATTCGCTGACTTCTTTTCTTCTTTTTTGCCCCTTTCCCTTAGATGGTCATTCATGGGAGGGGAAGTTCCAGTGAATGTATGATTTGTGGTGTGCATTTATCTATTGGTTAACTCTTTGGTAACATCCCATGACTGTTATTTCAATGGAACTTGGTTAAATAAAAAATAGCAAGTGCTAAGTAGGAGTTTTAAATGTTTGATACAATAACTAATTTTGGTTTATAGGATCCCAAATGTGCTTTTTTGGGCCTGAAACTTTACATGGCACCCGTGTGTTTACAAATCATGGAAAAAATTTGAGTCTTTTTAGGTTATTTCATGGCCATACTGGACGTGTTTCACTATGGAAAGGAAACTATGGTCAACAGGAGGACAATGTCTTAAGGGATTTCTTTCCATTGATAAGTAAAATAATCACTAGTAACTGACTAGTTTCCTTGCTCACTTTTATCATGGAAAATGATAGAGGATATGTTTCAACTTCTTATAACCAATTCTTTACAACTTAAGGGAGAGGTGTTTTGGAAAGGATGATTAAATTTATTGTAATATTTTGTTGTTTTGTTTAAAGCTTTCAAGTGTTCATTAGGTGATTTGGAGATATGAATTAATTTAGTGGAAATTTTTATATATTTTACATTTGAATGATGTTATTTGTTTTATAGATGATGACTCATGATGTTATTGTTTTGTGTATAATGATTTATTTTTTCTTTTGGGCTTGGGCCTTGGCACAAGATTTTAATAAAAAAATTCATAATGGTTTTTGTGAGCATTACACTTATTTTACTTTGAAAGCTACTTACAAATCTAGTAATTCTCAACTCTTGGAAACTATTGATGCAGGTTTCTAGATTGATTTGAAGTTTTAATTCTGGAATATTCAGTGAGATGTCAAAAGCTAATCCTGGGAAGAAACTATGAAGGCAAAATTATTTATTATCATACTTTAAAAAGTCTCAATCCAAGAATACACATTCTCTTCATGCTTCAAGCTCCTTTGAACAATCTGTTACTGAAAGAGATGTTAACTCTTGTGAAAATGCATCTGATATCCATATGATGGATGAAATAATAGGTTCCTCAAGTGATCAGGGTGAGATAAATGCAGTTTCAACATAAATTAATGATGAAAATGTTAAAGATATTTCCTTGGAAGGTGACACAAACCATTCACAGAAAAGGAAAAAAGACCAGTGGACCATAGGGAGAAAATTCCAAGATGATTGGCTCTCAAGTTTTCCATTAATTGAAGAAATACCTTCTACAAATGAGGATTTACGAGAAGTTAAATGTCTTGCGTGTAGTTGAAAAAGTTGCAAGGTAGTGAAATTTCAGATGAAGCTAGATACAATACAAAAGCATGTAGGAAAGGTTTATGAAAAGAAAATTGTAAATGGTAAAGAGAAATCTATTGTCATATGGAAATATTTGGAGGAATGTCGACATAGCCAATGTGTGGAAGAATACAAAAAATATTTAATAAGTAAGAAGAAACTTGAGGCAAGTGGAGGAACCATCATATCTCAATTTGAAAAGACGATGGAAAGAAGTTTGTTATCCAAGATGATACAATTGAGCACTGTATTTCACATCTTATGTAAAGGTCGTCCTATGATAGATTATCCAGATTAGATGAAATTTCTATCTTTTCTTCACATGCCAAACTTTCCATCTTCTCATTGGTCCGTAACTAGTGGTTGGGAATGGGCAAGATATCTATCTCAAGTAGAAAATGATGATTTGAAACGGGAGATTGCAAATGCTAGGTTTTTGGCATTGTCTTTGGATGAGGTTACAGCTATTGATAATACTTCATGGATCTGCTTGAGCATTTATATGGTTAATGACCATATTAGGCATTCCTATCTACTTGGGATTAAAAATATGAGAGAGACTTCTACAGCTGAAAATATTTATGAACTTGTTCTTAATACTTTGAAGGAAAGTGGTATGGATCATTTAATGATTGCAAAAAAGTTGGTATGTGTTGGAGCAGATGGAGCATTGGTAATGCAAGGACAAAGGAATGGTCTTTGTGTTAGACTACAACTATCAGCTTCGCCATATATGATTAATATTCATTGTATGTCTCATAGGATGAATCTTGAATTTAAAATAGTAAGTAAGTTTCCATCAGTTTCAAAAGTTGAAGATATTGTATGTGAGACTCATGCATACTTTTCTCGTAGTCCCAAACGATATTTAGAGTTTCAAAAATTTTCAGATGGTGTTATGGACGGAAAAAAAACTACTGAAAGATGTTGATACAAGATGGATCTCATTAAATGGACCAGCTCAAAGACTATTTAGTGAGTTCAAATCTTTGGTAGGGTTGATGTATGAAAATCGCTACAATGTAGACAAAGCTCAAGATCTTATTTTTCAACTAACTGATATAGAAACATTATTGAAATTGGCTGGAATTCTTCCTATGCTACATGAAATGAATGTCCTCGTAAAAATGTCTTAGAATTGCATAATGTATATTTCCGAATACACAAATGCGAGAAAGTCAGCATGCCTTGCATTGGATAATTTGTATATGATGCCAGTGTAGAAATTTGAATAATAGCTGAATTATTCACCGAGATTATCCTGAGTACACAATATTTAAGCTTCATGCATAATACATAACCTCTTCTACAATTGATCATCAATATGCAGAAATAGAAGCAGTCGCATACTCACATTAAAACATAATCAAGCACACATATAACACAGTATGTAATGGGGAAAGAATACAGCTGAAAACCCCCAACTATATGTATATTATAATGATAGAGAACATGTAACAATACATAGCACAAGGCTCTCACAGCTCTCAGCACTATCTCACATGCTACATTAACAATATTTAAACTAGTACTTCTGATGATGAATGTCAAGGTGTTCAAATATCCCGAAGTTCCATTACCTCATCGCTGGTTAATCCAAGATTAATAATGATGAGATCCAAGTTCAAATCCCCTTGGCTTGTACTACGCAATCCTAATTGGAAATCTCAATCAATGTGTGTGCGAATCTCATGCACAGCTATAGTCACAACTGATAGCAGACTCACCCTTTCACCCACCTCTAACACTGGTCTCCACTGAACTGTCCATGCATAGCACTAATCGACAGTAAGGTTCTTCTTTATTGATTTGAGAGTTAATAATTAGTGAATTAATTAATAATACATCTCACCACTCATCACTAAAAGATGCTTATTTAGATAAACAGAACCAGTTCAACCAAGTTGAACTGAATACAAAATTCAATTAATTGAGCACAGACTAACTCCACCAAATCCTCTCACACACAGTTGAAAACTGACAAATCTGATCAATAGCTCAACTATCCTTTAGAAAAATGTATTTCTCTCTCTGATAGCCTAGTATGTCTTATATCCACATCAAACCAAAGTGGTAATGCACACTCTTAATCTGGATAATGCTTTATAGTCTAAAATATTATTAAGGGTTAATATTTGGATTTCTATTTTTAGTTCTACTTAAAATAGAAACGCCTTAATGTCTAATCTAGATACCATCCACTTCTATTTTTACCAACTCGACCAATCATCCATAAATAGCATCCTGTAACTCATAGACCATGATCCATATGTCTAAAAATAGACATAGTCTAAAAATAGACTTTGCGCCAAAAATAGCCTGCGGGCCCACTTAGTGAAGGCGACTTCTTTTCACCAAGCTCCATCATCTTGTTGCATTTTCAACACTCCCTCTCAACAAGATATGGATTATCTGCAACCCCTATCCTGCCTCTGTGGTATTCAAATTTGCTCTTGGTGAGCGCCTTCGTCAAGATATCAGCATCCTGATCCTCCGTGGGAATGTATGAAAGTAACATGATTCTCCCCCGCCTGACACAATCTCTCGATATGATGGTGACGAATGTCGATGTTTGGATATATTTTCAGAAATACTGGATTAAACAAGAGTTTCTGATTGCAACTCTCGGTTATCACAATAAATCATGTGAGGGTTCTGGCGTGACCGAACAACTCCGACTGTCAGATCTTCTCATCCATATGGCCTCGCATGCGCCCAAGCTTGCCGCCATATACTTAACCTCCGCTGAATCCTCAGTGCCATGGACTTTCGCTTCCTATCGTACCAAGAAATTTTTCTGACTCTGACATCAAGATCCTCTCCGTATGTGCTCTTTCTGTCCGTTGGGCTTCCTCTCATTTGACCAGATCCGTGAAGCCACATAGCTTCACCTCATCCTCCTGTCTGTACCACAAACCATATCCCGATGTGCCTCTAAGATAACGCAATACATGCTTTCCTTCATTCCAGAAGAGCTTGGTAGGCTTAACCATAGCTTGTGAAAGCTGGTTAACAACATAGCATATATCGGGTCATGTATTGACCACATACATAAGCGACCCCACCAACTATCGATAAACAGTGGCATCCACTACCTCCACTGAAGTAGCATCCTCCTTCCTCCAACCTCCAGGAAGAGGAGTATCAATAGGATTGCAGCCATGCATGTTGAACTTCTCTAGTATCTCTCGGGCATACTTACCCTGAGAAACAAAAAGTCCATCACTGCGCTGCCAAATTTCCAATCCCAGGAAATAATGAAGGAGGCCCAAGTCCTTCATCTCAAACTCTCTAGCAAGATCCTCCTTGCATGAAAGTATCAATAGCTCATCACCCGTCAAAATCAGATCATCTACATACAATACAATGATCAGCAACTTCCCCTCCACCACAATATGGTACAGGTTAGGATCCACCTCACTCTTGGAGAATCCAAGTCCGGTGAAATAACTGTCTATCCGTGTGTACCAAGCACGAGGTGCTTGCTTCAACCCATACAGTGCCCTCTTGAGTCTGCAGACATGCGACTCACTGCTGAAGATCTCGAAACCTTCGGGCTGCTCTATGTACACCTCCTCCTCAATGACTCTGTTGAGTAACGCAGTCTTCACATCCATCTGATGGATGTGCCACCCCATCTGAGCTGAGAGAGCTAGGATCGTCCGTATGGAATAATACCTTGCGACAGGTGCAAAGGTCTCCTAATAATCGATCCCCTCTATCTGTGAGAAGCCTCGGGCAAAAAATCTTTCCTTGTACTTCTCCACACTCCCGTCAGCCACCTGCTTCATTTTGTAGATCCATCTCAAACCCACCACTGATTTCCCCTCCGGCCTTGGGACAATCTCCCATGCACTGTTTCTGACAATTGAATCATACTCTTCCACCATGGCATCTACCCATGCGGGGTCCTCCACAGCTTCCTCGAAAGAGGATGGCTCTGTCACGACACATTTTCTCACAAGAGCCATGTATCCAGTGTACCGGTCCAGTGACTGTCTCTGTCTGCGCTGTGCTGTAGGTGGTCCTACAACCTTCTCTGCATCTTGAGCCAGTCGCTCAGCTTCTGTAGTGCGCTTCCGCCCTCTGATGGTTGGCGCTGCATGAGTGGTCTCTTCCACTCCATGAACCTCCTCTTGTGGTTGATCCACATCCCGAGGCTCATCCTTAGGAACTAATAGCTCCTCATCTGCATGCAAGTGTGGCTCCCTCTCAAGCGAACACTTCATGGCTTTCTCCTCCTGAAATTTGATATCCCGTCGCACAACAGTCTTGCGACTGTCTGGAAAATACACACTATAGTTGTGGGGCGTATCAGTGTACCTCACAAATATCCCAACCTCTCAAGGGTCGGCTCCCGCCTTCCTTTTCTCGCATCCTTCGTCACATGCATGTAGACAGTGAACCAAAAATCCTCAAATGGGAAATATCAGGCCTCTTACCAGAAAACGCCTCCTCGGGTGTACTCATGCCAAGTATCTTGTGAGGACAATGGTTCTGCACATATACTGCAGTATTGCATGCCTCCACCCACAAGTGAAGGGGTAGGCCCTGATCATGCAACATCGCTCGTGCAGCACCCACGATCGTTTTGTTCTTTCGCTCAGCAACCCCATTCTGCTGTGGGTTATGGGGTGCTATGAGCTCTCTTCGAATCCCTTCTGCGCTGCAAAAGTCTTTGAATTCACCAGAGATGAATTCACCACCATTGTCGCTCCTAAGAGCCTTCACATGCTTCCCCGATTCCTTCTCAACCAGCGCCTTAAACTCACAGAACTTTGAGTATGTCTAGCTCTTCTTTTGCATGAAGAGGATCCAGCACTTCCGAGAATAATCATCAACAAAGATCACATAGTACCTGTGCTTTGCTGTCGAAGCTACTGAGAAAGGTCCACACACGTCTGTGTGAATTCTCTCAGGGATCATCGTGGCGCGACTATCCTTCTCGTGAAAGGTGGCTTTCCAAAATTTTCCCAAGGTACTCCCCTTGCACTGATCTGACTGCGCAAGAGTGCCCTTAGGAAGCCCAGTAGAAATCTGCTGCAGTATCTTCAAAGCTCCACGGTGAAGGTGGCCCAATCTCTGGTGCCACAGCTCACCATCATCCCGGCTCACCACTCCTTCCGCCTTGCATGCCAATCTCACCAATTCCTCATCATCTACAGTCACCCCCACACTTCCCAGATCATCCCTGCATTGGATGAACTTCGTGAGATACTTGGGCATACTGTTGCCTTTCTCCATCTTTATGTGTCTGAGTTTATCCTTGAGCGCCAACTTCCTCTAGTCGCTCTTGCTTTGGAATAGATCTGTCAACTCTTTCCACATCAAGTATGGAGAAGCTTTTCCATGCATGCTGGATACAATGTGATCCTTCACGCCCTCCAACAGAATCCTTCGACATTTTTCCATCTTCTTTTGCCAAGCCTCAACTTGCATCAGTAGGCTTTGGGAACTCAGCTTCTAGGAACTCCTTCAACCCGTTATCATCTAATACTGCCTCCATTTTTTCCTTCCATGCAACATAATTTGAGCTGCCCTCAAGGGCATACTCCAGTCGCAATCCATTGAAAGACATTTTGACTTCGACACCAAGAAAACTTCTGCAAATTCGAATTCCACCAGCTCAAAACTCAACCGCTTCCGATCTATGAGAACAAAGTATTTCTAGCACAAAGATCGACTGTAGGGGAATTTACTAGATATATCACCTTTCAGAGAAAGGATGGATCCAGAGGCTACCTAGCCCGCTTACAGACTCTGTCTACTGAAATAAATTGTAATCACTGTAATAGATCCGATGATCAATCTAGCTCCGATACCATGTAGAAATTTGAATAATAGCTGAATTATTCACCGATATTATCCTGATTACACACTATTTAAGCTTCATGCATAATACATAACCTCTTCTACAATTGATCATCAATATGAGGAAATAGAAAGCAGTCTCATGCGCTCATTAAAACATAATCTACACACACATATAACACAAAGATAATGGGGAAAGCCACAGATGAAAACCCCAACTATCTGTATAATATAATGATAGAGAACATGTAACAATACATAGCACAAAGCTCTCACAGCTCTCAGAACTATCTCACATGCTACACACAAACTAGCACGGAAGATGAACAAGTCACAGGTTCAAATCTCCTCCACAAGTCTGCCTGCCTCTACTGCGCAATCCAAGATGAATAATGATGAGATCCAAGTTCTAATCCCACTGGCTTGTACTGCGCAATCCTCATTGGCAATCTCAATCCTAATTATTTGTGCAGAAAATATTTGGCTATAGTCACAGCTGATAGGCACACTTTCTCTTTCACCCACCATTGGCTCTCTTCCAGGCACTTATCTAGCTGCATTGCAGTCATGCCCGATGTATTATTAGACAGATTTATAGGATTAAGGATTAATAAATTAGTGAATTAATTATACATGTTAATTCCTACATATCACTAATTATTTGTTGTTAGACAAATGCAACTCAGGTGGTCAAGTTAAACCGAACACAACTCCACCAACTGTCTCATCAACTTCACCAAACTCTGCCACATGAGTTCTAACTGAAGTCAACCATGCAATAGCTCAACTAACCCTTAGGAAAAGCATATTTCATTCTGTCAGCTACATGTGCCACATCCAAGCATCAAACTGAAGTGCTCCAAGAGGATAAGATAATGTTTATAGTCTAAATATTATTAAGGGTTAATAATATTTGGTTGTTCTATTTTTAGCCCGGCAGTCTAAAAATGAAACATCATCTATAAAAATGAGGTCACTCTATTTTTTAATAAACCAATCATCCATAAATAGCATCCTGCAACTCATAGACCATGATCCATATGTCTAAAAATATAAATGGTCTAAAAATAGACTTTGCGCCAAAAATAGCCTGCGGGCCCACTTAGTGAAGGCGACTTCTTTTCACTAAGCTCCATCATCTTGTTGCATTTTCAACAGCCAGACTCTTTTATTGGTCCAGAGTTTACAAGTTGGACTAAGATCATCAATATAGAAAATGTTGAAATTTTTTTGACATTTGATGAAAAAGGGATACTATGTATCACAGTGCGTGCGTATATGGTCCCCTTTCATTATATTAGTAAGATGGGATGAATCACCAAAGATTGCCCCGTGTCAAGAGACCAATTTGATAATATTGTGATCTCAGTGAGACAAAATTTGATAGAAATTGCAAGATCACTATCATCAGAGATAAGAGAACAATTTCCTCGAGATGAATTGTTGGAGGCCATGTGTGTGGTATACCCTCAATATTGGAACAATTGTCAATGTCCATGAAATTTAAAAGCCGATTTTCAAAAGAGATTAAAATGTTTAGTAGACCACTTTTGCAAGAAACTCTCGATACATGGAGAATAGATTGAAGGTATTTTAGATTCATCAAAATTGTATCAACAAGGTGGACGCTTTGCTGAAACAATGTGGAAGCAATATCCTTTTTTGGAGAATCCTAATGAAAACGGTGCTATAAAAATATTATGGAATACTTTAAGTGCTAGCTAATACCTGCAAGAAAACATATCAGAATATTTTAAATTAGTAGATTTGTGTCAAACCATGATTTTGGGATCAGTGGAGGATGAGAGAATGTTTAGTGCACTATCATTTTTGAAGTCAAAGTTGAGGAAAAAGCTTGATAAACATGTGGATACATGTTTAAGATTATATGTAACAAATTATGACGTTGACAATTTTCCATATGAAAGAGCACTAGCGCTTTGGCGATCAGATTGTGATAGAAGGGGAGAAAACAATATAACAAATTTATCTAATGAACTTTATACAGAACATAATGTTTTGGAGGCTCATAATGACAGTACATCTGGAGAAGATCATGTTCACAATGTAGAAAATGATGACCAAGATGAGAATTGGGAAATTGAAATACCCTAGGACTCTTATTTTGGTATACATGTTCCGTTGATCATGCAAGATTACTACATGTAAAATTCAGGTAAAAATGGGTTCTATGTTTTTTATTTTTCATTGTAGCATTGCAGCTACATTTCTTTCATACGTGTTATTTTAAGATTGATGTTTGATATTTAATCCTTACATTGTTTGTTTCCTATTTGTGACAGGAAATGAAGCTGGATTTGATGATTTTGGGACCTATTTCTTTTCACATAGACAATGTTTGACTAGTATTAAATGCTAAATAACTAATTTAACAAGACTAACACAAAGCATCAATGGGCTCATTCAAGTACATGAAACTACCTTGATGTCTAGCTTTGACATCTTGGAAAATTTTAATGGTATATATGTTGCTTGTGTTTGGGGAATTTTGCTGAGTTTTGAGTTATATATTTTCTTGGAAAATAATTATTTATATTTGGAAAATGTGTGATTTTATATTGGTATTGGAAACGAAGCTAGTTTTGAACTTTGATTGGAAATGAAGTCGGATTTGATGAAGTTGGGACCTATTTATTTTCACATAGATAGTGTCCTAGTATTAAATGATAAATAACTAATTTAAGAAGTCTAACGCTAATAAACAATGGGCTTATTCAAGTACATGAAATTGTGTTAATGTCTAGCCTTGATATCTTTGAAAATTTTAGTGGTTTGTTTGTTGCTTGTTTAGAGGATTTTGTTGAGTTTCAAATTAGTCCCTTGAATGCTTATGGTTCTCATATCATGCATAGATCTAGTTCTATTATTATAATCATTATTGTTTTCTTTATATATTTGGTGGTTTGAGGAAAGCTATTTTATTTTCTTTCACTTTGTGGCATGATTTCGACATCTTCACCTTTTAGAATATAGTAAAATATTTTTCTTATTATAGATTTTTCTTGGAAAAGAATTTTTGAGAGTTGGGTGCAAATGCACAATGTTGTGTAGCATTAGTGTGATAAATATGGGATAGTGCAAAGCATATTTTTGAATCTTAGTCTAAGTTGACTCGTACCTAATCAACTCAGTCAAGTTGATTGTTGGTTGAACGGTTAATTGTTGGTTCAATGGATAGAAGATATTGCAGGCACAAATATCAAAGGGTGAAATGGAGCCCATCATGGGGTACTCTTTGTAATTCTCCACCACTTCTACCTTCCATGCTTCCTCAAACTCCTCTCCAACCTCAATATCAGTGCTAGTAGTAGCATGAGCAAGAACACTATGCTTAGCAGAACTAGAAGAATGCATTTTCCAAACTACACAAGAACTACTTCCCTCACGAGTCACCATGTGCCATGCTTGGTCTCGGTGGTTCTCTTCCTTCTACTCCTAGTTCAACTACCATATCTTCATTGGAACCAACACCTCGAACTCCACTAGACAATGATTCACCATTTTGTAGTAGTGATTTGCTATTTGTACTGGTGATTCGCCATGATTTTACAAGATAATATAATATCGTGAGAGATTCGCCAAAAAATTATATATACATATTATATTATTAATAAAATCGCCTTCCATTTTTCCTATGTATCATGGGGATTTGCCTATTTATTATATATATAAATTTAGGGGGGTTCTTAAAATTTTCCCTGAATTGGCCGCTTCTCTACGAGAGCGACCCAGAATTCGGCCACACTTACAAGGCACTCTTGGGGGGTACACAAGTTCCCAATTTTCACCTCCAAGATGCACTTTTATGTCACCTGGGACACCTTTGTGTTCCTTCAAGAGAGCGTGCCAAGGTGATATGGGAAGCACACTACAGTCGATTCAATGGGAATTTCGGGGTCGAGAAAACAATAGCTATACTGCAGAATTATTTCTATTGGCCAAATCTTCGGAAGGATGTTGAGAAGCACATCAGATCCTGCACTGCCTGTGCCATTGCCAAACAGACCATCAAGAAGCAAGGCCTATATACTCCGCTACCTACCCCTAGTCAACCTTGGGAATCCATCTCCATGGATTACATGTCGGGCCTGCCTTCTACTAAGCATGGAAATGACTGTGTTTTCATGGTTGTCTATAGATTCTCAAAGATGGCCATTATGGCGGCCTGCAAGAAGAATATCACAGTAGAAGCCACTGCTAAACTCTTCTTTGAATGAGTGTGGGTGCACTTTGGGATCCCACAGTCTATCATATTAGATCGGGATAGCAGGTTCCTCAACACATTTTGGTCCAGCCTCTGGTCAATGCTGGACACCAAGCTCACCAAGTCCACAACTTTCCATCCCCAAACAGATGGCCAGATAGAGGTCGTCAACAGAATGATTGTACACATTATGCGCATGTACAATTCAAAGCATCCATGCACATGGGATGGGAGCCTCCCCTATGTACAAAATAGTTATAATCGGGCTCTCCACAGTTCAATCAGCCATAGCCCCTTTCAGGTGGGCTTGGGATTCCAACCACTATGTCCCATTGACATAACCATGCCATTTGCATCTACTCAGGCCGATTCGGCTCATGTTCAGTCTGAATTCGACAAAGAAAATAGCTTCATCGAGTGCATTCAACACATCCGCCAACAGGTTCATGAAATATTGGACAAAGCCAATGCTAAGTACAAGCAACGCCATGATCAACACCGGGTGCCACACAACTTCCAGGTGGGCGACAAAGTATGGCTACATTTGCAGAAGGAGCGCCTCACTGGACCCCACTGCAAGCTTCGCCCACTCCGATACGGGTCCTACACCATCACCAAGGCTATAGGGAACAATTCCTTCGAGCTCATTATTCCACCATTCCTTGGTCTGCACCCAGTATTCAATGTGGTCCGCCTTCGTCCTTACTTCCCACCTCTACTGGACACCTCTGACATTGCAGAACAGCTCACACCAACAGAGTTAAACCCAGACTGCATGGAACAAGCCACCATAGATTGTACCATGGAAATGCAAATCAAGAACACTTGCCAACAAAAGATCCAACTGTATCGGGTTGTCAAAGCTAGCCAACTCCTGTACCAAGGAAAGTGGTTCACCAAGGACCAAGTTCAACAAACATTTCCTCATCTCATGGAGGAACTTAACGCAATGGGGACCATTGCTTCCTAAGGGGGGATAAATGATCTAGGTGGATATTGGTGGTCACCCGCCTATTCCAATTGGGGCACCACCATTGTCTCTTTCAGTTTTTCAATTCTGGCACAACTTACTATTTTTAGTAGTTTTTCAGGTCCTGAACTTCCGGAGCCATTTTGAGGCCCTAAACGATGTTTTTTGGGAAAACAGAGAGCAACATGGGTCCAATGATCAATGTTTCTTGTTCAAAATTTGTATTCCTCGGATAGATATTTCTAACGAGGTATGGTATGCATCAAATGGAGATCGTATGCCAAAGTTACGCCCCTGGGAAGTTGAAACACCAATTTAGCCAAACGGGGCCCATAGTTTTGGCGCCTCATCTCTTAGGGTTAGGGTTTTGGATGTTTAGGATTTCCCATTGTTTCTAAATAATAAATAGGCCCTCAAGCCTCATTTTAACTCAGTTCAGAGGCCTTTAGCCGCCACATCTCTTCTCAGAGATAGCTACTAGTGCCCTAGCTAGTTTTATTTCCATTCTATCTGTACGCAAATTTCAGTTCTTTGATATTAATGAAATGAAGTGTTATTTCCACTTCATCTTTGTATTTATGGTTATATGTTTATTCTGTTGCATTCCTGCATAAATCCAGAGCATTTCTTCCCCTTCACCATAAAGCCTTCAGGTCGTTTCATGTAGATCTCCTCTTCCAGATCCCCGTGAAGAAATGTTGTCTTCACATCCATCTGTTCTACCTCAAAATCAAATGTAGCAGCAACAGATAAAAGTAATCTAATAGAAGTAACTTTGGCAACAGGAGAAAAAATATCACCAAAGTCAATTCCCGGCACCTGGGAATAACCTTTCGCTACCAACCGAGCTTTGTATTTCTCCACCTTGCCTTCTACATTCATCTTCTTCTTAAACACCCATTTGCTCCCAATGGGCTTCCTTCCAGCCGGCAACTCCACCAGATCCCATGCCTCATTTTTGTGCAAGGATGCCATTTCATCAACCATGGCCTCCATCCAGAGTTTTCCATCCTCTGAATCTACTACCTCCCTGACAGTTTTGGGATCATCATCAGTTATAGTTAAACAAGGTGGAACGAGAGAAAGTAGATGGACTATACAGCACGGTTGTCTTCACTAGAGTTGATCTTCTCACGACTGGGGTTTGGCAGCTCTTCCTCTTAGTCTTCTTCGTGTGAAAGTCGATTCATCCTCCTTTATATTAAACTCAAACTCTGTCTTCTCAGGTCCTTTGGTAGGACTTCATGTTTAACAACATCTTTCACCTCTCTAAACACCACATCTGTTTGCTTTAGCCTTCCTTGTTCGGGTTCCAGCTTGTAGCCCTTTAAGCCATCCACCATTTCCATAATTCCTACTTGACTGTCACCATGATGACACTCTTTCCTTCGGACTTAGGTAAACCTATGATAAAATCCATTGCAATCTCCTCCCAACATTGAATTGGAATGGATAAAGTTTTTAGAAGACCCAAGGTCTTAATTGTCTCAACTTTGTTTTGCTGGCAAACCAAACATTTTGCCACAAACTTTTGAATATCAAATTTAAGGCCATCCAAAAAAAATTCTTTCTTCACCCTTTGGTAAGTTTTTAAAAATCCTGAGTGTCCTTTGAGTGTCCTCCTAAAGGAGAAATGTGCAATTCCAAAAGAATATTTTGTTTTATTTGGGAATTCTTACAAAGATATAAGTGATATTTGTACCATAAGGAATCATTTTTCCAATTAAATGTATCATATGTACTAGGATATTTCTTCAAATTTTGAATGAGTGTCCACACTTCTTCATCCTTCTGACATTCATCCCTTTCTTTGGTTATCAAATCTGGTTGGATAATAGAAATTGCACAAATAAATGCTTCCACCTCGTCATCCTTTCTTGAGAGTGCATCTACAACAACATTTAGCTTCCCTTTTTTGTAGATGATTTCAAAGTCATAACCAAAAATATTTGTGAACCATTTTTTCTTCTCTTATGAAGATATTCTTTGTTCCAAAAAGTGTTTAAGACTATCATGATCATTTTTTACCTTGAAGTGCCTTCCCATTAGGTAAGGTCACTATTTTTTTTAGTGCATGTAGTATTTCCAACATTTCCTTCTCATAAATATCTTTCTGCAAATACTTTCCTTTGATTACATGACTTTAAAAAGAAATGGGTCTTCCTTCTTGCATTATGTTAGTCATCAGTATTTTTCACTTGTTGGTGATGACTAGTTGTAACAACTAAGTTTGTAGCAGCTAATCTAAAAAATTGTTGAATTTTCCCGCTGGAAAACACCCATAAAATTTGTTTCCCTCTTACCTTTCAGTCTAACCATGATGATAGGAAACCTCATTATCAAGCCCTATCTAGCCTTAGCCATACTAGTTTTCCCATCAGCTCCAAAGAAAACAATCCAAATCTGTCCAAAGAGGTCTCCCCTAAGTTAGGAAGTGGCGCTTTAGGAATTCCTCCCTTGGAAAACTATCCTAAAGCCAAAGAACCTCCATCTGCTACCAACAAGTCACAACAGACCTCCCATTCTGCAAATAAACTTGGTTACAACCCTAGGTCACGCCACTCATAAACCCTCAAGTCTCAACTATACATGTACCATAGGTCAAACTGATTTTAGGTGGTTTTACAGTGTTTTCATGAATCTTTCAAGAACAGAAGTAGGCCAGCATTCCCAGGATATATTTTTTGGTTCCACATGAGAAGAAAATTGCTTCTAAATGTGATTTTGAGCCTGGGATGTAGCTACAGAGCAGAGATTTTTTCATTAAGATCTTGCGATCACAGTCAAAGCATGAAATGACAGTGAAAGGAAAAATAACACTGTCAAAAGGCTGATGATATGACATGACTGAAAAACCTCCTTCATCTATAAGTAGAGGGTTTGATGACTGAGAGCGCCTCCTTCATTTTATAAGTAGAGGGTTGAAGACTAAGAGCGCCTCCTTCATCTATAAGTAGAGGGCCAAGGGTAAAGTTTGATGTTAAGAATATGCATTGACTAAAGGCAAATTTTTTGGGTGCAGTGAGACAGAAACTGAAGGTCTCTGCATGAAAATTATGTCTAAGGAAGAGGAAAAGCAGTGGTGCTTTTCAAAGATTGTTTGTATAAGCTCCATTGTTATTGAATTGAAATATGAAGCTAATGAGTTGATCATCAATGGAGAAATATTATTGAGCAGATGGCCAAAGGAATCCAACAGTCTTAGCCTCTAACTAACTTCTGCTAACATATGTAAGAGAAACCACTATCAGTAGGTTCATCAAACATTCTTATTTTAATTGAGACAGAGGTTGAAAGGAAATCAGGCATTTTTTCAAAATAGGCCTCCTTCATCTATAAGCAGAGGGCCAGAGCAGCGATTGATTTCAGGGTTTGACTGATTAAGAGACAAATGGTAAGAGCAGCAGAAGACAGTTGAAAGCTTCTGAACAGGGAAATCATGTCAAAAACAAAGGAAAAGCATGAGCACTATAAAATATCAAAGAAGCTGACTCATCTCCTATTATAGATTCTCTTTCAAAGACAATTTGAAGCCAAGAAATGAAAAAACCTGGCTGAGGGGTATAAATTCCTTAAAAGTTACAAAAAATCATCTCCTTGATGAACAGGCTTAAAATTTGGTCTCTGTTCCATTAAGAAAAATAGAGTTGATAAGTGGTTGAGAGATGGGTCATGACACAGGCCTAAGAGTGATGATTGCTTTTCAAAGGGTACTGTCCTTCCTATTCATAAAGAATTTTCTTTCAAAATTACTCATCATAGTGGACAGAAGGCGATTTGAGTTTAGTTTTCCCAAAAATTCTTTACAACTAAACACACAAGCTCACAAATATGTAAAAAGGATTATGGCATGAGTTTCGAGATCCTGGAACAACATTCAAAGCCAATAATGCAGGCCACTGTTACAAATGAAGGCATTCTCCTTATGAAAATAGGTCAAAGATACCTTGCTATTTCAATTTGAGTAGAGAAGAAGTTTTCATAAGAAGTGCCCTCTTGATGGACAAATGACAGTGAAGCCCAGTTTTCTTGCAGACCTCCTTCATAGAAGAACAAAGGGGCAGCTTCCCTTATTCATTTTTCAACTCTAGTACATCATCCCCTGTTTTATTTTTACCCACAGTCAAAAATAAACTCCAACAACACCTGCCATCTCATTTAGTTTTCACAATGAGCATGACCATATCCAAAGCATCGGGAGCAGACATGGTCAATATAGGTTTCAAAAGGGTGAAGCTATCTCCCTCATAGTGTCAAAGAAAACCTCACATAACACAAGGTCTCTCTACAGGAATCCTTTTTCAATAAGAAAAAACAAATAGGTGATGATGATATTCAGAGGTTTTTCTCTTTCTATTCATAAAGAATTTTTCTAACTGATCAAAAAGTGACAGCAGATGAGAATTACAAATAGAAGAGGTGGAAAGGGATATTAAAATTTGCAGTTAAGCTTGTTCCCCAGAAAAAAGGCAGTTGCTCTCAAAAGGCACCTCTACAGTCCTTCATGTGGCTCAGAGCAGAACTTCCTTCCACAGTATAGATATCAGAAAAGGAGGACAATTTTTCATTCCTTAAATGAGAAACAGTCAAAGTTTTAAATTCTCAAAAAGGTTGTTTCATTTCAAAAAGGGGTCAGGCTTATAAAAGAAAGGGTCATTACCACTATGACATCTATCCAGACAAAAAGGTATCAGGTTAGGTTTTAAAAGATAAGGATTCAAGTTTTGTTTAAAGCAAAGGCATTTTCAAACATTTCTTAAAAAAACCTCACCAGTCAAGTGTGAAAGGGATTTTGACTTGTTCAAATTCAAAGGGACAAAGAGACCATTGCAAGCCCTTTTAAAATTCTCAAAACACAAGGCAACTCTCCTTTCTGTTTTTTACAAGATCGAAGAAAGAGTTTTTGAGCAAAATTTCACGGAGTTTTCAGGTTTTGGACTCCGCGGCGCACCTGTAGGGTTGCGCGGTGCGTTCAGGCAGAGTTTTAACACGGATTTTCACTGCTGCATGGCGCGCCTGTGGGCACCGGTCACGACCCCCCGACAGTGACCTGACAACACTTCCTCATGTGGCACTTTCCCTTATCAACATGCCGCGCACATGTTAATGGTCCAAACACCTTCCAACAAGTCTCGAAGTTGCTCAAACCCCTCAAGCAAAGCCCATCATCGATTTTAAAGGTATTTATGTGCCTCCTTGGTATTGTCAAATTTCTAAAAGGGTGATAGTTGGTGGAAGTACCCTAACTATGATATGGAAAAATAAACTTTGTTAGCCTTATGCAGTGAAGAAAACAATGGTAAGGAGAGTTGTTTTTATGTTTAAAAAACTCGAAATTGCAGTGGCTATATTTTCTCAACACTGACATAGTGAAAGTAGTAGATTTCTTATTATAGTCAAGAGACCTACCAAACTGCCCTCAAAACAAGTTGAAAGGTGGAGGCAGTGTTTAAAGGGAGGAAAACAAGGTTTGAAAAGTGAAATAGTGAGCCTATTAACTACAGGGATCATACATAAATCGCTTTGTCATTTTCAAAATTCCTCTCTATGTGGTGAAGAGCAAAATCAATGCTGCCTTTTTGTCCATAAAACAGAATTTAGTGAGGGGAGCTTTCATTGCAATTCAAAGGTGTTTTTGTCAAAACTGGGTATGAGAAATAGTGAAGTATAAAGAGGGTGTGTTAATTGTGAGGAGTTTTTGCTATTTGTCTGCTACAAGGCTATTTGTGCTCACACCAAAACACAAAGAACCTAGTGACCTTACCCAAACACCGAAAATCACTTGACTGTCTATACATTTCAGTTGACTGTGTGCTTGTTTTTTAAATTTTTTATTGATTGGAATACAAAGGGAAAGAGCAGTGTTCTGAGAGGAGCAGAGACCTAATATCAAAGAAAACATTTTACACAGCTTTGAGGCAAATTTACCTTGATCAAACAGTGACTGACAAAGAAGGTAGAGTTTTGTTTGAGAAAAACATTCTTGAAATCCTTTTTGAGGCAGTTTGGTTTTGCAGAGAGCATCCATAACAATATGCCTCCCAAGCAGGATAATAGGAGTGGATTGCATAAGAGATATGAACCTATTTCCACTGAAGAAGTGAGTGCACACCCATCGATCTTGTTCAATTTCCATGAGGTCGAGTGTTTATATTTTTGTCAAAGGGTGCAAGAGGTGAAGAGTTTCTCTCCTTTGACACATCTTTGCGCTTTGAGGTTTTGAGACAAGTATTTCCAGTTGGTAGGCCTTGACTTCAAGTTCTCCCCAAGATCCATCTCCAAGGCAACTAAAATTCCCTATATTGGTGAGAAATAGTTTAAACAAAGCCATTTGGACTCAGATGATTACAAGCCCTTTATAAAGCATGAGCACAGAGAATCATGTCCTTCTATTTTCCCTTTCTCATATCTTTTAGCCAGCTACACCCCTCTCATGAAGATTATCATGAATTACTTCACTTGTGAGGGAAGATTCTCCTGAATCTATGCCTATCACATTCGACTGCTCATGCATTTCACAAGGACCAAGCTGCTAAATCTTCCTTTATTCTTGCACAAAATCATTGAGAAAATGGCTTCGACTGTTCAGAAGAAGCCTCCTTCACAGAAAATAGCCTGTCTATTCCATCACTCTCTCATCAAAATAATCATTCTTCATCAGCTTGAAAAGAGAGAGGTCTCTTGGGATGTTTTCATCACTCATTCGGATTTCTCCACTATCCCTCTAGTCCATACATCCCCTACACCTCCTACTCATCATCCCTCGCCTTCTTCTAGCAGACCTATTCCTAAAAAGCTCAAGTTTACTACAGAACAAACAAAGGAACATGAAGAAGGAGAAGAAAGTGACCAGCAAGAGGAAGAAGGACATGAGCAGAAAGAAGAAAGTACTGAACAGCAGCATGACAGTGATGATGAATAGTAGCAAGGGGAGGAGGAAGAAAGTGTTGAATAGCAACATGACAGTGATGAAGAACAACAGACTCATGATGAGGGTGAACAACAGCCTTATGATGACACACAGCAACATCACAGTGATGATGAACAACAACAAGGGGATGAAGAAAAGCAACACAGTGAGGTTGAGACAGAGCAGCAGCATGAAGATGATGAACAAGGACAAGAAAGTGATGAACAGGGGCAGTCAAAAGATGACACACATCAGCTACATCATGATGAACAGGGGCAGCCAAAAGAGACTGAACAGGGGCAACATGATAGCACTGAATAGGAGCAACATGAAAGTGATGAGCAAGGGTAGCCAAAAGATGATACACAACAACCTCCTCAAGAACAGTAGCCCCCTCAAGAAGAAGAGCAAACTCAAAAAGAAGAGAAGCAAGGTGACAAAGGTAAAGGGGCCATGCCCTCTTCTCCTAAAAAGGCCAAGCCCCGGACAGCAAAGAAAAGAGTTCCTAGAGTTGTCACTCCAAATGTGACAAGGGCCCTCTGAAGTAAAGGGAAATTGTCAAAGAAGCCCATGATTGATTTTCCTAGGAGGAAGAGCACTAGAATAGCCACCCAAAGCAAAGGGAAGGGTAAGGAAGAAGGCAGTCATGAACAAGAGGGTGCATTCGACATCATCCAAATCCAAAGTGATGATAGTGATAATGAGGCCTGGATTCTAGAAAGCCTCTTGATCCATAGAGAAAGCCAAATTGATGCATTGAAAGATGATCTTCATAGAGCTAGGAATTTCAATCAATTTCTGCAAATCCAAAATAGGCAAATGAGTGTCCATATGGTTGTTTATGAGACACGGGCGACCAAGTACAAGAAGGAGGCCTCCAAAGCCCAAGCGAGGTTGGAAGAACTTGTGGGTGAGTTCGATGAAAGTCAAGGTGAAGATCAGCCTACGCAAAAGAGGCCAAGAACCATGGGGCTTAAAAAGGCCCTTGAGAAGCAAAAAGAAGAAGAAAATTCCCTTCTCCAATCTACCCCTCTCACTGCATTGTTTGAACAGGAGATAGAGAAAAATAGGGAGGCATGGTTTGAGAGAGTCAATGACCACTTGGAGAAGAAATTGGAGAAGGAAAACAGGGATTTAGACCTTTAAAGGAGAATGACAGGGCATTATAAAAAGTTAAATCAGTTTGCCCAGCACAAGTTGAAGGCTGCTCAAGAAAAGCTCAAGGAGGCTAAAGGGAAGTGCTTGGCACAGAAAGTGAGGAAAGACACATCAGGACTTCATATTTTGGCTTCTGCTTCACAACATGTTGCTGAGAACCCTTGAGGGTCATGCTCACCAATTTTGAGCAAATTTCGACATATTTTGGTTTTTTGTCATTTTTGGGTTTTTGGCCAAAACTCATGGGCTTCGCCATTTCAGTTTGGGAGATCATCAAAGGATGATAAGGGTATCAATGGATGCCATAATTCCAGGAGCACATACTCAGCGATTTCCAGGACATTTGAAGATCATTTTCTCCCCCAAAATGGCAGAAAATGCTCACTTTTTCTACACTCTGCTCGGTCTATCAACAAACCTTATTTTTTGGTTTTTTACACACGGGCCTATTTTTTGAGGACTTCCAGGCATCATATTGGGAAAATTCTAGTTTATCCAGAAAGTAGACACTTAGAGCTATCATGAGCCTCGTTTCGACATCGGGAAGGCTGCCAAAAGTTGTCGAAAAGTCAGGGACCTTTTGCTGATGTATTTTTTGAGTATTTTTGTAAAAATTGAACCTTTAAAAACTGTTTTTTCCTCATGTGCGTTTATCTATTTTTGCACATGAGAAGTTATGAAAAGTCAATTTATTTCCCTCTTTTAGCATTTTTGAGATATTTTATTAGATATTTTGTGCCTTGGGCTTTGCAAAGCCTCGAGGACAAAATCAGATATTTTGGATAGGCCAATGAGATTGCAAGTTGAACTAGGAGGTTTTCCCTCATGTTGGCCTATTTATTCCAAAGGCTTTCTTTGTAAACAAGGCTAAAATTGATGATGGAAGCAATATATGGTCATATAAGCTTTGGAAAAAATACTTGTCTCATGCTTTTGGATTGCCTCTTGGAT
This sequence comes from Pinus albicaulis, assembly GCA_034641835.2. Classification (NCBI taxonomy): domain Eukaryota; kingdom Viridiplantae; phylum Streptophyta; class Pinopsida; order Pinales; family Pinaceae; genus Pinus; species Pinus albicaulis. The sequence goes on from CM076581.1 coordinate 579,041,313, forward strand.
GTTCTTGGATGATGAATAGAGGATTGTTGTTGGATTCCATGACTTGGTAGAATGGTATAGTGTCTCTTTCTCTGTTTTGTCTTCTAGTTTCCATTCATGAATACATGTTTCTTGCTTGCTATAGATCAATAGAGAACAAATTTGAGACATGCCCATGGAGGCACCTCAAATTTCCTGTTTCTTCATAGCTTCTTTTTTTTCTTCTTCCTAAGTAACATTAAAGAATTCTTGACTGCTCTTTAATATTTAGGATATTGTTGCTTTTTTTCATTCATGGTTTTATACATGCTAAGAAGGACTTATGGTACGCCCTTCTTACCTATATCTAGCTATAGTTCCATCCATGAAATTTCTCTTTGATTGATTAGATTATCATTTTGTTTGAACCAAGGAGGTCTTGTTCTGATCTTGCCTTTTGTCTAAGACTATGCAATCTTATTTTCAAAGTGCCCAATAACTTGAAGTATTGTGTTTAGGTGTTCCGCCATAGTGATTTGATTTGTTTGTCTATCTTAAGTGTATTTACAAAGTCTGATAGCCATTTCCTAAAGTTAGAGAGTTATATATCTCTATGCATGGCTTGAATGTTTATTTATATGTATTGATTAGCTTATAGTTACATTTCTCATGATTAATGGTTTTCCCTACCATGTTTATGTCAACTATTAAACTAGTTATGCTTGGAACCCTTTTTCATTCACAAGATTGATGTCCATCTTACTCCATTTTTCCCAAAGATCCATTTTACCTCGAATAAAATCGACCCTTCAACAACCTTGTATCACCATCTAATAGCTTTCTTGACCTCTTCGACCCCATAGCCTAGTTGATCTAACATATTTTTACCTATCTTATATCTTTGATCATTTTCATCCCTCACAAACTAAAAACCAAAACTAAAAAACCTACTTCATAACTAGCCTAAAATCAGAACACAATAAGAAAACACACAGATATCCCTTACACAAATAGAGAGAGCCCTCTCTGAGTCCAGGAAGGCTAGGTCCTTGGGCTCCAAATATTGGTTTGATGTTACACTGTCATTTGGCTTGCCAATCAACCAAATCACGGGACCCTAACACATTAAAACAACACCAATTCCATTTCCCGAGGCATCACATTCCACAATAAAGGTTTTTTTTAAGTCTGGCGTAGCTAAGACCGGTGCTAGGCACATTGCCTCTTTAATATGTTAAAAGGCCTTAGTCGCTTCAGGAGTCCATGAAAATTCATATTTCTTCAATAATGTTGTTATAGGTGCTGCTATTCTCCCATAATTCTTAAAAAGCTTGCGATAATACCCTGTTAACACAATAAATCCTCGCAACCGCTTTATGTTTGTGGGGACTTTCCATTCCTTAATGGATTTAATTTTGTTAGGGTCTACCCTAACACCCTCATGAGATACAATATGACCCAGCTATTCCACCTCTTATACTCTAAAGAAACATTTGGATGTTTTTGCATATAGTTGTTTCTCCTCCAATAGTTTGAGCACCTTGTCAACATGTTGAACATGATCCTTCCAAGACCTGCTATAGATTAGTATGTCATCAAAAAATACTAGCAAAAATTTTCTAAGGAAGGGTTTGAAAATGGAATTCGTCAAACCTTGAAATGTAGAATGTGCATTGGTAAGGCCAGAATGCATGACCAAAAATTCATAATGACCCTCATGAGTTCGAAATGTTGTTTTCAGAATATCTTCAATATTCATTCTAATTTGATGATATCCTGAACGAAGATCCAACTTGGTAAAATAAATTGTGCCATGTATTTCATCCAATAATTCATCAATCATAGGAATGGGATATTTATCTTTAATAGTGAGATTATTGAGCTCCCTATAATCCGAACACATGCACCATGATCCATCCTTCTTGTGCACCAATACTACTAGAGTAGAGAAAGAACTTTGACTAGGTTGAATTATACCAGCCTCTAACATATCTGTGATCATACGTTCAGTTTTGCTCTTTTGGACATAAGAATATCTGTAAGGCCTGATGTTTTGAGGAACACTTCCTGGAATCAAATGAATACCATGATCATGATCACGAATAGGTGGGAGTCCTTTAGGAGTTTCAAACATCTTGGAATGATTGGCCAAGTATTTTTGGATATCTGGAGAAATAGATGATTTTGATGTTGGAACTTCTACTGAGCATAATTGTTCAATTACACCTCGTTGTTATTTCTTCAGAAGATTTTTCATGACATTAGAGCTTATTATCCTTCCTGTATTCCCTACGATACCCCGTAATTCGATTTCCTTTCCTTCCAAAAACAATTTCAAGAAAATTTCTTGAAAATTAAAAGCTACCATCCCCAAAGATTGTAACAATTGTACTCCTAGTACAACGTCAAAACCTCCCATTGGAATGGAAAGAATTGGACTATTCAATACATATTCCCTCATGGTTAGCCTAATATTATGGAATTTTCCAGAGAAATTTATATTTCATCCATTTGCAACCATCACTTGACATTCTGGTGCTGGGTATAGGAAACAATTCAATTCCTTGGCCACCTTACAATGAATAAAATTATGGGTACTACCTAAATCAATCAACACTATTACCTTTTTATTCTTGATATGTCCTTCTATCTTGAGAGTTTGAGGAGTGGTAATTCCTTCCAATGCATTACATGATATGTTCAGACTCATTTCTTCCTCTTCTAGGGTTGGTTCTTGAGTGCTGCTCTCCTCTTCTTTTAGGTTAACATTTCATTTTCTTCCTCCTCTTCCCAACCTATGTAAAATAATTTCTTCTCTGACACCTTGCTGTTAACTGGTGTTGTTATCTGCAAGCGCAAGCTTTTTTCTCCTTTTTCTTCCAATTTTTGTGGTGTCAACCTTGTAGGTTGTGGAAATCTAGGAATAGAAACACTTCCTTCTTTATAGAAGTGAGTGGTAGGCTTCCTTGTTGCCATAATTTTACATTCAATTTTCTTGCCAACCTGAATGCCTTCTCCAATGAATCAGGTTCCAAAACGCAAACTTCATGTTGGATGTTATCCTTTAAAGTACCTATGAAGAGATCAATCCTGTGTTCCTCTGGAATATCAATTACCCTTATATTCAATTTTGGAAGTCCTCAATGTGCTCCCCCACTAAACCCTTTTGTTTGAGATTTATCAATTGGCTAAAGAAGGTGTTGCTCTTTGTATCCTCATAATGTGCTATCATTTCCTCCATAAAAATTGACCAAGTGACAATTTTTTTATGGGAGAAAAGCCATCGATACCATACAAATGTATTTTGTTCTAAATGTAAAGTTGTAATGCATACCTTTTATGTGTTTTGGTATTAGGGTAAAATATTTCTCCATATTAGTATCCACATGTTGAGATCCTTGCTGATAAACATAAATCATATGCATCTTTGGAATATGGTTGATTTCTTCCATGCTCCATCATTGATTTAACTCATGATTAGCTATTTGGTTCTCATCTGTGGTTCCTCTCTAATATATTTGCTCGATGAAACAAATATTGTGTATTTTCTTCTTCATGTTTTCTTTTAGATCATTCTTCATGTTTTTCCATGTTTGTCTTTCATTTTCTTCATGTCATCCATCTTCACTTCCATTTGACTTCATACCATCCATCTTCGCCATACAATCCATCTCTTATTGTGCTATTTAAACCATACATATTATTCTCCAAACCATCCATTTTCGCTTCCATGCCTTTCTTCAAAACTTCCATTTCATTTTTTGTTGCTCTTTGCGAGAGCGAAATTTGGTGCACTTTCTCTTGTAATTTTGATAAATCATGTTGCAATTCTTCATCTTCATGAGTCATAGTAGAGTACTCTGAGGGCTTAATGGGCGTTGAATTATTTTTAGGAGGAATTTTAGAACCCGATACTAATATCTATGTTGAATAGGCCTTTGATATCACTTAAAACTGATTTTTCAAATAAGACTTATGCAATTTCAAAAAAAAAATACACACCTTTTCCGTGATTTTGAGGAGATCAATATTAAAACTGAATTATCTATGTGATTTCAGATCTTCAATATCTAAAATTTGGCCCTGTAGTAGCCCCTTGAATCTTATTTAAAATTCCAGATGTATGAGCTAATTTGTATTCTTCAAGGCAAAGTTATGCTCAATCTCCCACAATGACCTAATTATGGATTGGTTCAGTACAACGAAACTGTACGACGTGATACATGTCATTGTTTCCTCCTTCAGCTCTAAAATTGATACACAGGAAACTACAGTCCATGTACTTGTGGCCACGGTTTACAGAATCCCAATCCAATACTTAGAGAGAGCATTATGATGATTTTCCCATAGTCACCTCTTTGAGATGAAATTCAGAAGCCTGAAAAAACCCTAAATTCCACAGACCCTATCTACGAAAATATTGCGAATCAAGATCTGAAATTTTTCCACACCGTTCCTAAGGATTTTTGCTTCGCTCTATAAATATTTCAGCTTTTTAACCCATGTAGAAAAAACGTTATAGCGAAAATTCCATGATGACCTGTTTAGGTTAAATTCAAGAGCCTGCAAAAAGCCCTAATGTCCATAGATCATATATCCGAAACTTTTGCAAACCAAGATATGAAATTTTACCACGATGCTCCTCAAGATTTCGGCTTCGCGCTGTAAACATTTTAGCTTATGTACCTTCATAGAAAAACATTTATAGCAAAAATTCCACTATTACTTGTTTGAAGTAGCGAAACCCTATAATCCAAAGCTCTGATGCCAAATGTTATGAAACAGCTCTAAGAACAGAAGAAAAGAGATATCAACACCTTATAAATTAGCCACTTCGAGGGGGAAACCTCCAATACATTACATAAATGAAAAATTATTGGATGATACAAATGAAAAAACCTCTTTCTATATATAGGGGTCCACTGGGTCACAATATAATCCTAGCCAACCTAACAATAATCATGTAAGTAAACAATAATAACAATATGGGGTTTAGAGGGGTACAAAAATAACAATAAGGGGGCTGCACTAATAACAATAAGGGAACACACTAGTAATGTGGGGACCTAACAATCTACTTCTAATAGTTTCATTGCTTCTCAGTCTTTACTTTCAGTTTTCTGTTGTAGTTTTTCATTTGCTTGTGAGTAGCAGAATAGAGGAAGAACTCCAAAATTTGTGGTCAAGCCTCCCCCTCTCATCTCTGTCTATAGAGTTTGAGTAGGGTAGACCTTCCCACAAGCCAAAAATTTCTTTCTTTTTTAGTTTAGGGAAGAAGTTGCATTACCAGGTCTGAGTCTCTCTTTCACTATTGTTATCACGCATTTTTGTCTGCTTTTCGTGCATGAATCCGCAGGTGTGTTACACTTCTGAGCACTGTTGGTGCGCCTCCATTCCCTCCTGTTTACCGCTTCTTTTTACTGCTGCACCCTACCTTTTTCCATAAACGCACTCAAGCCCTTCATCCCGCCTTATTCCTTTGTTTTCTTCATTCATGGTTACCTGACCTTTTTTTTAACGCAAAACACGTAAAAAAACGTTCGAAAACCATTGAAGCACAACTTTTTCCTTTCCTCCTCAAAATCCCCGCTATCGTACTTCACTAATCGCAAATCACAATATTTAGTTCTTCCTCTACAACTTACCGCAATTCCGATGCATCACAATCACATGCCACAACCTTTTTCCCTTTTCGTTAACACTTATCGCTCCTAAACCTTGATTTCAAAATATTGCAGTCACATTTTAAATCACCTTCCCAAATCATATTTCACATTTCACGCATCACAATTTGCTTGTCACACATTTTTTCCTTTTCCCCTAATACTTACAACTCTCCTTTGTCGATTGCGATATTGTGATACTGCATATCACAGATCATAGTTCTTACCAAATCGCAAATTGAACCTTTTACCTCTTTCTCCTTTACAGTTACCCCTTTCTTTCTAATTGCGATATTGCGATCGCGATCTGCTGCCAGTCCCACTGCCACGTCACCTGTTGCACATCGCACTTCTCATCGTTTAGCTAGCCTTCATTACACTTACCATTGTTTCAGCCGATTGCGATATTGTTATCGCACTTCGCCGCTCTTCCCCACCGCACTTCACACATCACATTATTTAGTCTGTTCCCTTTAATGCTTACCGCTCCAACTTCGCGATATCGGTCCCACCTCCACATTGCATCTCTGCCATCACATATTTTGATTTATTCCACTCCAAATCCTTTTGCACTATACTAAAGCCTTCATTCAGTTTAAACCTCCGCTTTCCACTTATAAGCTTGATTCATGTGTTAAGTCCTCCATTAGCCTCTGTAGCCCTTTTTCTCTTCTCCAAGCTAAAAATCACACTTTCTAAATAAAAATTAAGTCATGGATAGCTTAGCTGCATGGGTAGAAGCATGGTAGATAGAACATAGGTTTAGTTTCCTTTCTGTCATTCCTTTCCAGCAATTTAATTTCCAGTTCTTATCATAGTTAAAAAAATAGCACCCTTTTGTAAAGCAGAAGAGGATGACATGAACAGATTTCATCTACTGTGTATATAACACTTCCACCTCCTATTTATATGAACCTTGGGTTGATAAAGTAAATTAGAGTAGCCCCTGGGATTTGCAGCACTCTTGGTGCAATACCAGGGCTCACCACTTCCCACAGGTGGCTTTTCAATGCTGGAGAATATCACAATTTCGAGCTTGGTGTAGTTTTGTAGGTGAATTTATATCTCATCCACAGACAGTCAGAATGCTACTTATATAAGGTCAATAATGTAATAGATGAGAGTTATTTTTGTAGCCTTAAATCCACAATATGAGTATTTTAGACTAGTATGAATTTCTGTAAGTATATTCCCTACCACATATATTTCAAATAAACACCATCGTATGAGCTAGATTTGAGCTAGATCTGAACTATTTGAGTTTTAAATTTATCCTCCATAGAAGTATACACTGAGGGTTTATCTTTTACCCAAGTCTGAGTCACTGAAATTATGCACGAGGTCTGATAATATTGCAATAGGTATGAGCCTATGTGATGGTGCAAGAAATATGAGAATGTGATGGTGTGACTGATTTTATGTAGTGGTGTCCGAGGCCTATAGCTTGAGTTCGAGGTTAGATTCCTATGTTACAAGTCTAAGGAAATTGTAGATTTAAGGCTACATAAGGTTTTGTGCTCCATTGTGCCTGTAATTCCCTCAAATTTGAGATTCACTGTGACTGTTATGATATCCAGTCTAAATGATAACTCCTCCAAAAAATCTGAGGTACAGTCAAAGTTCTATTGGTGACTATCTTCAGTTTATCATAGATACAGGTTCACTGAGCTCCACAGGTGACTACAACAGAGTTTATCACAGGTTTGTGATCACAGTTCCACCGAAATTCAAGACTTCCATAGGACTAAAAACTTTGATCCTTTAAGAGCTCTACAATTCAACCCTATCACAAGTAGAATGTTCCTCCAGATTTTGTCTTATAATTTCAAGAGATGTGAACTAATCTTTGTCTCTGAGATCTGTGTTTTTCATCGAGATCATTTAACTGGAAGAATTTGGTCTCCAATTTATATACAAGTTCAACCTATAATGAAGAGTCATGTCACATGAGAGGAGGTAGAAATGAGGTGAGGATGTATGTCGGCTTTCATAAAAAATAATTATATTTCATCTTGTAAAATAGTTTTCTTCCAACCTACGGGGAGTTAGGTGGAGTGTAAAACCTTGTAGGAAAGAGCTCAAATCCCTCTATGAAAATATGCTAATGCCACCTTAGAATGAGAGTATTTTACATCAAGAAGGAGATATATTTGTGCACTGATATTAATATTATATTTAGGCACCCTTTAGAATTTTATATCTAGGATAGGGAAGGAGTTTTTCCATTAGGATATGCATGAACCAAAGGATACTAGGGAGCCATCAAAGTATAAATTACATTATTATAAAATTCCCTATGGTTTCCTACATGAATTGAACTCATATTGACTTAGGTGATGAGGATAGGGCACATTATGCATCATACAAGAATATTTTCCATCACAGAGAATTCCACATTGACATGAATGACAACCTTGACCAACACAATATTGTCCAAAATTTGATAGAGTTTTTTAAGAATAATAAGTGCAAGCTATTTAATTTGAAAAATTGAAGTGGTTTAAGGGTTTTTCATGGTGTTGAATCCATTTACGCATTCAAAATAATTTTTTAATGTTTAGTCCCTATTTACTCCAAGATTTGTTAATTTGATGCTAAGTGCCTATTTATGAAATATCTATTTACTCGAGAATTTAATAATTTTCTACTAAGTGCTTCTTTATGTTCATTGTGTTCATCCACAAAATGTCATTACAAGTATGCTTGATAGAAGTACTAGTTACAAGAGCCAAATAAGGCCACAATATAGATTATTGTAATGATATTACTATGTAGGAATAATAGTAATTCCCTATTGTCAATATTGACAATAATAGTGAACCTTCACTAGGTAGGAATTCAGTAACATTCATAGATATACTAGAGTTCATACTAGACATGTGAAATTCATGACACATCATAGTTAATGATTCAAATACATAAACGAAATATACTTAGTTTAGTATCTTAATATGGTTAAAATTTTGAGGGACTTCCACTATACACCCAACGATAGGCTAACTACACTACATATTTCTTGCAGTCGACCACCCCCAAGTCAGATCTAAAGTGTGGGGTAATGTTTTATCAAAGAAATTCACACCAAATCTTGGTAGGAACTCAAGATATGGAATCTGCTGTCAAGGTGGATTTTCAACTGCCCTTTTGTAGTAAGCGCCATACTGACTCACTTACTTCTATAAGTTCAATTAGAAGGCTTCACCTAAGGTCCAAATGGGATATTTCTCATTCCAGGAGGTTGAATCCACTATTCAAGTGGTTTAATAAATTTATTTTCATAACAATCATTGTAGGGTTATACAATCCACTATCTAGGTGGTTTAATCGTTGGAAATACTAAGAGGGGGGGGTGAATCAATATTTCTTTTCAATTGTTATTTTTACAAGTTAGATCAATTATAATTAGAACAAAAAATGAAAAATAAGAATAAATACTTTTATTAATATATTTTTTACATTAAATCCAATACAATAGTGTAGGGCTCCAACCCTAGATGATGACACCAATCTTCAATCCTTTTAGGCACGAACATGTACTTTTCTAAGTACCGACTTGGACTTCACAAGGCTCCGACATCTAGGACTACAACCCTATCTTCCCAAGGCACCAACATTGTCGCTTTGAGGCACCAACCTCTAGGGATCTAACCCTATCTCTGGTACAGGCTCCAACCTAGTCTTCTTGAGGAATCCTATCCTCTAGGGCTCCAACCCATTACTTCAATTCTTCAAGATATGCTTAATAGTTATTCAAGGCTCCCAATATCTTATGCAACCAGCCTTGAAAATATCTTCTTCTTTAGCACTTCCCTCAAAAAATCTCCAAGGCATTCAGCTCATCAATGAAAACTCTGTCTTGTCACGAAGGTGTCTACAAAACTCTTCATGGTACCCAAAATATAATCATTCAAGGTTACCTCATGAGGGCTTCATCATGATCTCCAAGAATTTCTTCCAGATGTCTTCAATAATTTGTCCCAAGAATTGTCCAAGATGTCTTCAATAAGTTGTCCCAAGAATTCTCCAAGACAATTAAGGCTTCTCCAAGGTATTCTCCAAATCTTCAAGAATGATCAAAAGTACAAGAGATATACTCTAAGGATGTATTCAATAGTTCTTCCAAAACACCATTTACTAGTGCTTCAATATGTTTCCAAAATAAATCAAATAATGCTTTCAATGTTGTCTCCAATAGCATCCCAAGTGTAGACAAGGATGCCTACTCTAGATCAACTCAATAAGTCTTCAAAAAATCACCTCTACTATAGTTCCTCAACAAGGTTCTGTAATATTGACTACGTCCAGATCAACTAAATATATTACTGGTAACCTCAAGAGTGCTCCAAAAAAAAAAAATTCCACTTTTATTATGTATACTCCCAAATATTCCTTTTCAAGCTCCAAACTAAGCTAAAACAATGAATGAAAGTCGACAGGTTTGAACTAAGCTTTAGGACGAATTTCAGTGATATGTGATATCACAATGGGATTCTGATATTATGTGTTATCACATGGCCCAAGTAACCTTCTTTAGACTTCTCCACAAATTTGATCTTAAGGCTAAATGTTCAAGCTCCTTTAGGCCTATTCCTAAGGTATTTAAACCACAATTCAAGTTCAATTGAGACTGGTCCGAGATGTCATTAACACTGTTCACAAAAGAAAAACAAATCTCTTTTATATGCTTCCAAATTGAGATAGGTCCAAAATATGTTTACCTATACATTATTTTCTAGAAGCTTCAGCCTCAAATCATTCCTCATAATATGTTTCTACAACTACCTTCCTTTGCAAACCTCTAATAGAGATATGTCACACCAAAAAAATCACTTAAACGGTCCTCTGTGTCGTCTTGGATTTGAAAAAAAGTAAAGAAATATAGACCAAAATAGATTTCGCTTTTTTTTTCAAATGTCTTTGGCTAGCTGTTCAAAAAATACACCCTTAAACAAAGATTACTTTTCTAAAAAAATACTTGGATCTGACCAAAAATGATTTTCCTTGTCTCCTCAACTTCTATCTCTTGTTTGTCCTATTCTATCTTAAATATTCACTAAATTCATGGTTGAAATGATGTTCTTGATGCCATATTTATATATTATTTGATTTATAATGAATAGACATGTCCTTTTGGAGTGAAGCCGACATAGGTAGTTGATCATAGGTCGGCTAGGATACAAAATAGGATATGTCAAGTTTAATATTTGATTTCTCTTATAGTATTGGGAGTTAGGAGTCGAGTGATGGCTCATTGGAAAGAGGAAAGAGTCCTCTTCATTATGCTAAAGGAGACATTGTGATAGGATGCCTCCAGGGTGACAACAAATAATTTTCTTTGTGATTGTTTTGAATTTTTAGTGCAGACCTTGGGAATTTAGGATTTTTCATGTATAATTTCAATGGTTAGGGTATTTTTTTAGGGATTTAAGTGTGGTCATCAATTCAAGTCATCATAAAATGTGTCATAATTAATTTCATTGTCAAGTTAAATGTCTAGGACAAAGTTTAGGGTGTTTTCACATGAGGGATTGTGTATTAGGCACATTTTTGGCACTTGGCATATTAGACTTCTTCATTAAGAGTAAGGACATCATCATAGTTTTAAGGCTTCTTCATCAATAGTAGGGATATCATAATATACATGAAGTTATGACATCATCATATTTTGACAAGAAGGTTAGTTCAAGGACTTTCATCAATAAGGTATTATGATTAATGGGAATTTAGGGCGACACACATCACAAGAATTTTCCATCACAAAAAATGCCATATTGACATCAATCACAACCTTAACCAACAATCTCCCCCTTTTTCATTGATGGAAATATTATTTCCCTTCCAATATTCTCTCCCCCTTTGACATCAATGGAAAACATGGTGCCCAAGTATTCCCCCTATCAAGTTGCTTCTTGCTGCTTCATGTTTCTCCCCCTGTCATGGTACTCTTTCTTCTAGAAATGTGGTCCATGATCGATGTGTTTGCATCTCTTCATGTGATGAACCATATGCCCCTTCCTGTATAAGATCCTCTAGCTCATGAAGGATTTCTTACATTCTGTGATCAAGTAGAACACATCATCGTAATATCATGATTTTTTCAATGGATTTACTTTCGAGGGATGACCTATCAATATTTTCCATGTGTAACTCATCAAGGATTTCATAGGGCCCATTCATGGAGGGCTTCTACAAGAATGCTCAGGAATCACAAAACTCTCCCTAATTGTATGCATGGACTCCTTTTAAGCAGAGTCTCATCACCAAATACCTAGAATATCACAGACGACTTTATCAAGTCAACAAAATGTGTTGTTTGCTGGAGTGTTCAAAAGACTTCCAGATTCCACTTGCTTCATTATCCATACTTGTGTAATTGTATTCTCTAGCTTTTTTTTCATGGTTTTATCTTGTTTAGGAACTCAAGTAAAGTTACAAATACGTGCCATATTTTCAATGTTATGGCAATGGAAGCACTCGATCTTGTTCGTGAATAAGAAATCATGAATTATTCATGCAAAAAATTTATAGGAGATTGAAGGGGACCATTATATTTGTCTTTCTGATATTCCCTACAATATTTTTCCATGTGCCCAAAGTTTCTACAAGAATATAAATATCCAAGAAATATACTTTGGTACCTGGGAGATGAATATTTCCTTGATGTACTTCTAAAGAATTTTTTTCTTGGGATTATTTGATGATATTCATTTCCTTTTGTATTCTTGAAATCATCTGTCAGTCTCCTTGGAGCAAGGTTTCTTCTAATTTCTTCTTGACTCTTGCCTTTTCTAGAACTGGTAGTATCATTTCTTCCTGGCTTCCTAACATCCTTGTCGTGTGAAGCATTATCATTCTTTCTTAAGGGTTCAGCTGCATAGCCAAGACATGATTTCTCAAGAGAATATATTTTATGACTTAGGATGTCATATAGGGTTTGAGATCTTTTCAATTTCTTATTCAGCGAGAAAACTTCCTTTTTAAGAGTGAAAATTTCTACTTTCAATTTTCATAGTCTTCATATTTCATGACTAGTTGCTTCTTCATTTGTTCCATCATCCTTGTTGCTTCGTGTTCTTAGAATTTAAGGGAGATGATATTTGATTTAATTATGAAGATTTATTCATTCTCCTTTGCTATATTTCTCTCCATTTATTATTTTATTGTTGTATCTTCACATGGTTTGGCCTTGAGAAGATTGATGTCTGATTTTAGTTTGAATATTTCTTCATCCTTTTCTTCTAGTTGGTATATCATGGTGTTTATCTCCTTTTCTACTTAATCAACTTTTCCTTCTATGAATTCTAAAGTTTCCATCACCATCTCGGCTCCTTGCGCTTGTTTCCTTGCTTCCTCTAGTTGAGATCTAAGAGAGGAGACCTCTTCCTTGTATTGACAAAAATTTGCTTCAAGATTTTTCAAGCTCTTAAGTCTTTGTTCATGGTGGCTTGACAAAGTTTCTTCCCTTTTCTTTGCCTTATCCAATTTATTTTTCATATATATGACTTATTCATGATTTTTTTTTTTGTTTTGATGAAATTCCTCCTTAATTTTGGTGAGCTCCTCATCTCTTTCTTGTACTTGAAAATTGACAAAGTCAACTTCCTTCCTTTTCTTGTCTTGGTTACCAACCTTTGCTTTCTTCTAAAGTTCCTCATTTTCCTTATTCAACGTGTTGATATCTTCCATGGAAGCCATAAGTTTAGTTAGGATATCTTCTTCAAAGTCTTCTTCGTTCTCTTCTTTTTCTAGGTCTTCTTTAGCCTTGTTTTCTTCTCTCTTATATTCACTTTCCTTGATGGGTTTTGGATTTTTTTCTTGTTTTCCATCATCCTCTTGGCTAGAGATCATTGTTAATGCCCATTTTGAGTGAAGATCATGAAGTTTTTCCCATATGCCTTTTGCTAACAAAATATTTTAAAAAATTTCCTTCATAGAGTTTGGTAGCCCATCCAAAATTTCCTTTGTTTTTATTTTATTATACTCCGTGGATTGTTCATCCGTCATGCCATCAGTAATCACTAATTTTCGGACTTGAACACCTTGAGTCTTTAATAAATTCCTCATTATTTCCTCTGATATATCATTGTTTCCATTGAATAATGGTTCACAAATTTATTGACTTGAGTTTCAATGGTTGAGGAAGACACATATTTAGGAGGATTGGATACTTTCTTCCTTGGATTTTCCATTTGTGTTTTAAGGATCAACCTTAAAGTTGTTATGCTTTGAGTGAAGGTACTAGCTCTGATACCAATTGTTGGAAATACTGAGAGGGGGGGTGAATCAATATTTCTTTTCAATTGTTATTTTTAACTGTTAGATCACTTATAATTAGAACACAAAATGAACAATAAGAATAAATACTTTTATTAATATATTTTTAAAAATAAATCCAATACAATAATTTCGAGCTCCAAACCTAGATGAAGACACCAATCTTGAATCCTTCCAGCCACCAACCTGTAATTTTCCAAGCACCGAATTAGACTTCATGAAGCTCTGATCTCTAGGGATCCAAACCTATCTTCCCAAGCGACCAACCTTGTTTATTTTAGGCACCAACCTCTAGGGCTCCAACCCTATCTCTGGTATAGGCTCCAACCTAGTCTTCTTGAGGACTCCTATCCTCTAAGGCTCCAACCCACTGCTTTAATTCTTCAAGATATGTTTAATAGTTATTCAAGGCTCCTAATATCTTTTGCAACCAACCTTTAAAATATCTTCACCTTCGACACTTCCCTCAAACGATCTCCAATGCAGTCATCTCATCAATCAAAACTTTGTCTTCTCACGAAGGTGTCTACACAGCTCTTCATGGTACCCAAAATATAATCCTTCAAGGTTAGCTCATGAGGGCTTCATCATGATCTCCAAGAATGTCTCCAATATGTATTCAATAATTTGTCCCAAGAATTCTCCAAGAAAATGAAGGCTTCTCCAAGGTATGCTACAAATCTTCAAGAATGATCAAAAGTCCAAGAGATACACTCTAAGGATGTCTTCAATAGTGCTTCCAAAACACCCTTTAATAGTGCTTCAATATGTTTCCAAAATAATTCCAATAGTTCCTTCGATATTGTCTCCAATAGTGTCCCAAGTGTAGACAAGGATGCCTACTCTAGATCAACTCAATAAGTCTTCAACAAATCTGCTCTACTACAATTCCTCAACAAGGTTCTATAATAGTGACTACCTCCAGAGCAACTAAATATACTACTGGTGACCTCAAGAGTTCTCCCAAAAAAAATCCAATTTTATGTCTACTCCCAAGTAATCCTTTTTAATAGTTCTTCAAGGCTCCCAATATCTTCTGCAAACAGCCTTGAAAATATATTCACCTTCAACACCTCCCTCAAATGATCTCCAAGGAACTTAGCTCATCAATGAAAATATTTTGTTCTAATGAAGGTGTCTCCATAGCTCTTCATGGTACCCAAAATATAATCATTCAAGGTTACCTCATGAGGGCTTCATCATGATCTCCAAGAATGTCTCCAAGATGTCTTCAATAAGTTGTCCCAAGAGTTCTCCAAGACAATGAAGGCTTCTCTAAGGTAGCTCCAAATATTCAAGAATGATCAAAAGTCCAAGAGATAGACTCTAAGGATGTCTTTGATAGTGCTTCCAAAACACCTTTTACTAGTGCTTCAAGATGTTTCCAAAATAACTCCAATAATGATTTCAAGTCTGTCTCCAATAGTGTCCCATGTGTAGACAAGGATGCCTACTCTATATCATCTCAACAATTATTCAACAAATCTTCTCCAATATAGTTCCTCAACAAGGTTCTATAATAGTGACTACCTCCAAATTAACTTAAGCCTACTACTGGTGACCTCAAGAGTCCTAAAAAAAAAAAAATCCTCTTTTATGTCTGCTCTAAAATAGTCCTTTTCAAGCTCCAAACTAAGCTAAAACAATGCCTGAAATTCCATAGGTTTGAACTGAGCTTTAGACCGAATTTCAGTGATATATGATATCAAAATGGGATGCTGATATTTTGTGTTATCACAGGGCCCAAGTGACCTTCTTTACACTGCTCCCAAAATTCGATATTAGGGCTAAATGTCCAAGCTCCTCTAGGCCTATTCTTGAGGTATTTAAACCATAGTTCAAGCTCCAATTGAGAATGGTATGAGATGTTATTAACACTGTCCACAAAGGAAAATCCGATATATTTTATATGATTCTAAATTGAGATAGGTCCAAAATCTGTTTACCTATACATTCTTTTCTAGAAGTTGTTGTCTCTAAACATTCCTCACAATCTGCTGCTACAACTACCTTCTTTTGCAGCCCTGTAATAGAGATATGTCACACCAAAAAAACCGCTCAACCGGTCCTTTGCGTCCTCTTGGATTTTCACAACAGTCAAGAAATATAGACCAAAATAGATTTCATTTTTTTTTCAAATGTCTGTGTCCAACTGCTCAAAAAATCCACCCTTAAACATAGATAAATTTCCTCAAAAAATACCTGAATTTTCCCAACGATGATTTTCCTTGTCTCCTTAGCTTCTATCTCTTCTTTATCCTCTTCTCTCTGAATTATTCACTAAATTCATGGTTGAAATGACGTGTTGGATGTCATATTTATATATTATTTTATTTATAATGAATATACATGTCCTTTTGAAGTGAAGATGACATAGGCAACTAATCATAGGTATGATAGGATACAAAATAAGATATGTCAACTTTAAAACTTGATTTATCTTAGAGTATTAAAATTTAGGAGCTCAGTGAGGGCTCATTGGAAAGAGGAAAGAGTCCTCTTCAAGATGTTAAAGGGGTCATTGTGATAGATGCCTCTAAGGTGAGAAAAAATAATTTTCTTTGTGACTATTTTGAATTTTTAGTGCAGAACTTGGGATGACTGTTTTGGAATTTTTAGTAAAGAACTTGGGGATTTAGGATTTTTCATGTATAAGGTCAATGGTTAGGGTATTTTATTAGATATTCAAGTGTGGTAAATAATTCAATTCATCATCAAATATGTCATCATTAATGTCATCATCAAGTCATTAGGGGAATTTTGAGGTCTAAAATGGGCCTCCTAAGAAAGATGTACAACTAAAATAAACTTTATAAGAACCAATAGGATTCAAGATGATGATGTCAGTCATGGGGGATGATTCACCATTTTTGGAGTAAAAAATTAAAAATATTAGAAAATAATAGAATAATAAAACTACTTTTTCAACTCGTATTTTGAACTTATCTCCCTAAGGTTTACTCAAATTTTGAGTTGGAATACTCGTTGGATGCAAAATTTAATTCCTCATCAAAGTAGTACCCATGTTGCATACTTTTTATGGACCCTGCTACATGAAAAATGAGAAATAAATAAAAAAACATGATTGCATGTTGCATACTTTTTATGGCCCCTGCGACACGAAAAATGAGAAATAAATAAAAAAACGTGATTGCAATCACGTTTTTTATGTATTTCTCATTTTTCATCTAGAAAATTCAATCAAAAGTATGAAACATGGGTACTCCTTGGATGAGGAATTAAATTTTGCATCCAACAAGTATTCCCACTCGAAATTTGAGTAAACCCTTAGGGAGATATGTTCAAAATATGAGTTGAAAAAGTAGTTTTCTCTTTTTTCCCTCTAAATTTTGATGATGTAATCAAATCTTATTTTATTATTTCCACTATTATTTTATAATTTTCTTAGGAGGCCCATTTTATACCTCAAAATTCCCCTAATGTAAATGCCTAGGACAGAGTTTAGGGTGTTTTCACACTAGGGCTTGTATATTGGGCACATAATTGGCACTTGGCATCTTAGACTTCTTCATCAAGAGTAAGGATATCATCAGGGTTTTAAGGCTTCTTCATCAAGATTAAGGATATCATAATATACATGAATTTATGACATCATCATATTTCAACAAGAATGTTAGTTCAAGGAATTTCTTCAATAAGGTATTATGATCAATGGGCATCTAGGGCAACACGCATCACAAGAATTTTCTATCACAAAAAATGCCATATTGACATCAATGAAAACCTTGAACAACATTAATAGATATCCATAAATCACCAAAATGTCTTAGATTTCCCAATCCAAGTGGTTTAACAAGTATACAAAAAGCACCACAATGATTCACTTACTTCTCTCAGTTCAATTAGAGGGATTCACCCAAGGTATAAAGGGGTTACTTGTCAATCTAGGAGGTTGAATCCACTGCTCAAGTGGTTTAAAAATTGTATTTTCATAGCAAGGACCATAAGGGTATACAATCCATTTTTTAGGTGGTTTAACAACTCTCCAATAAGCACCAAAGTGGCTCATATTTCCCTATCCAAGTGGTTTAAAAGCTATACATCAAGACCCACAATGATTGTGTCATCCACTAAGCCTCCCAGTGACCACTTAGTCTTAGAAAACACAATCTAGCGGCCTCAACACAATTATGTTCTATTATTAATTCTCGAGTTACTCTTTTTCTCCACACCTATCGTCAAATCTTATTTCATTCTCAGAGAGAGCATTGAATTTACTCTTCCATCTCATATGGTTCTCTTTCCAACAACAATATTCCTCCTTCACATTCCATTTAAACTGCCTATTCTATCCCCTTCTTCCCATCTTCCTTCTTTGTGCGATTGTCTTCCCTTTTTCCCTTGGTAGAAGTCCCCCAACCTTGATCCATGAGTGAGGTGGGGATGGGTGCAGTCCTCAAACCATGCCACCCAATCCCATATCATAATTTCTATTAACATAGATGGGTGGATTGGTTAGTAATTGATCCATGAATTCAATGTGGTTGGTTACAAGCTTGTTCTCAACATGCAATAGGTTTCCCACCCAGAGCTTTGGATCCATGGTGTACCTCCATTTAGGCTAACCAATTAAGCTTAAATTTAATTTATTTTATGTGTTACAATATATTGTCTCATCTAGTCATGGATCCCATGCTAGAATTATAGTAAAACTTCAAAATTAAGAAAATAGGGTAGAACAAGGGATGTTACAAACCACACCATCTTAAAGGAACATTGTCCTATGTGTTCTATAAATAGATAATAGAAACAAAATCTAAGATTTATAATTACATATCTTATATTAGTGACATATTCCATGTCCTTAGTTTCCATTTCAAGCTATGCCATTCATAATTCATGGTTTAGTCACCTCTATACTATTTGCCACTACAACACTTTCCTGCGTAGTTTTCCATTTATGCCAAAGGATTACATAGGGAAAAATATAGCTCATTGTATTTCTAGGACACACCCAATGTATTCCTAATCCAAATGAGCAGCACATGAATATTTGAAACCCAGTTCATTCAAGTATCTTCTTCCTTGTAGTCACACACCTTCCAAGCTAAGGTATCTCCTTCTCTGTTTCCTCGGTCCCTTAGTAAATCCATTCCTTAAAAAGTATTCCAAACATAAGAAGAGTATTAATACATATGGAGTCTTACAACCAAGGAATCCCTCTGAATTTCTATAACAATGCAACACATTTTTCATGTCATAACTCATAAAACTAAATACATATCACAAGGTTCCAGTGTCACCATAATGGACTAGTCCTTAGGATGTTTAGATTCACTATGCTTCCTATATGATAATATAATGTCACTTTGTAGCCATCACCATTTATCCTTCCTAGATGGTTCATCATATTACTTGTATCACAAGGATACAGTTCCCATGAGATATACTCAAAATATTCAAATCAGAAATTTTGATTGCCAAAATGTGCTCAATTCTAAAGCTATATCTCATAAACATGATTCTTTTAGTCATGATGTTGGCATCCCTTGTAGGTGGCGGTAGTCTATTGTGGTGGATTCTATCTCACACCCCATTCCAACACTCAACCTGCAATATGATCTTTTAATAATCCAACCAACTATAAGTGCTCATACATGCAATCTTTTTATTACAAAAAATCACCACATATACCTAAGTGATCTTATAATTATTACACTAATAATAATTATAGCAACTTCAAATAAGTTCAAATAGATTTAAATGAAAGTATATTGCATTATGTTCTTACCTCATAGTCACTATAGCCATTTGAAAATGAAATCAAAAATTTATTCTAGTAGCCCAAAGGGTGAAAAATGAGAGATTAATATATTTTAATTCATGAGCAATTTAACTTTCCATTTTTTTTTTCCATGCATTATAAAATTCCTAACAATATTTTCAAACTGAAGGTTTCTTTCCTTAACCACACCCCTTCTTGGCCCATACAATGCATGCATTGATATCGAAACAAAAGATACCAAATTCAGTTGAAAGGAATTCTTACACAATTCCTTTCCTTCACCTTTTTACCTTTGCTTATTGCTTCCCTTACTTACTTGGATACCATCACAAGCATTCTATCTCTTTAAGGAGTTCAGTTGGCATTTATCATACTCAATATTTATAAGTCCCTAAAATTATCTTAACCTCACATATTAGTCACAATTCTATCAATTCATTTGCTTACAAGTTTCTATGAAATTTCATAAAGGGAATTTGTGTTATATATCTAATTTACATTTTCAAACATTTATTCATTCATTCACAAAAACATGTGCATTTACATTACACTATGCATGTGCCATATATGTACATAATTCAAGCTATTCATATGTTGTTATATTTCATATTCACTGTTTTAGCCTCTTTGTTTTCAATTATTCACACAACAATTCTCATAAGCATAAGTATAAGGACACTAATTTCTTTCATGTGGTAGTTAATATAAAGATCATGATTGCACACTTTACATATGAATATTCCATGCGACATGGAATTCATTGAGGGAAAATATTTTCTTAAGCCATTTTCATAGGTGTAACATCACTATCGAGATGGTTCACATGGACATAGTTAAGTCCTACTTGACTAATCCTTTATCCACATATTCCCTCTAATGCAGTTTTGCAAGGTAGAATTCCAAGTTTATTAGGAATTTCATCAATATTAGCAACCACATGAATACACATAACCATTTTATTACACATATAAATATTTTTCCTCAAATTTGATCAAGCATGCAACCTACATTCCTTTCATTTAACAACTATGGGGTCCATTTCACGTGCATTCCCATGCATATCAATTGTTTACTGACACATAATTTCTAGTCAATTAATTCATGCATGATATATGACATCTCAATTATACATGTAAAGTATATATTTAGATATTTGTAACAACCCCCAACTTTCTAATGCTCATGGTGTCATGTTATTCAATGTACAACTTTATTTTACTTATCCGAAATCTTCCTTTACATTTACTTTAGTAATAGAACTTAACGTACTATCACATCCACAAAATTTTGTTAGAGTCTTTATTAGGGTATATGGCAACCTTAATATCCCAAAATATTTCTAAATAATTCAAGGGAAACCTTCCAACTAGGATGCTTATGCAAGTATATTACTTTAGTTCTGCATTATTAGTTAGAAAATATTAATATACTACCATGGCCATTTTATTATATTAGAGAACCTTTGAGGATGCTCCCTCTTTTATATTCACCTATCACCAAAGGTGGGTGACTCTACCTTCTTGATTTCTCTAAGCACCAACCAACTCCCGATGGGCTCTAATGTCACTGCTAGTGGTTCTTCCTATTGGTTTTTTGATTTTGTACCTACCCCATTGCACTTTTGTGTGATTTTTTTCTTGATGTATTCTCTTGGACATCAATATTTTCCCCACTCTCATGTTTCTTCTAAGGGTAGTAACAAACTAGGTGTTTCTTTTTGCATCCCAACATTTCAAGGTCTTCCTCTTTGATTTACTAGTTTCTGCATTATTGATTGCTAGTCCATATTTCTAGATTTTACATTAGATGCACTTATGTTGTTGTTGGTGAGACAATTCATGGAATTTTTTTTCTACTCCACAACCCCAAAATTTCAATGGATTTTCCTTCTCCCAAAACTTACGATGT
The DNA here is from genome assembly GCA_034641835.2 of Pinus albicaulis. Lineage (NCBI taxonomy): Eukaryota > Viridiplantae > Streptophyta > Pinopsida > Pinales > Pinaceae > Pinus > Pinus albicaulis. The sequence goes on from CM076581.1 coordinate 579,062,862, forward strand.
TTTTCCATGATATTGTCATCATGACACCCTTCCATATCTCTAGTAGTGGTCAATGTTGCCACAAAATTTACATGTATGATAGATTTTGTAGGAGCATCATATTGAACTTTGTCTTCTCTTATTGTTCTCTAATGACTCTTTCACTATTTTCTTTGTAACTCCTAAATTTAGCCCTCAAGCTCCTAAGGGATTCCATTCAATTAAAGTAATTTTCTTTTGACCTCTTTCTCACTGATTCTTCTTATTTCTCCTAATGGGTTTGATCCATACTATACTACATTTTTGTTGCAAATTGTGTCTTATTACGTTTTGTCACACACACATGATTGATCATTAAATCAATTATAAACACATGAATTCAATACATTGGAATGCCAACACTAAACATGTTTATTTGAAGCATGTTGATTCAATGATGTTCACACATCTAAAATCCATTTTAGTTACATAAAATAAAAATACATGTAAACCTTATATCAAGGTTAGAAACCACAAAGTTTACAAGTTTAAATTCAAAATTTTCATTAAAATTAAACTATTAGAGTAAATTTTATTGTTTCTAAGTGAAACTCATCAGGTTCAGTGTTTAAACCTAGAATTTTATACCACTCTATAGCACTCTTTTCCACCCCCTTAAGGATTTTAGGGCTATGGAAGGTGTTACCTGATTCACTCAATATCCAAGGTCAATCATGAAGATTAGGTTACAAAAAACATCATTTTTTGAATTATAAGGAATTTAATTCTAACAATACCATTTTGATCATCTCGTCAAGAGCTTTCTAATAATATGAAATTTATTTTAATTTGAGACCTAGATAAAAATTTATGCTTGTTATAAATTTTTGCCTATTAAAAAAGGCCATATCACACCAATACTCATGTGGCCTCTCCCACGAATGTATGAACATGTCAATTCATCACTATAGGGCCCATAGTCACTTGCATAGTGGAAAACCAAGTATATGTTACACCAGAGTGACTGCTCCTTCACGTTCTTTCCCAATGCAAAGTTATGAATTACAAAACCTCACAGTCAATATTCATTAGATAAATTTTGAGGTATAAAATGGGCCTCCTAAGAAAATTTTACAATGAAAATAAATTTTATAAGAACCAATAGGATTTAGGATGGTTATGTCAACCATGGCATTTACTCAAATTGCAAGCAGAAACACTCGTTGGATGCATAATTTGATTCCTCATCCAAGTAGTGCCCATGTTGCATACTTTAGATGAACCCTTCTACACGAAAAATGAGAAATACATGAAAAAACATGATTGCAATCACATTTTTCATGTATTTCTCAATTTTCATGTAGTAGGATCCATCGAAATTATGAAAAATGGGTACTCCTTGGTCGAGGAATCAAATTATGCATCCAACAAGTGTTTCCGCTTGAAATTTGAGTAAACCCATAGAGAGATAAGTTGAAAATGCGAGTCGAAAAAAGTAGTTTTGTTTTCCCTCTAAAATTTGATGATGTCACATATAATCTTATTTTATTATTTCCACTAGTATTTTATAATTTCATTAGTAGGCCCATTTTAGACCCCATAATTCCGCTAATTCTCCCAGTGGGAAGAGTTCCAACACTGGAACCATCTCTATATCGGCCTAAGTACCATTGGTATCATGAATTTATGAGTTATACAGTGCAAGGATCATGGTGGTGGCAGTCTCTAGATGTCAGGGTTCCTCAATCTAAAACCATGTCTAGATCAACCTAACTCCCACTAGTACCTCTTGTTACAAGTGATAAGGTGTGAAGCATCATGCAAGTGGGTGGTCTCTTGGCATCAACTTTTTTCACCCAATAGAAAGGTATGAAGGCATAAAGGTGTTTGCAGTTGGAATTCTTCCCATCACAACATCATGCAACATATTAAATCATTGGCATACTAGTGAATGAAACCATCACCAAGATAAAGTGTAGTTGTAGGAAAAAGGCAAGATACCACTCTCAATCCACTCTCTTGTCAATCTAGTTTAGGGGTGTGATGAATTAGGGCTTGATAATCGACCCTTTCACACACTACTTTGTGATGCACCATACACATGTTTCATAGATCCTCAAGACAAGAAGAGGAAAAAGGTCCATTCTCAAGCTTCACTAAGATCAATAATACTACCTAGGGACTGATGTACTAGTTCAATCTACCTCTACAAGCCTCTTGCATGGCCATTTTAACTTCACATTTAGAATTCATATATCCCCTAATCACATAAATGTGGAAGACATAAGATTACATAACTACACAGGGACAATTACATTCTATACTCATACATCACAATTCCATTGAGTAGGTTGAGCTATTTAAAGCACAATATATTAATTTAAAGGAGGGAACACAACACAAAATTAGTCATATTATTCATGAACTAAATGCACACCAGCACAACCCGTGTACTCAATCAATTCATAACGTTTTAGGAAACCTACAAATCTTGAATATAGTAGTGAAATACCAAATTCAATCATTCATTCTGATCATTGAAAATTCTTAGCCATAGTAACTAATTGAAGATGCATAAATATGAAATTTATCAAATTATTCATGAACAAATTATTATAAAGCATAGTCCACACAATAATTTAATTCATAGCATATAATATATTCTACAAATTAGGAGTATAAAAAAAAACTTCACAATATAGGCATTCATTACAACCATAAATGTATAAGATAGCTTGTCAATCATGAGCATAACAATAAACCTTCACTATCCATGCATTCAATAACATCCATAGATAGATAAGAGTCACTACCAAACATGTGCAATTAATGGCACATCATAGTTCATGATTCAAATACACAAATGCAATAGGATTATCTAAATATCTTAAGATGGTTGGAAACTAAAGGATGAATTTCCACCCTTCACCCAACCATAGGTCAGATACATCATATATTACTTGTAACTAACCAACCTCGAGTTGAATCCAAAGTTTGAGGGGGTGCTTTCTTAGGGAAATTCAAACTAAATCTTAGTTTACATTTAAGAGATGGAGTTTTTTGTCTAGATGATTTCTCCACTTCCCTCTAGTAGTAACCACCACAATAATTCACTTACTTATTTGAGTTCAATCACACACCTTTTATTTAAGGAAAAAATGGGGTATTGATTAGTATAGGAGGTTGAATCCACTGTTTAGGTGGTTTAACAATTGTGTTTTCATAGAAACCACCACTAGGGTCTGCAATCCATTGTCTAGGTGTCTTAAAAACTATCTAGGAAGCACCACATTGTCTTATATTTCTTTATCCAAGTGATTTAAAAAATATACAACAAGGACCATAGTGATTCACTTACGTCTCTCAGTTCCATCATAGTGCTTAAACCAAGGTGTGTAGGGGGTATTCTTAGTCTAGGAGGTTGAATCAAATGTTCAGGTGGTTTATCAATTATTGTCTTTTCATGGAAAGCACCACAAGGTTCTAAAATCCATTGTATATGTGGTTTAAAATCTCTCCAATAAGCACCATAGTGGCCCAAATTCCCCTGTCCAAGTGGTTTAAAAATTACACAACAAACACTACATTGATTTAATCATCCACTAATCCTCCCACTAACCACTCAAGCTTAGACCACACAGTCTAGTGGCCTAAACACAAATATCTTCTACTCTCAATGCTTTAACTTCTCTTTCACTCCATGCTCAACATAAAATTTATTTCGTTCTTAGAGAGAGAATCAATTTTTCTCTTCAACCTCATATGTTTCTCTTGCTCGCAATGTTATTCCTCTGCCATGTTCCCTTTTAGCTACCTATTCGCTCCCCTTCTTCCTATCTTATTTTTCTATGTGACTATCTTCAATTTTTCCCAAGGCAGTGATCCCCTAGCCTCAATCTACAAGGGAGGTCGGGATGGGAGCAATCCTCCACTCACAACACAAAATAACATATCATAACTTTTTCTCACCGCAGGCGATTGGATTGGTCAGCAAGTTATTATAGAATTCAATGTAATTGGTTATAGTCTTGTTCACATCGCATAGTAGGTTCCCCCCCTAGAGCTTTGAATCTATGGTGTCCCTCTCTTTAGACGAATCAATTAAATTTACATTTAATTTATTTTATGTATTGCAAAATATTGTCTCAACGATATGGGATTCCCATTCTAACATTACAATCACAATTCAATATTACAAAAAAAAAATATAAAACAAAGAATGTTACAATACCCTAATTTCTTCTAACATTACAATCACAATTCAATATTTACAAAAACAAGAGTAGAACGAGAGATGTTACAATACCCAACTTTGTTTACTATTTTATTGTTGAAAAATATTAAAATTGGATATCTATATATTCCACTACATACCATATTTATTAATGTTGGGTTAGAAATACCTATTTATTCCATGATTTATTAATTTTCTACTAAGTGCATATTTTCTTATTTATGGAGAATGTGTTCATCCAAAAAATGTCAAGAAGTAATTGTTACAAGAGAAAAATAAAAAGAAGAAGAAGAAGAGGAGTATCGTCAAATCTTTTATTAAGAATATTCTTATATTTCTCGATAATACTTGCTACAACAACTTTTGGAACGCACTTCCAACTATACTTTTGAAATTTTTAAGTAACACTTAGATATGATTGTATATTGAAATAAATAGGTTGTTATTTCAAAGTGCAACAAAATTTCCATTTATCAAGAAAGTGTTGGCTTTCAAAGCTGAGACAAGAACGAAGTGCTTACTTTTTCATATTAATGCTTCCTTTTGTGAATCTATGGAATTAAAAAAACACTCGTTCCATGGTTGGTACCACACCTTTTTGACTATATATCAGGTAATCAATGTCACCTTAAGCATATGGAGCACCATCCGGGGCCAATCTCGTCCCTACATTGAAGAAAGTCGCAGGATGCACCAGAAGAAAATTTTACTTTTTTCTAGTCCCTTTAGCTCCCACAACGATTTAAACCACCACTTCGGATCCCCCCAACCTTTCTGGGACATTAGCCATTTGTACCCAAATTTTTGGGAGTACAGACCCATTGGAGCATGTACCCATCTGAGCTGATCCAGCCTCTCTTCGATTCTGATATTTGAGCTTTGAAGGTCATTGATGAACCCATGTCACTCCTTTATCCACTTGTTTTCGAGTTTGATGGCTTACCCTGTCATCCATGCTTGCCTCCACATGGTTGACTGACCTTGCAGGGAAATATGGCTCAGAGTTCTGAAGCCCCTTTGTTCCAGCTGTTCTATTAGGTCTCTAGATAGGAAAAATCTCCCAGAGCAGCCCACCCATGGGTCATGGCCCAGTCTTACCTGTGCACCATCCCCAACATGCCAAGCTATACCCTCTTCAATTATCTTGACCGAAGCTAATGAAGCTTTCCATACATTTGATGCATTTTTTAATTTCTTATTTGGCATGTGCAACCATTCATTTATTGGCATTGGGTCAATGCATTTCCTTCTAAGGACAGTCGTCCATAGATTTTCCAGGGTGATGAGTCTCCAGCCAAATTTTGCAGCCAGAGAAGCCATGAAGGAGGGGAGCTCCTTGATTCCCCATCCTCCCCAAGCTTTCAGACACACTTTTTTTTCCCAAGCCACCTAAGGCATCACATGTTCCACCTTTGAACCTGCCCATAAGAACCTACTGCATATTTTATTAATTGAATAGAGAATAATTTTTGGTACCCAAGAGAGGGCAAGCCAATACACCAGAATGGCCATGGCTATAGATTTAATCAACACTAGTCTCCTTGCTTGAGATAGCCATTTAAAACTCCATTGTTTCATCCTGGACTCAAATTTTGCAATAATCCAGTGCCAATCCTGGATACGATAAGAGTCTGGCTTTAGATGGAAACTGAAGTATTTGAAAGTGTCTTGCAGGGTCTTTACTTCAAACTGTAATACTTCCGAAATTCTGCTCGCTTCAACTCTAAAAAGGCCTGCCATTGTAATTGTGGATTTCTAACTATTTATACTTAAGAATGTAGCCTTTAAGAAGAGATCCAACACCTCCTTTAATCGATGACAGTATTCCAAACTACCATTACTGAACAAGAGAATATCATCCACAAAGAGCAGATGAGTGATGAAAAGGTTAACAGCCACCTCAATGCCTTTTAGTTTGCCCCTTCTTTTTGCATCATGAATCATCAGACTGAGTCCTTCCATAGCCAAAAGAAATATAAGGGGAGAGAGAGGGCATCCCTAACAAAGTCCTCTTTTTACATTGAAAAAAATAGAAGTTACCCCATTGATTAGAATAGCAATACTTGCAGAAGAGATGCACCCCATCACCCAGTTGATGAAATCATTCCTGAAACCAAGACGGGTTAGGAGAAGCCGGAGATACATCCAAATGATTCTGTCATATGCCTTGGGGAGGTCTATTTTAAACATATTTCCTTTTTTTTACTTCTTTTAAGACTATGAAGGGTTTCTTGGGCCACCCCGACAGCCTCATGAATTTGTTTTCCATCCATAAAGCTGAACTGTTCCAGTGATATACTTCAAGAGAGAAAGGGCTTGAGGTGGGTAGCTATCACTTTTGCAATGATTTTATATATGCAAGAACAAAGAAAGATTGTCCTAAAATCATCGAAGGACTCTGGTTGCTCCTTTTGGGGAAGGAGGGCAAGGAAAGTAGAGTTGAAGGGTTGATATATGGTTCTTGATCTTCTCGACTCTTCCACCAACACAAGCACGTCATCACCCAAGAATTCAAAAAAGAGTTGGAAGAATTCCACCGTCCAACCTTTCGGCCCTGGACTCTTGTCTTTCTGCATTGACTTGAGAATACCCTCCACTTCCTCCTTTGAGACAGGTTCCATTATACTGTCATTTCCTTCATAGTCAATATATCTAGGGAAGAACTATGCTACCCTGATCACTTCAACAATGGATGCATCTGCAGGGGTTCTGAACAAATATTTTAAATATTTCACTCCAAGGGAGGGTAAATATTCAAAAGATCATGCCATAACTCCTTCCTTCGTCTGCATTCCCCAAATTGTATTAATATTTTTCTTCCTTTGGCGTAATTCTGGAAAAATTTTGTATTCTCATCTCCAGCTAATAGCTAAATAACCCTACTTGTGAGGCACCAAATTTCCTCTCTCTCATTTAAAATTTTCTTCCTTGATGTTTCAAGTCTCCTTAATATGTCCCTTGATTCAATGGAGACATATCCGGCCCCCTCCGAGCTTTCAAGAAAATATATTTCTTCATTTATCTTCTGTAGGTCTTCCTCCTCCTTTATTTTTTTGGCCTTTTCTCATTCCAGGGAAGTTTTTTTCATTTTCTTTAGATTCTCCATAAAATGCCAGCTCATATTGCTAGGTTCCCTCAGCCTTTCTTTCCTCCAAGTTGCAAGAAACAAGGAGTTGAAGGATTCATCTTTAAGCCATGAAGAGTTAAACTTGAAGGGACCCCTTGGCTTCTTATGTAGGCCTTTGATCTCAAGAAGAATGGACAGGTGGTCGGATAAACTCCCTTCCCCAGCCCAGTGCCTAAAAACAAAGGATCTGGCCACCAACGCTTTGTTAAGGAGAAAACAATCCAACTTCTTTTCCACCCTATCCTCACCCATTCTTTTGTTCCTCCAAGTGGGTCTAGGCTTGATCATGTTTTCATCCATAATATGCGAGGAGACCAACTTATTGAGAAAGAAATCCATAAGAGGATCTGAACAAGCTGAGGGACCCTATAATTCAGATATCTCCAGGGAAAAATTCAGGTCTCCTCCCATAATAAGATTTGAGTTATTCAAGCATGATTTGGAAAAAAGGTTGTTCTAATACTACACCTTATCCAAGAATGGTCCATAAACATTTAACAGAAGGATAGGGTGATAGAGCTCATTTGAGTATACTTCCATGGCCAGGGAATTTTCAAAGCCCCATGAAGATAATTCCTTCAACCTCCCAGTTTTAATGCCCAATGCCAAGCCCCCAGATCTTTCGTGGGCATCCAGCTCCTGGAAAAGCCATCTCGGGAACATCCTAGATAGAGTACCAATCAATTCGTCCCCCAACCCCAAGGTTTCTTGAAGCATAATAACATCTATATCGTAGGACTTCATCAACTCCCTCAATGCTAATTTTTTGGGTTGAATAGCAAAACCCCTGCAATTTTAAGAGAGAATGATCATCGATAACCCAGGGTGGGGGTCTACCCTAATCTAAGCACCCTAGAAAGGGAATGTTGTTTCCCATCAACAATGTCAATTTTTTCCTTGACTTGTGCCTTGGAAAGGTTTGATTTCCTACCTCGCACCTTTCTAGGACCAACCGAAATAGGGTTGGACTCCAATCTACCTATAGCCTCCTCTTTCCAAGGTTTCTTCTTCATGGATCTTAAGTTATAAGGAGTATTTTTAGGGATACAGGGCATAGTAGGGGGCGATCCTATTTCAGACATAGGGAAGGGATCCAACGGGGTTGGGGGGGTTGGGATTTATGTAATGATACTATCAAGGGACTCTATGACATCATGAATTTTTAAATGTTCCATTTGTGGAGGCCTGGAAGGACCAGGCTTTGAATAACCAAAAATGGAAGTACATATAAAGGTGAAATTGGAAGGAGAAGAGACCAGAGTCGTACCCTCCAGAGAAGTTGCAGTGGGTTCAGCTTCGAGGAGAGGGTCGGATGCTGAAGGATGCTCCTGTTCTTGTTCCATAGCTGAAGGGCTGAATTTTTCTGCCAGTTGATCAGAAGGAGCTGTTCCAACCGTGTTGGCACCTGGCCCATCAACCCCTTCCATAATCTCCCCCTCTAGTGCCCTGATCTCTTCTGCAGCCAAGGATCTCAAGGGCCCTTGGTTTAATCTTTTATTCTTCCTTCTTCTTCGGTGCCCAAGCAGGTAATCCTTTACCAGATGACCATATTTGTAGCAACGATGGCATCGAAAAGGCATGTGTTCATAGTCCAGAGTCTGTGTATATTAAAATTCCTTGTACTTAAGGTGCATTTCCTCTACTAATCCTTCTTTTGGATATAGGTTAACCAATATTCTGGCTGCACTCAGATTCTTGGTCTACTGGAATGACAGATTTTCTTCAAGGAATTGACCCAGTGCATTCCCAATTGAACAAAAATTTTAATCTGTCCAGAAGGGTATTGGGAGTCCCGGGAGCTTTACCCAAACCAGTGATTCTTCAATTTTTTCCCTTTGGGCGTCAAAGAGCGGCGTCCATTTCCTAAACAAGTTAGGCCTCTTCCTGAAATTACAGTTCCTTTCTAAAACCCATTCTAAGAGCTCCTTCTTATCAAACTTAATCATAAACCACCCTCAGGCTAGGGTTTGTATATCAATGGGACTTCCCGGGGCATCCGTCCATTCTGAGGTTGTCCACTCTACGATATAGTTGACAGAGAATTTCCTTCCTCTGAATCTACCAACTAGGATGGTTTTCGTTGCTTCCATTACTTCATCAATGAGTATCTCTTCTCCAAAGACACAACATGGGCTCTCTTATTTTCTCTTGATCAACTTGGTATTTTTTCTTTTTTTTCCTGCAACCCCACTTCTTCCACCTTCCTCACCTTCCAGTGGCCTTTCAATCGCATCTCGGAATTCAAGAATAGACAACCTGGGTCGCCCTTCCTTAGTGTGATGAAAAGCCTCCCAAGAATATCCTCCTGCTCCTATAGGTCCTTCTTATTGCCTGGTAGCCCCTAGATCCACCTTTCGACTTTCTTCTCAATGAGGCCCTGAAGACCTTCCTTGTTCATCCGCTAAAGGAACAGAATGAAAGTCCCCTGCCTAACCTCGGACCTTCTGTCTCAGGCCACTAGAGTTTCTAACCAAACCCTTAGCTACCTCCAACCTCAAACTCGTTGCTTCACTGCCATGTGAGAGAAGGAAGTTTTCAAGGAAGCTAATGCCCTGCCACTGATGTGGGTTCCTTTGAGCACTTGGAGCTTCCAAATGAGCTTCGCTACCCCACTCCAAAACTCTGTGGCTTTCTCCCAAAAAAGCTTTAAGACCAACAAAACTCTGAAATAATTGGCTAGCAGCTATATCTTTCGACCCCCCTGAAAGAAAAGGGATTGGTGAAATACCTGGTTGAGTAGGGTTTACAGGTTTTTATGAAGTTGTTTTCCTCTAAGATTCTTAGGGAATGACAAAGGCTGGAGTGACCCTTGTTCGTACCCTTCCTTCCACGTACAGTTGAATGTACTCTGAATACTTTCTTCCAGAAGAGGAACCCCGTTCAAAAACCCCCAGGTGCCTTCAGGAGTTTTGTTCTTCTGGCCTGTATCTCCTATGGCCGTGAAATAGCGGTCCAAATTTCTCGTTGACACTTTGTGTCCCTAGACTATTAGAAGATCTTCTGACGCCTATTCTAAGTCCACAAAAGCTCGTTCAAAACCCATATTTACCCTATGCTTTAATTCTTAAACAAACCCTCTGAAAACACAGAACCCTCTCCTGCACTAAACTCTTGTGCTCACACCACCATCTAGCATGTAGGTTAGGGTTTGTGAAATCTGAAACGACCATCCTAACCCGACTTATCTGTATGCAAAAAAGTCAAATCCCAAATGCAGCGTGGTCGCCTGCCTAATGCACAGTCGTATGTAGGGTTCTGACAGCCCAAGATGACTGTCGTGTCGAGCTTCCTCACGCAAAAGTTTTCTGTGGTCAGTTTCAAATCCCTTGTTGTCCGTCGCTACCACCATGATTAGGGTTTTGACCCAAAAAACCCTTCCAAAATTTCATTGCCTCGAGAGCTCTATGGACATGATCATATCAAAACCAAATTAAAATTATATTACACATTACTTAATTTCTAATATAAAAAATTAATACAATATAATTTAAAATTACATTAAAATAAATATAATATAATATATATTATATAATATTTTGATAAACTATATTATATATTATTAAAGATAAAATGTAAAATAAAATATTGTTATTAGTGATATATTATATTTTATTATTTGTAATTTAAATTGAACTTATATGTGTGTGTGTGTGAGAGAGAATTAAACTACATTAGTTTATAAAATAAAATAAAAAAAATAAAACATTTTTTTTTGATGAAGTGGTGTATTATATTTTATTATTTAGATTTATGTTTAAAATAATTATATTATATTATTGTTGTCGTTGCGACAAACACTTTTCAAAAAAAAATTCTTAAACTTGAATTTTGGAGCCTACTTGTGATCATATGATTTGTCATTCCTTGATTTTTCTTATTCGTTTCATGATTGGTTGATGATTTTCTAAGGGCTTAAGTCTTCTTCTAAGGTTCTAGTCATGGAAGTCACTTACTTACAAATTATTAACTTTTGATGCATTCTCAAGCGTACCCTATTTCTACAAACTCAGTGGTCAGTGTTTACTATTGAATACAAATATTGTGCAATCTCGGAGAGTAGTGATTACACAATATCTATAAGAAGTGTTTGCATAGTCCCTTAGTATAGTAACTACATAGTGCCCAATGATACTGACTATGAAACCCTTGCAGAAAATCACTATGCAACTCATAAAGATAGAGATTGTGAAATTCTTGTTGAAAGTGAGTGTGCAATATTGGTTGAAAGTGAGCATGTCACTCTATGAGTTAGTCATTCTCTCGCTCTTAATTGCATTTGTATCATCATTCCAGTGATTTTTCTCAACTATCGCTTTTGTGCACTTTTTCTTTCATAAGCACTTTTCACCCTTTTTTTTTATCTCACAAGTGTCTCTTTTAACTGATTGCACTCATGGATGTGTGGGAATTTATCACATCACTAGAGGTAGCTCTAACACACTCAACTACATTATCTAATCATATTTATCATAAGGATATGTGCTCGACATTCTCCCACAGCTCAGTGCACTTTCTAGTTACAGTGGACACTCCTTTGATAACTTGCATTCTAAGCGTCACAAAGTGTCTAAAAAATATAACAATGAGATTCAATGTGATCTTGTATTTTACTAAAATAAAATACTGAATCCTTCTACAATTTGCAGAAACAAAACACGATCGCACAATCACATAACAAGTAAGAGAATGAAATTATCAATCACACAACACCAGATGTATCTTGGGAAAGAAATTGATCAAAACCTCACTATCTGTATATTTCATAATGTCAAGATCATGAAACAATACAATGTTATTCCTCCACTAAGAAACCTTTGCACTATGCTAACTGCCTCACTCTAATCATGCTCGAATCTAGCTTTCGATCTAAGAAAGTTTGGTCAAATATTTAACCTTTTTCTGGCCTAAGCCTACTTTTCCTTCCTTACATATTCCTAGGCTAATTGATCCCCTATTAATTATGAAAATACCAATTAATGATTGTGCAATTCATCTAAGGCTTCTCGATGACCTCATGCATGACATGTACAATTTTATAATTATACAACTGTAGTTATGTTCCCTTTAACTGTAATCTCAATTGGGGCTTCCTTAGAACTGACATGCAGGAAATATTTATAGAAAATTATCAATTAACTAATCGATCACTGCATGTGAATTAAATCATATTTAATTCAGTAGACCTATCACTAGCTCATCTCTCAGTTAGAACTAGTTAAAATGGTTTTAACTCAAATAATTGAGTTGACTACTTACATCTCATGAATAACTATAAATGGACCCCCTAAACTCATGGGAGAACTCTACATGCCTCCTATTTGACCTCTAACTCTAATTTCCTAAGCTAACTATGTCTTCCTGACTCAATTAACTAATACAAGTTGTCACGAGATGAAATTACAATTTCTCTTCCAATTTAATTAAGGGAAAATTAAATCAGAAGCCCCCTATGGTACCATTTCTAGGTGCGAGTCATGGATGCCATTTTCACTGTTTCTTGTTTCCAATTTCAACACTCCCTCTCAGCAAGAAAGAAATTCAATCTATCTCAATCCAATACCTTTGGAATTTTCTGCAAGCAACACGTATCTAGTGTTGTTTTCTCTTGCATCTCCTGAAACTAAAAAGACTCCACAAACCTGAATAAGTATGATGCATCTGTCATTAGATTCTATGAATGATACCAGCTACTCCACTGCCTACTGAAAACTCCGCATTGTTTCTGACTCTGCATCCGTTCCATCTACGCTACTGCCAAATCTGATCTATGCTCTAGTATCTGACATTTGTCACTATGATTTATGTCTTTCTGACATTTGTCTGCATCAATCACTACTGATCATTCCTGCTACTATGTACTGTGGGCTCCTAATAACAAGGTCTGATCAATGAGATAAGCCATCTCAATGGAACCTTCCTAAATTTCTTCGCTTGGGATTATTTATGCACATCACCCCATCTCTCAGTTGGAGGTATGGATGCATGTTCTCACTCTTCCCATCTGGCTCTAAATTTCCCCCTCTTTGAGGTATCTACTTGAGCATACACCTCCACTCGTTCTCCTCTCCTCTTCTCCAATTGTGGCTGCTAGACAATATTCTGAGACTGCTTCTAAGGATGCATGTTGAGAGTTAATTTATGCTCCCTCTCAACCACCATGTCACTAACCTATTCTTTACTCCTCAAATATTTGCATGCATCTTCGACGTCGAGAGAATATAGGTTCTTCACTCTTGCACCAATATGTTTCACCCTTCCCATGGAGACGTGTTTAAGGAAAACCTTTCCTTTTCTAAATATCACGTCATAGTCATGGTCTTCTAATACTGCTACAGAGATGATATTCTTCTCTAGTCTCGGAACATAAAAAGCATCTGTCAGTCTGAGAGGGGATCCAGGCTCCCTCTGAAAGGTAACTGTACCTATGTCCGTCACACTATACCTCCCATCATCTCCAAACTCTATGTTTGTTGGAGGTCCTCCTCAAATACACTAAATATATCTCTATTCCCCGTCATATGGAATGAGCCACCGTTGTCTAGATACCACATGCATCCCATTACAGTGTTAGCCATGCATGAAATGAGAGTAAAATCAAGATTGAACTGTGAAGCTAGTGCTTCACTTGCTGTTGCAACTACAAGCTCCTTCTTGCTTTCCTTTTGAGGAAATTTTGAGGCATAGTGCCTGTGCTCGTGACATGAAAACACTTGACCTTGGACAAGTCTCTCTTTCCCTCTTTGACTTGGGAATTATTTCCCTTGCATTTCCTTCCTTTTCCAACCAATGAAAAATATTTTTCTTTATCTCTACCATAGGTTCCATCTTTGGTGCTCCACGTTATCTCTTCTATTACCAAGTCAGACCATAAACACTCCCAATTTTGTAGCTTCTCCCTCCCATTCACAGAGTCCTGGTAACTATTCCAGCTCTCTGGAAGGCCTAGAAGAGCTACGCTCACCAAATCATCCTAGGCTACTATCACACCAACACTTCCAAGCTCATCTCAACATTGAGTGAACATCATCAAGTATTTTGGTATCATATCACCCTCCTCCATCTTGATCTTTATGATCTTGTCTTTCAGCGCCAACTTCCTGTGGTCGCTTCTATTCTAAAAAAAATCTATCAAGGCCTTCCACATAGCATATGGAGTTTCCTTTCCATGGAGACATGAGACAATATTATCTTAAACTCCCTCTAACAACATCCCTCTCGCCTTTGCTGCCTTATTCTTCCATGCATTAAGAAGTTGAGCATATGTTGTTGCGGGCTCGGGAATATCACTGTCTATGAATTAATGCAGTACATTTTCCTCGAGCACTGCCTCCATCCTGTCCTTCCATTCTATGTAATTCGAATTTCCCTCAAGGGAATATTCGAGTCTCAAGCCATTGAAAGACATCTTGGTCTATTGTTGGGTCTTGAGGAATAAATCTACAAATTCAAACCTGTTCAAAAGAAACTATGTTCTTCTCTTAGATTGCGATTCCTAGCACTCTAATACCATATATAAAATATAGAAATGAGATTTAATATGATATTGTAATGCACTAAAATAAAATATTGAATCCTTCTAGAATGTGTGGAAAAAAACACAATCGCACAATCACATAAAAAGTAAGAGAACGAAATTATCAATATCACAACACAAGATCTATCTGGGGAAAGAAACTGCTCAAAAATTTGCTATCTTTTTATTCCATAAAGTCAATATCATGAAACAATACAATGTTATTCCTCCACTGAGAAACCTTTGCACTTTGTTGATTGTATCACTCTGATCCTTCTTGAATCTCACTTTCGATCTAAGCAAGTTTGATACAATATTTAACCTTTTGATTTCATAGGCATGACATGCCTTCCTTACGCATTCCTGGGCTAATTGAGCCCTTATTAATTAGGAAAATACTAATTAATGATTACACAGTTCATCTAAGGCTTCCCGATGACCCCATGCATGACCTACACAATTTTATAATTATACAAATGATAGTTATCTTCCCTTTAACTCCAATCTCAATTGGGTCTTCCTTAGAAATTACATGCAATAACTATTTATGTAAAATTATCAATTAACTGATTTATCACTACATGTAAATTAAATCATATTTAATTCACTCGACCTATCACTAGCTCATCTCTGAGTTAGAACTAGTTAAACTGATTTTAACTCAAATAATTGAGTTAACTAATTACAACTCATAAATAATTGTAACTGGACCCCCATAAAATCATGGGAGAACTCTACATGCCTCCTCTCTGACCTCTAACTTGAATTTACTAAGCTAAATATGGCTTCCTAACTCATTTAACAAATACAAGTTTGCATGAGATGAAATTACAGTTTCTCTTCCAATTTAATTAAGTTAAAATTAAATCAGAAGGCCCCTATGCTACAATTTCTGGGTGCCATTTTCTGGGTGTCATTTCTTGATACCATTTTCATTGTTTCTTATTGCCAATTTCAACAAAGTGATGTTTCAACCATTGCACTTAGAAATAGGTGTCTCTTTGTTATCGTTTTAAGCTATGCTTGTTGATTTTTGGTATTGATCATTCCTTTGGCATGTTTTGATGTTATATAAGTGTGAGATATCATGGTTTTATGACTTATTTTCATGTCTTATTCTCTCTTTTCGGACTAATACCACACTTAGACTTTTTGGAGCTTTCACTGTCTTTGCAAATTTTTGAACTTTCCTCTCTCCCAGAAAAATGCATTGCACAGTCTTATCTCATAGTGAAGCACCCTTGCCTCCTAGAACTACGCACTCCTCTTTAATTTCCTCCAAGGACTTTGCATTGTGCAATCATAGTGCATAGTCTCTATCTATTGTACCTAAAAAATACACAATTCTCTCTCTGAGTGAGTCTTCCATTGTGCACTGCGTAGACTCATTCAACAGTCAGGCCTCACTGTGTCTGTGACTTGCGCAATTGTGAAATAACCTAGCTTAGTCTTCATTGAACTGCACATTAAGCAATCACAGTGAGAAAGCCTTCCTAATTTCATCATTGTATCCCTCAACTACGTTGTTTTGTATTCCAATCCCTCAGCCACTGCACATTTCCTAATCACAGTGAGAAATCCTTTCTCACTATCTCACTAAGTTTCTCAACTCTGCAGTCCACTATCTCTTTATTTCCTAAGATATGCACTGTGCAATCATAGTGATCAAGACTTATCTCTTGCCTCAATGATTCCCTCAACTGTGTATTTCTACTTCCCTATCCCTCAGTTACTAGGCATTGTGTAGTCATAGTGACTATAATCTCGCCACTGCCTCTTTCTCCTTCACAATGTGTAAGTTTTTAGTCCCTTCATCAATCTTGCACTTTGTACTAACTCAATCAACATGCAACATGAAAAAAATAGACTAGCATATTTTGGGACTGATATCATCTTCTCATCAGTGAATCTTATTTGAAGGTACTAGTATCTTGACATGACAATATTTTTCTCAAGGAGGATGCCCGAAATATCATTAATGAAATTTTTTGTAAAGTTGGAATCATGAAGGGACTATCAAGCAAGGATATAAAAGGACACTAGATCAAAACAAAATATTGAAGGTAAAAATAACAATGAAGACTCCATATCATCTAAGCTTTGGGAGGATGAAGATAAAATACATGAAATATTTATCGTGAAGATGTTAGACTCCTGTATTTTTATAGTATCACTAGATGAATGCCTATTCCTTATATTTTTTTTGTTGAAATAATATTCCATGACTATCTTTTATTTTCAGAAATATCACTGCCTTCATTATTTTCCATTTAACCTCTCCATTACCTTTCATTTTACCTTTTTTGACACTCCCATGCTTTGAAATCCCATTTTAAACCCCATTCCCATATATATAATCCCTTCCCCTTTTACTCATTTCACTTTTCCATCAAAAAGATGTAAAAAACCCATTTTTTACAAATTTTTTAATTAAAATAATATGGGGCTTCCACATTTGAAAAACCTTATCCTGATGTTATTTTAATCTCATCCCCTCCTATTTTTTTTTTTATTCCCCTACCTTATACTTTTTTCCCACTTATCTTACACCCCTCCCCCACTATATTCATCATGTGTCCCACTTTGATAAACCCTATTTATTAAAACCCCGACCCCGTTATATTAAAACCCTAATTTCATCGTATTTAACCCCCACGCTTTGATATACCCCCGAGCCCCACTTTATTATTTAACCCCGCGCTATATTTTAAACCTCTATTTCATTTAAATCCTGGCCCCACCTATTAACCCGACCCACTATCAAGTTGATGCCCGACCACTGTCTGATCCCCACCATCTAATCCGATGGCCCTCACGCCTTTTCGCAAACCCAAATGCCCGATGTTTAAAAACTTTGGAGGGTTGCGAAATGGGCCATTTCGCAATCCCTCCCTTTTGCCACGCATCTTCCCCACACTTTATCATGTCCCTCCATCCAAAACCACCTAACAGCTTATGCGTCGTGCGATAAACCTTAAACCACCTATGTGCCATAAGGTGAAACCACTGACCATTTGAGAAATTGGGAACTCTGTGCTATTGCGGTAAAATCCCGAACCACTGTGATAACCCCTGTGATGTTTCTAAAAACCTAGAAAGGCCATTGCTAAACACAAAAACTGAAAAACCTCCATTATCTAGACTCCTTCCACAGGTTTCCCGAGTTTTTTGAAGCCATATCGCCTCCCTGCGGAGCTCTATTTTAGATTAAAAATTGTTTTAATTTTGCATGTGATCTACATATCAGAAGAAGAAATATGCAGATTTTGTTTCTAGTCCCAAAGAGACTGTTTAAATCCAAACTTTCTAGATTTAAATTCAAAATCCTTATTCGACAGAGGACTATAACCAGAAGGATGGATAAAATAAAAAAAAATGAGCAGTTAGGGTAATGATGAAAATAGATGAAATGCACAGTTGAAGGACCTAGTTAAAGAAAAGACAGTGAAAGGTAAAAGTGTTAAAAAAAGCAGTCAAGGGTAAAGATGAAATAAGAAATTACAAGTAATAGCAAAGGCAGTAAAGAAATAAATAGATAAAGACAGGTTAATGTCAAAAGACCAATTATAAAACAAATCAATGAGAAAGGCAAAGCCATATGTCTAGGAAACTTGGCATTTACCACTTCTCAACCATATAAGCCACCTCCAGCCTAATTTTGATTTAAGGAAAGCCACCAAAGTCAATATTACAGTCAGAGATATTTTAGCATTAGTTCAGAAGTTATTGTAAAAGTTAATATTACAGGCAGTTGGTCAAATATATTTTAAAGTTAGCTCAGGAGTTAATTTGAATGTTATTACTACAGTAGATTTGTCAGAGATATTTTTGACATGGGCCTTGCATTGTCTCAATAGTCAAAACTTCATTTACTCTGTAGTAAATGAAGTTTTTCACCCTAGATCAGGGAAACCTCCTCAGTTGTAGTTAAATACTGCATGTACTTTCATTATCAGTGTTGGTTGTTGGTTGGGTAGCTGGACTTTTTTTAGACTCTGAGTTGCTAAGAATATTGCATTGGAGCACTATAACTATTTTTGAGCTGGACATCAGTAATAAAATAGCTTTCCCAGGATCCTTGAGCTATGTTAATGGTGATGTTATCCATTTTATGTTAATGTTTTTCCTTTGTGTTCCACACTGTACATCAATTTCTCTGATAATAGAAGAGAAATTTTAGATCGAGATATGTTGTTTGAGCACCTTAACTCTATCTGTTACTATTATCTTAATGTTTTCCTCTGAAAGTATAACTAAAGAATTATTAAATGCTCTTTAGTATTACCGGACTGTTGTCTTAATGTTTTCTTTGTTAAGTATAACTAAAGAATTCTTAAATGCTCCTTAGTTTTACCAAACTGTTATTTTAAGGATTTCTCTGAAGTTTAGTTAAAGAATTATTAACTTCTATTTAATTTAACTGAACTGTTATGTTGAATTTTTTTCTCTAAGGACCTCAATGTAGAATTCAGATATTGTCTGCTCTGCATTTAAGTTGAATTATAGTTGAAGGATTCTTAATTTCCCTTTAGCCTTATTGAATTCACAACTTTTCTATCATCTCATATTCATCTTGCCAAAGAGATCCATTTGATATAGTTAGCGTGCCCTGTGAAAAGCCTTGAAAAGTTGATGTACAACTCAACCCCTTATGACTCCATATCCAAATGGATTAAGCTTCTCACATTTTATATCTATCCAACCAAACAAACAATCAAACAAACAAACAAACAATCTCAATCTTTATAACTAGCCTAAAATCAGAAAATATAATCATAAAGCTAAATAAGTTAATCATAAATACAGAGAGAGCCCTCTCTGAGCCTAAGAAGGCTAGGTCCTAGACTCCAAAGTGTTTTGATGTTGTTCTCTGTCATTTTTTCTCGCCAATCTTGCAAATTACAGGGAGCTAACAAAAGATGCATGGGAGGCCATCAATAAAAGGCTACAAGAGATAATTTTCGGAGAATAAGCACTGAAAGAACCATCATGAAGACATGAAGAAATATTGGACCATGACATAATGGTGGCACCTAAAGTTGACTTGGAAGGTTCATACATTCATATAGACCCTTTGGAGGATGAAGATGAAGGAAAAGAAAATATACATCATCAATAAGTCAAATTCATACTAGCAAGGATAAAGGATTGGCCTGGACACATCATAATGAAGTTCCATGTCATCAATTCCAAGTCATGGCCTTTCCCATGTGTCATCACAAATTCATATGTGTGAATGTATCTTTCCACGTTGTTTTTGGAATGTAATTATTATATTTTCAAGAATGATATAATGTAAAATGTGTGGAAGACCAAGGGTCCCACATGGAATATGAAGAGTCACTACAAAGTTCTAAATTCATTTGAAATCTCAAAGGTCACATAGGAATTCGAAAAGTCGTGGTAGGAGCTCAAGAGTCATGAGGTAAGTGAAGAGTCACATGGGAGGTAGAGATCCATCCCATTAGTTATAAATACACCTTATTAACTCAAGAAATAGACTTTTGGGACTTTTGAGAATTGAAATTTGCACCTTGGATTCTGTAGCTTGACATAGGGGAT
Source organism: Pinus albicaulis (assembly GCA_034641835.2). NCBI lineage: Eukaryota > Viridiplantae > Streptophyta > Pinopsida > Pinales > Pinaceae > Pinus > Pinus albicaulis. Next base: position 579,083,256 of record CM076581.1, read on the forward strand.
AAGATCTTTCTTTGGAGGATAAATTGGTGACTTAATGCTCCACTATTGGGGCTAGTATGGAAACATTGTAATTGTATATCTCGGGAATTCACTAAATATATGAAGCTCATAGAGCCGATGCACTTTCAAGCATATGTTGTGAATGATTGTGACAATATTATTTCATTGTTTACGGTGTATGTTTATGCTAACAAATATTTATCAATTTGAACTATTTTGTTGGCTTTGGTATGTATCTTGTTAGATGTGTGTTTTTATTTTCTTTTATGATCGTTGTTGTCATGTGAACTACTCTGCATGTTAAATAATGATCCTCTTATACTATCATGTGTCTCTTTTAGGATGTTACTATTAATTTTCGTATAGAAGATCACTCTCTCTTTCCTTGCCATGAAAGCACCTCATATATATTTCAATTGTGTGTCTCACAATGTCAACTTTCTTGTTTCAAATATTTTTTGTATAATATCTTATGTTAAGAATTGCAACCAAGGAAGATTCCTAAGAGTAATGGAAACCAATCATATTTCTAGTTGGGGATCTTACTACAAACTATTTGAGGTCTAAATAGGACTTCATATCAGGAATACCCCCTTGGTTGATGAATTTACAACATCGTCAACACTTGGCGCTAGAAGGAGGGATATATGTCAGCTAAGCTTGTTGAATCTGTTTTGAATCTCTTATCTTGAATGGCTCATTCCAAAATCATACTTCTGGGATATTTTTCTAATATATCCAATATTAAACTTTCAATCCCCATGGAACTTTACTTGTCTTAGTTAAAGTTTGATGGTGAGGGTGGAACATCCATAGCTAAGCATACATATCAATTTCTCAGTTTTGTGATTTTCATGAATTTGATTTTGAATATGTTTCGTGTGTATTATTCACCCTCAAAATTTAAGGTAGATTCAGGATATGGTGTCATACCTTACCATATTCTTATATTCATTCATTTGAATACCTTTTTAAGGAGCTTCATCAAGCTTTTGACAGGAATGGTGTAATTCCCTACTCTAGTTGACTGACAATGACATGAATTTTAACATTATTTAGCCATAAGGCCCACACTTTATTCTTTGAGGACCTCAGGTTGAGGATCCAGACACATGACTCTATTATTAGTGGATTTGATGGTCATATATGTTCTTTATTGATAGTATCATGATGATAGAGTTAATGGTTTTGTAAGTTCTCTATTGATATGTTTGTAGTATTATTGGATATGCATGTTCTATATTGATATCATTATGATGATAAGTTTGATGGATAAGTATGTTTTCTATTGATGTTATGATTATGATGGCTTTGATGGATATGTTTTTTTCCCATTGATTTTATGATTATGAAAACCATGATGGATGTATTCCCTATGTTAAATACTTTCATTAGTTCCAATTCAAAATGAACAACGATGTAAATGACTAGGTCGTGTTGATGTTTCTATTATGATAATGACTAACACGAAGAAAATTTGTTACTAATGATTATGAAGTATGACAGAAACCAGTAGAGGCATTGGCATATGATGAGTTGACGACATCTGGTTTGATAGAAATTAATGTTTTGTCTTTGAAATTCTAAGTCCAATTTGAAACTTTCTATATATATATATATATATATATATATATATATATATACTCTGATGATATGTCAGTGGTTTCAGGAACATGGTAGTTTCTTGTCCGAATGACTCACATATGGGTGATGGGTTTGTACAATTTTATGGAACAACATGGGAGGAGTGGGAAAGTGTCCCTGATCTCACCCGCTAGCACTTTCACTGTGACTTAGGTTGGAAAGGTCGAAACACCTTCAACTTGAAGATCACGATGTCATGGGGGCAGGTCCCAAATTTGGGTTGCTCACGAGGATTTTCTAGGGGCGCGCATCAAGGTCAATTCCTTGATCCCCCACACCATTAGTCTCACTATAAAATGCGACATATAAAGTTATAGAGGTATCTTTCATTGCACCTATCCTTCCCCTCGTAACCACTTGATTCTAGAATGGAAAGTGGTGTGGCACCCTTGGAACTTAAAGAGAAGTTATTGAAGGGAACAACTGACTTGGAACCCTTGGATTCACAAATAAACCGTTAGGCATGTCACCCTTGGAACTTCGAAGGGAAGTTCTTGAAGGGCATGACCAACTTAACACCCTCAGCATGATTAAAAAGAAAGTAATCAATATAATCAATATATTAAAATCTTATTAATTCATATCAAGTGGTATATTATGTTAGAACCAAGGAAATTAAATCAAGAATAAAGCTTAGGGTAATGGAAGAATATAAATAAATAAAATATTTTACCCTGAGAACTCTACCCCTTTCCATGTTGAAAAAATATTAAGTGGATAATGTACACAAGTAACTTAATTAGTCAAAAGGGGGAAAGAGGTACATAGAGTTAAGTATAAATATTAATCATAAAATAGTTAAAAACTTCATTAAGAGAAGAGGGTGGTGAATTAAAATAAGATTAATAATTAAAATTGGAGAAACTTAGAGAACCTCCATGAGGCAAGAGCCAATAGCTATATAAGAGGAAAATTGAGTTAAAGTATGAGGTAGTTAGGGGACAAAATCTGAGACTTATCGGTTAACTTTAGTAATAAACAAAAATTGAGGAGTAGGAAAGGGGGGATCAAGAGACAACTAGGAGAAGAAATAGGAAGTCTTGTTGGGGTGAGGAAAATACTATTCTAAATTAATATTTAAGTAAATTAGTTTTGGAGAGTCTCAGTGATAGGGTGACACATGGGTGGGTGAATAATCAAATTTTGGATTAATAAAAATAACTAATTATGTATGAAATTCCAAGTGTCACTTATGAAGCCTTCTATAAAAGAATGGGAAATCCAAGGGAAAGGGACTTTTTTCTTACCCTATTGTTGGATGGAGGAGAATATAGTTGAATTTTTTGAGGTATAGGACATTAGAGAGGGGACTTTATGAGCTATAGTTGAATTTTTTGAGGTATAGGACATTAGAGAGGGGACTCTTGAGCCAAGGAGTGCTCACCTCTATTAGCTAGCATATTCCTTCATTGTACAACCCCATTGTAGCTCGGGGGTCTGCGGGGAAGGAGAGTACCCAAGGAGTAGGCTAGGAGGTCAACTGATGGGTCATTACATTCAGATTAAGAATATCAACAATCACGTTTGGAGGTAGACAACAATAAACGAGTTCAAGTAGTGGCAAGCCAAGATTGAATCTCGTCTCCAGGTGAACAATGCATGTGTTATTTATAATGTTTTTTATATGAATTCATTGTACCTATAATTAACATGTAAAATATATGTGTGTAATGAAGTTAGGCTCATGGAATTTTGATATAAGTGATTAATTTTTTTTGAGTTTCCAACGTTGTATTCTTATGGTTTAATTCCTAGTTTACTGTATTATTTCCTTAAAAAAATAAAAAATAAAGCATAGTGTTGGTCTAGTTAAGTATAGGGTTGGTCCCTACACTTGGTATCAGAGCTTAAGTTTAGACTCTAGGACCTATGGACCCTTTGAAACTCACTTTGCTTAAGTACCACTATGAATTCTCGTTAAAATAATAATAATAAATTGCAGTTGCTCTTATTGCTTCTAACTAGATACTGTTATCTTTACATCTACTGTAACAACCCAATTGACATCAGATTAAACTATGAATGAAACCTCTAGTAATTGCACCCCTTGAATTGAATTAAATTTAATTTTCTCTTCCATTCAACAAATTGGTTGGGTGTTTGTAATTGAATCAACAAAGGCTTGGCATAGAGTTTGTAGGTAGCTACATTAATAAGAATATGCAGTATCTTATATAAAAATTTTTGAACAACATATGATGGATAAATGCATGAATAAATTAATGAACGAACCAACAAGCTCGGAGTTCGAAGGGATATTCAAATGCTGAGGCCAAGCTCTACAACTGCCATTGAATAGAATAGCAGTAAGTATGGCATTCATGTTATAATTCCAAGTTAATAATTGATATATCAGTCATCAAATCGTGCTGAATGAATTTTTCCTGTTCGAATGATACACGTTGTCACAAATTATCAACACCTAAAATGTGGGACTAGAAGTTTTAGATGTCATAGAGGAGCATTTGATTAAGAGGAAGGGCTGAGCACAAACCCACAACATTAAATTAGGATTTTAAATATGTGACAACATTTCGAAATTATATCACAAAATCAAATTATTACTATTGTATAAATTTAATTTTGAGGTGCAATTATATAATTTTATTTCGATTCCTTTCATCAACGAAAATTTGGTCAGTTGATAATATTGGATTGCTAGCCATAATATTGGTCTATAAATTTTGGAAACTTTAATGGCAACTTTGCAGCTCCATTAAAAAGAATCTAATTACATGAAAAAATGTCTACGAATGAGCAGTATTTGGTAGATCGAGAAGCCCATAATCTTTTGGCTTGGATAATCAAGGCTTTGGCGAGAACCTTCATCTGCCTTTCCCATTGGTATAATTCCTTAAAAATATTCAAGTCCAATTGATTCTTAGGAAAATAGAACTTGTTAAATGTGATGTTCAATCAATTTTACCTGTAGTAATATTGCAAGAAGATTTAGCGAATAATTTTAACCCTGAATTACATGGGGAAAATATTTTTGACTCTGATCATAATTAAAATTTCAAAAATAGAAATTACTCAAGATCTAGTTAACTAAAATATTTTGGTCAAAATAAAAAATTCGAATCTAGTCATAATTAAAATTTCTAAACAAAAAATCAGGAATAAATGAGTATTAGTTCATTTAGAAATTCATCAAATTGCTGAAGAGACAACCTTTGACTTTGATCAAGAAGCTTTGAAAAGTGATATGTTCTTTCACTTCCTACAAACATGGTTATTATATTATACATAAAAGCATGTTAGGAGAGGGCTTTGTCTCCAAGACATTTCATAATTCTTAAACTACAAACTTATGTCAAAGACATATCACTATTGCTAAACAATTGCTTAATGATTGATAATATGGATACTTGCTTGATTTCCAGTGTATGGGCAGTTGTTTCTTTGTTTCTGAGAGAGACTTAAGGGAGTTCTCAAAAAAAAGAAAAATCCAAAAAAATTACAACATAAAAAAATTCCCCCAAATTCTCTAGAACCCTAATGTAGGCAACCTTATTTAGGAAATATATTGATTATTTGGGACCAAATTCTTAGAAAAAATACATAGTTAACCTTTTTATTAAAATATATTTATTATAGTTGGTCCAAATTCTCAGATTTTAACAAAGTTGGCAACAACAAACCTTGCCATATTGTAATATGTTAATTACATAGCTTGTTGGGTACTCAGTGAGCCTTTGTGCCACACATAGGAAATTTCAGATACATTATATGCAATACAGAGAAAATTGTTGATGCCTTATTCTCTGTATAATTTAACATATCTTACCTTGTTTCTTGAAATATATTGATTATAGCTGGTCTAAAATCTTAGAGTTTAACATAGTTGGAAACATTGGACCTTGTTTATTGTAATTGTAATAGGTTAACAATGGATTTTAAATGTTAGCTCCAAGAATCTATTGCCTTTTCAACACATGCGTAAGGTTTATTAACAATGATATAAATAGAAAACAATACTTTTGATAAATTAGAATATATTGTTTATATTTTAGAAATCTAAAATAATAAAACAAATATTATTTTTAAAATCTTGAAAAATAATATTTAATAATTTAATTTAAAATCGAAATAAAAATTATATATATATATATATATATATATATATATATATATATATATATATATATATATATATATATATATATATATATATACACTAGGACTAAACACTTGAGGACATATAGATTTTACCAAGAAATCAAACATGGAAAGAGGAATTGTCATTCTCTATTTTTACATTTCTATGAGTCATATCATTGCAACACTATTTAGGTGGATGTTGGGAAGAATGAGGGTGTATGAGATCAAGGATATATATATATATATATATATATATATATATATATAAAACAGCAGTTCATGACAATTTTAATATTAAATCTAAATACTGTTATTAAATCTAATCATGACTGAGTGAATCACAGAAATTCAACACATATCTAAAAAATAGTTTTATGCATGGCATTGTAAGGTTTAAAAAAAACTTTAAATATGTAAGTGTGATTCACAATACTCAAAAGACAAAAGCTTTCTTCAATATCTATATGGTAATTCTAGTGTTTAAATACCAGTGGCTGCGCATCTCATAATGGAATTATGTACCAATTTAATTTATATGGTGGTGACAATATATGTATTTATAGGACATAATTTTTGAAGTATAAATTTATATTTAAAGGAATTCAATTTTACCAAGTAAATTACACAACAATAATATGATACATTTATTATTGCGGGAGGAAGATATATATATATATATATATATATATATATATATGTGTTACTTTTATATTTAAAATATTTTAAAAATTTTAAAATATATTTTCTCATTTAAAATTTTTTTATGATAGTTGTTAGTGAGTTGGATGATATCCATTTTTAGAATTGCACCTATAACCATTTGTATGGTATTCAATTAAATTGGTTCATTTTAGATACACTTATTGTTAAATAAATTTAAATCCTAAAGGGACTGACTGTTATATAAATTTTGTAGTAAGTGGAAATTACTTGAAGCCTATTGATTTTACATTTTACTCATAGAGTTAATTTATGCAAAGAATAAAAAAAAAAACAAGTAACTCTTGCAGTAATGCCTATGACATTCTAGTCATCTAAATTACATGGTTATATTATTTTAACATTCTCATAATCGATACATTCATTTAATTATTTAATTATCTTCCCATATAAATAACGGAAACTATTCTTATATATTCTTTCATTATTAGAACTTGTCCTTACATTTTATATTTATCTGTGCATATTGTTAATATTAGAGTTGTACTTCCAGTATTGAAATCATAAAAAAATTATAAACTTGTTTTCTTTCTCTTTACTAATGACAATCTCAGTTTATGTTATAATAATGCTACCAACCACGTCTATCATTTATATGACATAATGTAGCCTAAGCCTACTATGGTGAGTTTTATTAATTGTATCCTTGTGACTAAATCTTATAAGAAGGTTTGAAATTAATAGGTAAATTAAATCATCAAAAACTTATAAATGCATAAATTGTTCCTTTGCGGGTATATAATAATAACAATAAATTATAGAACCACTAAGATTTATTATAAATTTTATTGATTGGCTTTATCTTATAAGGAAAATCGTGTTAAATTGTGACAGGATTCATCAGTGAACCATGGTAAGAATAAGTACAATAAGGAGTGGGGAAACTAGAGGGAAAAACGTGATGCCACCATAACAACCAACCCATGACACCCCACCCAATGATGAGGAAAACATCACAACACAAGAAAAAATACCAACTGGAGAAGTGTTAAACTTAATGATATCATTCTAGCACGTCTGAGGCATTAATAAACCAATTGGAATGATAGCATGGAGGACCTATCATACAAAATGAAGCAACCAGAAACACTACAAGAAATGATGTATGTAAAGATTTGGAAAAGATAAATTTTCTAGATTTTTAGGGGTCCACGGATGGTCAATCTGTAGAGGCATGGTTAGAAAACATGGCTATGTGATTTACCCTAAGAGAGTACACCTCAAACATGAAGGCCAATATGGGCATATTCCAGCTAAATGGAAACACACTACTTTGGTGGAAGACATTATTATCCCAATTGGAGATGGATATCCCAGAAGTAACTTGGGAATTATTTGAAGAAAATTTTAGAGAATGCTACCTGTCAGAGGAGTTCCTTGAGAAAAAATTAAATGAATTCAATGGATTAAAGTAGGGGAGTCACTCAGTACCGGAGTATGAGGTTTGTTTCATGTAATTACTCTGTTATGCCCCTCACTTAAACAAACAAAGGATCAAGGTGATTTTTTTTTTTGTATGGACTAAATGGAAACATTTGGGTTAAGGTTAGGATATTAATGCCTCAAACCTTGCATGAGAAAGTTCAGTGGGTAATCATCGTAGAGGAGGAGATGATGAATAGTGGATCTAGTAAGACAACCAAGCCCGCAGGATCAGGAGTACCTAGTGGAAATAGTATGGAACATAGAAATTTTACAAGGGGTCTTGTGCTCAATCATCAAAAGTGGTTAGCAAGAAATAAAATAACACCATATAGGCATCCATATCAACAAATCCACATGGCATATCAATAAAATCTTCAACAACAAAAACACCATCCTAGGCGACAACACTAAGTCACACCACCTCAACATCAATCCCAACAGTCTGGCTCTTCCCAGCAGAGTTCTAGGCCAACTCCCAGTTCAGTCAGTAGTATGAGCCAAGCTCCTAAGATGGGGTGTTGGACTTGTGGAGTTCATCACTACGAGAGGTATTTCCCTCAAAATACAGGTAATACCAACTCAACTCAGAAAGTAGCTACAATGGGGTATCTAATGAAGGCTCATCACATCCATGCAGCGGTGAACAATCGCTAGGTTGAACACTAGTCCACTGTATTGGAAACCTTGGGTAATATTTATGGTATGAGTTTTATCATTTTAATATATCCAGGAGCTACTGATTCTTTTATTTCATAAATGCATTATCAAGGATTAAACATAAACCAATTGCACAACATTATTTTAGACATGTAGAAATGGCATGTGGTATGAAAAGAAATGTAGGAAATATGTTAAAGGATTGTGAGATGGACCTAGGTGTATGTAAGACCAAGGTATCATTGTACTCTGTGATATTAGGATTCTATGACATAGTTATAGGAATGGATTGGTTGGAACGACATGAAGCACTCCTAGACTGCAAAGACAAGGTACTACATTTCACAAATGATGATGGACAAAGAAAAGCATTGAGGGGAAAGAACCGAGGGGTGTCCCTGAGGTTCATCTCCGACATGAAACTAATGAAATGTAGATGAAAGGGGTGTCAAATGTTCACGGTGGTAGCTCTAAATGATAAGGGTGATTCTAAAAACCTTGATAAACATCCAATTCTTGTTGAATTCAGAGATATATTTCCTAAAGAACTACCTAGGTTACCCCCAAAAATGGAAATTGATTTCACCATCGACCTTAAACCAGGAAGTGAGCCTATTGCAAAGGCACCCTATCATATGTCAGCTCTAGAAATAAAGGAATTGAAAATAAAATTAAAGGAATTGTTGTAATTAGGTTTCATACGACCCAACATATCTCCATGGGGAGCTCCTGTGATTTTAGTTAAGAAGAAGGATGGGTCTTGGTGACTGTGCATTGAATACCACCAGTTGAACAATGTGACGATTAAAAAAAATGCCCTTTACCAAGGATAGATGACTTGTTTGATAAAATTAAGGGGGAAAATGTGTTTTCAAAGTTATATCTGATGTTGGGATATCATTAGTTGAGAATCAAGGAATAATATATCCTGAAAACATCCTTTAAGACAATATTTTCCATTATGAATTTGTAGTTTTACCCTTCAGATTGAAAAATTCCCCAAGTGTTTTCAGGAGTTTGATGAATCGAATATTTCAGGATTACTTAGAAAAGTTTGTACAAGTATTTATCGATGAAATTTTGATCTACTCAAAGACCCTAGAAGAGCATGGAGAACACTTGAGGACAGTTGTTCAATGTCTTAGAAAAAACCAATTGTACATAAAGTTGTCAAAGTGTTCCTTTTAGCAATCAAATATTCATTATCTTGGGCACATTATCTCTGGTGATGGTATCGTAGTAGACCCAAAAAATATTGAGGCCATCATGGAAAGGCCAACACCAACCAATGTTCATGAAATATGAAGTTTCATGGGCATGGTAGGGTATTATCGTAGATTTGTTGAAGGTTTTTTGAAGGTAGCAAGCCCCATCACCGAAATCCAAAAAATGACAAGAAATTCAATTGGAATGAAAAATGTGAATATGCATTCCAAAGGTTAAAGGTGTTATTAACGACGATGCCAATTCTCAAAGTGCTAGATATGGAACAAGAATTTTTGGTTTGCACTGATGCCTCCAAACAAGGTTTGGGTTGTGTATTGATGTAAGAAGGAAGAGAAATAACATATGCATCAAGAAAACTTAGAACCCACGAAGAGAACTACACAATCTATGATCTTGAAATGGCAGCAGTTGTTTATGCAATAAATATTTGGAGACACTACCTTCTAGGAATGAAGTTTAAACTTATGACTGAACGTTTTGGGCTACAACACATATTCACTCAGGACCACTTAAATTTAAGGCAGAGATAGTGGTCTGAGATAATAAATGAATATGATTTTGATATTACTTACATAAAATTAATGGTAAATAGGGTGGATTATTCTTTAAGTAGGAGGCCTCAGATATTTTCAGTGATTCCCTTAAAGACAAATTTGATGGATAATTTTCTTGAATTGAAATTTAAGGACACCTGGTACAAGGTGGTTAGCAAGAGTTTGAGGGGGGATGAAATGATGATCCCAAAATATGAAGAATACTCCCTTGATAGTGATAGAATTATACAATTTCGGGGAATGAAATATGTGCCACCGAATGAAGATATATGCCAGATGATCTTAAATGAAGCACATCGCACAATATACATGGCACATCCTGGTGTTAAGAAGATGAGTGAAGACCTAAAACCACTCTTATTTTGGAAAGGAATGAAGAATTACATTGTAAAATTTGTAGCAATATGTTTAGAGTGTCAGTGAGTAATAGCCGAACAAAAACATCCAACAGGGTTATCGCAACCCCATGAGATACCATAATCTAAATGGGAAGTTATATCAATGGACTTCATTGTGGGACTCCCAATGACCTCAAGAAGACATGATTTCATATTTTTAGTGGTGGACAAATTGACCATGAGCACGCATTTTATACTAGTTAAGACTACATATAATGCACGTTAGATAGCAAGAGATTTTGTTGATGAGAATGTGAGATTACATGGAGTTCCTAGGAAGATCATATCAGATAGGGGAGAAGTGTTTAAAGGAAGGTTTTGGACGAGTTTTAAAGAATCCTTGGGAACCCAATAGAGCTTCAGCACTGCATACCACCCTGAGACAGATGGTCAGACAAAGAGGACTAATCAAATCCTCAAAGACATGCTACGGATGTATGTGATGGACTAAAAAAATATATGGGTGGAGTTTTTACCCTTCGTGGAATTTTCTTACAACAACAGTTATCAAAGTTCCATCAGGATGGCACCATTTGAGTTCTTGTATGGAAGACCATGCATAATACCTCTTAGTTGGGACTAACTAGAGGACCGAGTGTTAATAGGACCAGAAGTGGTTAAAGAGATGGAAGAACAAATGACTATTATTAAGGGGAGGCTAAAAGAAGCACAATATGGACAAAAGAGTCATGTTGAAACTCATCGAATAGACCGAAGCTATGAAGTAGGAGATAGGGTGTTCCTGAGAGTAAGGCCCCAAAAGAGCTCTATAATATTTGGAAAGGGAGAAAAATTTTCGCCACGGTTTGTGGGACCTTTTGAAATCTTAGAGAGAAAAGGGTCGGTAGCATATAGGCTTGACTTACCTCCATCCCTAGCACATATGCATGATGTGTTACATGTTTTTGTTTTGCGTCATTATATTTCAAATCATTCACATGTTATTGACTTATATCATTTGTAGGTTTCGAATGAGGGCACGGTGATGGCCGAACTATTTTTCATACTAGACCAGAGAAATTTGTAGCTTAGACGATGGTTATTGGACTAGGTTAAGGTCTAGTGGGACAATTATAGTCCTAGTTCAGCCACTTGGGAGGACATTGAGGAGATGCATCACCATTTTCCTTATCTATTTCAAGGACTTTGAGACAAATTCTATTATTAAGAGGGGGTGTGTTGTATCTTAAGAGATAATCCCTTGGCTATGGTAAGGAATCAATGCTTAAGACATTTTAGAAATATATGTCACAAAACTTATAATATCAGATGGTATTTGTTTAATACCTTTTGAAATTAATTATTTAATACCCTCAATAATCTGATATAATGAAAGACTTCACAATGTCATTAACTGTTGATATCTGAGTGAAAAGAAGAACTGGAAGGGAAACTCAAAATGATATGTTGAAAAACAGAATCTATTACTTTAAAATTTAGAAGAACTTTGTGTAGAAAGAATAGTTGGAGTGAAGGAGCACATATTAAAGCTATTTAACTCTTACTTACAAGTGTAATAAAGAGACTGAAAACTACTTTACTTCACATCATTCAAAGAAGAATAAACACATAATGAAACTGGAAAGATAAATCAACATCAACAGATGCAGGAAAATTGATATTCTTCCATTAATTTCTCAGAAAATTAAGTACAAAATTTTTAGTCATCTAGAGGTCCAAAACTCCGAACCATCTTCTTTCTTTCTCATTGGTTTAAATACATACAAAAACAGTTTGTAACTGCTGGAACTTCTTGTAACTATTCAAACTTCCTAAAACTGTGTAAAATACCTATTACATTGAAATTAAAGACTTCATTACAATATCGATATTTTAACAAGAAAGAAAAATAAAATTAGAAATATCAATCTATTTACTGGATCTAGATTTGAATGGTTGTCATTGTGTTTTCCAGATTTGTTGATGTGTCCTTCTGAGGTACTGATGTTTCACTTAATGAATCCGTCATCCCTGCTCTGTACTTCTTCTAGATTTCAACATTTGTCTTTTCTGCTCGCTCTTTACTTCATTCCTTCTTTTCTTTCCCTTTGCCATGTGTTGTGTCACATACCTGAGTCCATTTCCCGCATTCATGTTTCTCCGTAAAACCAACGCAATTGCACATAATCTTGGATTTTAAATTAGCTCAACTTAACCTTTGAATGGTATCGCGTCTTCCTTTCCTCTGCATTTTGTCCTTCAACATTCACAACATATTTCTTAGCGCCTTTCCTCCTGAGCTTACGCCGTGTGATATGTGATCGCATTGCCTCATAATATCACAACTTTAGGCCTTAGCACAGATCGACTTTTATAACTTTTACCTCGTCAACACTTTGAAACTTTACCAATTTTCAATTCCTCTGATCGCCACAAGGCTTGGACTTGAAATATATTCTATTCACCAATGAAGACTGCATTGCGTCCGCTTTCTATTGCATTTCGATGTTTCACTGATTTTACTTTATAATCCTCCTTATCCTCCTTCGATACGATTTAACACAGCAAAGGCTTTAATATGGATATGAAATTCTCAGGAATTCACCTTTGAAACTACATCACATCCAGGCTCTTTTTCGAACTCCGCAACTTTACTAATTTCCAATTTCTGCAATCGTCGCTAAACCTTATCGCATGTGATGTGCAATATACTTCGCATTTCATCGCCACCTCCCATCTTTATAGAATTTCAACTTAAATCACTTCTCGTGCAAATAATTAGAAATAAACACAAGAATCGTCAATGCACGATATGCACCAACTGTCTTATGCGATCTAGTCCATCCATAACTCGCTATCATTTCTGTGACTTGATCCTCACCGTTGATTTTCCCACCTTTACGCTTCTTCCAAAACTCTTAACTTTTTAAGGAAAACTCCAGTTCTCTGCCTTCAGGAAATCTATATGATTCATTTGATAATGAACACAGTTTCATTCAATAGGCTCGCATATTTTCCTTTAACGAATAAACGATCTTGATTACTAACTTTTTGTTCTCCATAATGTAACCCTCCTGAGCTTATTTGGTATTCTATAGCGCTAGTCTCTCTTGATCTTGCGAATAAGCCCGACTCGACTTGCCTTCACATATCTGCACATAATGTTAATACATAAACATATAAATCAAAATTATCTCTTGAAATACAAGAAATTTACCTTTTTAACATATATGATTTTATTTTTAATTTCAATAATATAATAAACGGAATTGCAAATGAGCCACAACATTTGGCTCCACCTGGGAATAGTGTTTTTTGCCATGAAACACTAAGAACAGTAGATTAGTGCCTTCACCTTGAGCATGGAGTCAAAATATTGCTTGGTGATATATGAACAGTGGATAGTTTGGTATTTACAATGGTGAAATGCTAAAATTTAATGCTGGAAATAATGTTTCAAATAATTTCCATTTACAAGCAGTTGTATTGATTCTCCATCTAGATCTTCCAAAATGAATGTGTTATTTTACCTTACTTCAGTAATTCTGTATGGACCATACCAGAGAGGATCAAACTTACCATGCTTCCCCTTATCTTCTCTTATAGTGTCCCATCTTAATACTAAATCCCCTGCTTGGAAGAAGAGTTCCTTTGCTTTTCTATCAAATATAGACTTCATCTTTGCTTGATAAGAAATCAAATTATCTCTAGCCTTGTTTCTTTTTTCACTTGTCTCAATCACTTTGTTCATTCTTCTTACTAGAGCATTAGGTTCTTCCTAAGCTTCTTGACGATGAGAAATCACTGGTCTAGCCAACTGAGTAGGAAATAGTGCTTGAGTTCCATAGACCAATTCATAGGGGGGCTTACCAGTAGACCTTCTGGTAGTTACTCGAACTGCCCAAAGGGAAAAATTCAACTTTAAATCCCAGTCCTTCTGATTTCCGGTGATTGTCTTCTTTAATATTCTGACCAATGTCTTGTTTGAGGATTGTACCAATCCATTACCTTAGGGATCGTATGCTATGGAATGTGATAAAATAACATTATATGTTTTACAAAAATTAATGAACCGAGTAGAGTTGAATACCTGATCATTATCAGTTACAATCTTGACTGGACATCTAAATCTGCTGAAAAATTTCTCCTCCAAAAACTTCATCACTACTTGGTCGTTTGCCTTTTTAGTGGGTATTGCTTCAACCCACTTTGTGAAGTAATCAGTGGTAGTTAGAATCCACTTGAACTGTCCACTTAATGGTGGATTGATTTCCCCAATAAAATCCAACCCCCATTTCCTGAAAGGTTCTTCTATGAATACTGGGATGATAGGTAATGGATAAAGTATTTTATTTTCAGCAAACAACTGACATTTTTGACAACTTATGACCAGCCTATATACATTTGAAAACAGGGTGGTCCAATAGAAACCTGACTTGAGGATTTTATGAGCAGTGACTTTCCATCTATAATGACCTCCACACAGACTTTCATGATATTCCCTAATGACTTCAAGAGATTCACCTTCATTTAAACATAACAACAAAATACCAACAGGATCTTTCCAGTATAGCTCTGCTTCTAATATAACGTATGGCTGAGATTTTAGCTTAGAGAGCTCTGATTTTGTTCTATTTAGTGAACTTTGACAAGAAAATAAACACAGGTAATGAATAATTTCCTTATACCAATCTGAACACAAAAATTTGCATTGAATACATGTTTGAGGCTTGTTCTGACCTTCTTCATTGGCAGCTTCATCCACTGGTGCCAATGGGTTTATTCCCAATGCTTGGAAATTTTTTTCTATCAACAACTTTGATAAAACCTATCCCTTGACTAACTTGGTGGGTTTAATGTCCAAATCATACTCTTGTATTTTCACTATCCATTTTCCTCTTTTTCCTTCAACATCAGGTTGAACCAGCACATATTTAACAAAAACATTAGGGACATAAGCAGTTATCTGGGACTGTAACACATAATTCCTGAAGGCTTTCAATGTTTTGACCAATGCATACCCTTTATTCTCCAAAATTTTATATTTAAGTTCAACATATATGAGAACTCTACTGAAAAATGTCACTGGCTGCTCCTTACTATCCTCATTTTTCTACAACAACACAATAGCAATAGTAGTGGGGGAAGCAAATGAGAATATCTGAAAATCCCTTTGATAATATGAACTAATTAGAACTGGAGCTTCCTACAATGCCTCCTTTATTCTAGCAAATTCTTCTCTTACTTCCTTATCCCATCTTACTTCTACATTTTTCTTCAACATGTTTGTTATATTTCTCACAATCTGAGCATAATTTGGCACAAACCTCCTCAGAAAGTTTATTTTTCCCCAGAATCTCTGAAAATATTTCTCGCTTCTAGGTAAAGGAATTGTCTGAATTGCTTCCACTCTTGCTAGATCAATATTTACTCCTTGTTTTGAAACTATGTGACCCAATAATTTACCTTCTTGTAATGCAAATAAATATTTCTTGGTATTTAGTGACAGAACAAACTTTTTTCACTTCTGAAAGGTCTTTTGTAAATGGTCCAAGTGTTCATCATCTGACCCTGAAAAATTAGTTACATCATCTAGATATATAACCACATATTTGTCACCAACAAACGCTATGTCCATGGCCCTCTGAAATGTTGCACCAACATTCATAAGACCAAATGGCATCCTTTCATACATGAAGGTGCCCCAGGGGTTTGTGAAAGTTGTCTTCTTATGATCTTCTTTTTCAACTACAACCTGATTATACCCAAAGAATCCATCAACCATAGAAATCCTGTAAGATCTTGTCACCTTCTATAAGACATAATCCATTTTTGGTAAGGGATAAATATCTTTTAGAGATGCTCTATTCAAATTCCTGAAGTCTACACACAATCTTATTTCTCCATTTTTCTTCCTCACAGGAACCGGATTAGAAACCCGATCTGAATATCTGAGAGGGACTATGATTTTTGCTTGCAACGATTTCTTCACTTATTTTTCAATTGGAGATAAAAGTAATGGATTAATTTGTCTAAGCTTCTGTCTATGTAATTTTATTCCTTATTTAAATGAAATATTATGTTGAATTATGCTTTTTTCATATGTTTTCAGGTCTTCATATGACTAGGGAAACACATCCATATATTTCTTAAAAAGATCAATGTATCTTTCTTTGTAGTTTTTGGGAACACCTTTCAACGATTTCACCATTTTTGGTTCCTGTTGAGCTCCCAAATTACAATCCTCCATATATTCCTCTTGATGTATTTTCTTTCAATTAACAACAACATCATTAGAATCAAATAATATTTCAAGGGGAAATATCCCTTTGGGGAGCATATTATATTTTAACTGAATGATTTTCTAATCACCAATTGACTGTTTGAGGTGTTTTATTTATTCTTTATGCTCAGTTTTTTCTTCTTCATGGTCAATATCATCATCCTAAAATTTTCCAATCATAATTATTGAGTCAATTTAATGTCTTAAATTTCTAACATAAATTATCGACCGGGGTTAGTAAACTGATGATGTGTGGTGCACTGTATGTGCTTAGTTAACCTTTCTCTTACTTCGTTGTTTTGTATTTTATATTTTTTTTTTTTGGGGGGGGGGGGGGGGGGTTTGTTGTTTGATGTATAATAATTTTTAATATAAAACTATGAAAATATTTAAATGAATCTAATGAATTTTAAGAAGGAAGAAAAGGAAATGTTCCTAAGTTAATCTAATTTTCATAAAAATAAACCAAAATCTGTTGGCTAGTTAGGATCTAATTTGGAAAATAAAGCATCTAGTTTATCTTATTATTAGTCCTATTCCATGAATTTAAGACTTAAAGCTAAGAATGAAATTGCAGTGCTTGAAAGTAAAGGAAGAAAATGAAATCAACTAATGTACTTCTCGTTACTCCAACATTCAATTATGAAAGTATGACCTTCTTGAAATGATGTGTTAAGCAACTTTCTGTACTTTAACTTCTAATGTCCTAGAACAGTAAGCATAGGAAAAACATCTAATGTATCTTTAGTTACTCCAACATTCAATTATGAAGTATGATCTTCTTGATATGGTGTTAAGTAGCCAATTATACTTAATGATCTAGAAAATCAAATAAGACATGCAGAAGGAACCTCATTAATTTCATTCATTAAACATTCAATCATTCAATTTTGAAATATGATTAAATCAATCTCCTTGGAATTATCTTTAGGAATATCAGTGATGCAACTAAGTGAGGATCTGAAATAAAAATGTGAAAGCATAAACAACTAATGTATATTTTACTTTCTCAAACATTTCAATATGAAGTACTACCTTCTTGAAGTGTTGCGTAAGAAGTCAATTATGCCTTAGTTTCTAAATTCCTAGAAAGAAAATAGCAATGCGCAGAGTAAATTCAATCATTATATGAATTAGACATTCAACCATTTAATTTAGGATCATCATCATCTTGAAATGGATTTTGAACACATCCATTAACGCAAGTGATTGATAATTCTAATCTAAGAAAATAAATGGCAAAACAATAAAGAAAACTAGATAATTGTGAATTCTTATTTCTCCAAAGATATCCAATTTTGGAAAATAGATAAGACACTAATTTCTTGAGATGCCTATTAGAAAACATAAGATTACATAGTGAAGTAAATCTACATTTCAAAATAAAATAACAATTTCAATGGAAAACTAAACTACATGAATCCAAGTAAAACAAACTAATTAATCTTACAAATTTATAAAGGGATGCACATGGTTGATGGGGGCCCTTCCATTGTCCAATAGCATTCTAACTCACAAAAATTCACATTATGAAACTCAATAATAGAAAAGAAATTTCTTTATTGATAAACTCATAGCTTACATAATGGAAATCTACACTCCTAATCTCATTACATCAATAGCTCTTCACTTTACATCCCATTCTATATCAACCTTGTTACAAAAAATTCTATAATTCTTTCTCTTTTTCTCCTACTTTTCACATATTTTGATAGGAGAAAGCTTCCCATATTTATGCAAAAATATAAGAAGTTATCTCATTAATGAGAGTCCATGAATCTCTCCCTATATCTTAGAGTTACAATCAAAATAGGACATGATAATACACATGTCTTCTTAGAGTTTTAATACAAATAGGAAATGCGACACATATCCTCATGATCTTATGATATTCTCCACTCAAATTCGAAATTGGTTTTGGGAGGCCACATAAAGGTCTTTTAGAAGCTTCCTTTTGACCTAAACATGGCAACAATCTCATCCTACTTGTTAGGTATAAGCATATGCACATTATTTTCTAATTTTTAACCACAAATTCACTTAAAAATGCTAAGAATTAATAAAGTTTGGAAGAACATAAATGTAACCCAATAGTGGTAATGGTAAGGTAAATGTAACGAAATGGAGGTGGAGTGAAGGTGATAATATGGAAATATAAGTGAAAATTTAATGGAAGTGAATGACAATTTCAAGGCCCAACAATAATCAAGAACTGATTTATCTGTTCATCATCTTCAAACACCTTCCAATATTTCACATTGTCAGGATAGACGGTCTATGTCTAATTTAAATTTCATACCTTAGCCTTGTATTTATTAGAGGCTTGATGTTACTGGCTGAAACTGCTAATGAGTCAGCCATTCTATTCTCCTCCCTCGGGATAAACTGAAGATTGAAGGCTTCAAAATAGTACTTGATCCAATCCCAACCTTCATTTTTGTATGATCTTAATCTCGGATGCTTGGTTTGACAATGATTTTTTATCTATATTATTATTAATTCATAATCACCAAAAATCGAGATATGTTGAATTCCCATTTGTTTAGAAATATGAAGACTTAAGATCAAGGCCTCAGACTTAGCCACATTATTTTTTGAATCAAATTCTAAATTAAAAGAAAAAAGCATGAGGTTACCTTCTGGTGATATAAACATGAATCCAAATCCTATGCCATCCTTGGAGTAGGCACCATCAAAGTAGCATTTCAAAACCTTATTTAAATGAAGCTCATTATGTACAACTCTTGAAGAGAGTTTCTTCTTTGTGTCTTCAACAAATTTTGCATCTTCATGCAACATGAAACATGAAAGGTCTTCTTTTTCCTGCCTGTAAATGGGGGAATTACCTGCATCCTTCCTTGTAGTGTTTTTCACAAACCTTATTTCTCTATACAATCTCCTTTCTTCCCTATTGAAAACATGAATGATAGCATAAGTGAAATCTAATTTTAAAACTCCTCCCAACTTTTCTCCCTAAGATCTTGACAAGAGCATTGCAAATGTAGTTAGAATGTCAGCAACCACTACATCCATAACAATACTTTTTGCTGGAATATGTGCCAAAGTTACTACCATGTGCTTTATTAACCCATCACATTTCGCCCTCTTGGATTCAAATGAATATAGACCCCTGTAAGGTTTAGTAATATGCAAATTCAATTCTTTCATGACAGAAAATGGCATAAGATTGTGGGGAGCCCTTGAATCTAACATATAGTTATGAAGAATAAAATCATGAAGAAATAATGAAATCTAAAATAGAGGAACATAAGAGTTCGCTTCTTCTACATGAGGGCCAAAAGTGACTGTTGTGTAACTAGCTCCAAAAATAGAAGAAAAGAGAGATCAACGCCTTAGAAATAAGCCACTTCGAGGGGGCAACCTCCAATACATTACATAAATGAACAATTCTTGGATGATACAATTTACAAAACCTCCTTTCTATATATATGAGTCCATGGGGCCATAATGTAATCCTAGTGGGCCACAATGTAATCCTAGCCGACCTAACAATAATAATTTAAGGGCACAATAATAACAAAATGGGGGTTACAAGGGTACAATAATAACAATAAGGGGTTTACACTAACAATATTAAGGGACTATACTAGTGATATAGGGACCTAACATGCCCCTCTCCTTCAAAAAAAGTGTTGTCCTCAACGCTTGAGTAGCTCCGGGTGCTTCTGTATAAAATTCTCATCCTCCCATGTAGAATCTTCAGTGGGTAAGTTCTTCCACTTGATGAGATACTATGAAATTGATCGATTCCGTAGCTATCGAGTTCTTGTTTCCATGACTGCTTCAGGTTCCAATATGATTTTTCCTTCCTCATCAAGTTCTGGAAATATTGTTTGAAC
This sequence comes from Pinus albicaulis, assembly GCA_034641835.2. NCBI lineage: Eukaryota > Viridiplantae > Streptophyta > Pinopsida > Pinales > Pinaceae > Pinus > Pinus albicaulis. The sequence continues at coordinate 579,104,065 of CM076581.1, forward strand.
CGGAAGATTTTCACCTATAACCTTCTTTAAGCATGAAACATGGAAAACTGGATGTACTCGCGAAGAAGCAGGAAGCTCCAATTTGTATGCCATAGTACCAATCTTTTGCAACACCTTGTAAGGACCATAGTACTCTGGCGATAATTTATTATCCTTCTTTGCTTGCTTGAGGGACATTTGTTTGTATGGTTGTAGCCGTAAAAATACCCAATCTCCTACATCAAAACTTCTCTCGCTACGATGTTGATCTGCCTGTTGTTTCATTCGATTTGTGCCAAATTCAGGTTATCCTTTAAGAGTTGGAGAACTTCTTGCTGATGCTCGATGTGATCTTCCACTGCTTGAACCTTCGAATTTTCCCTTAAAGATGATGTGATGGATGGTGGATGATATCCATAGAGTGCCATAAATGGGGTCATTTTTGCTGCAGTATGGAAGGAAGTGTTATACCACCATTCAGCAAGAGGTAACCACTTGACCCATTGTGTTTGTTTATCAGATACAAAACAACGAAGATATCCTTCCAAACATTTATTTACTATCTCAGTTTGACCATCAGATTGAGGATGATAAGATGAGCTATGAGCTAATTGAGTACCCAACAAGAAAATAACTCCGTCCAAAAATTTCCAGTAAAAATGGGATCTCTGTCGCTCACAATAACCCTTGGGCTTCCATGTAGCTTTTGAATTCTGTCCACAAATGTAGTAGCAATTGTACTTGCTTTAAATGGATGAGATAATGCACAAAAGTGTGCATACTTGGTAAGTCTATCAACTACCACCATGATGACATTCTTTCCTTTGGACTTAGGTAAACCTGTGATAAAATCCATTGAAATCTCCTCCCAATGTTGACTTGGAATGGATAAAGGTTGTAGAAGTCCCGGGTCTTAATTGTCTCCACTTTATTCTGCTGGCAAACCAAACATTCTGCCACAAAATTTTGAATATCAGATTTAAGGCCATCCCAAAAAAATTCTTTCTTCACCCTGTGGTAAATTTTTAAAAATCCTGAGTGTCCTCCTAAAGGAGAAGTGTGCAATTCCAGAAGAATCTTTTGTTTTAGTTGGGAATTTTTACAAAGATATAAGCGATCTTTGTACCATAAGGAATTATTTTTCCAACTAAATGTATCAGATGTACTAGGATCTTGCTGCAACTTTTGAATGAGTGTCCATACATCTTTCTCCTTCTTCCATTCATCTCTTGCTTCGGTTATCCAATCTGGTTGGATAATAGAAATGGTACAAAGCAATGCTTCCACCTCTTCATTCTTTCTTGAGAGTGCATCTGCAACAATATTAAGCTTTCCTTTTTTGTAGATTATTTCAAAGTCATAACCCAACATCTTTGTGACCCATTTTTGCTGCTCTTCTGAAGATAGTCTTTGTTCCAAAAAGTGTTTCAGACTATCATGATCAGTTTTTACCATGAAGTGTCTTCCCATTAGGTAAGTTCTCCATTTCTTTAGTGCATGCAGTATTGCTAACATTTCCTTCTCATAAATAGGTTTCTGTAAATACTTTCCTTTGATTGGACGACTTTCAAAAGCAATGGGTCTTCCTTCCGGCATTAAAACTGCACCAATTCCATTTCCTGAGGCATCACATTCCACAATAAAGGTTTTTGTGAAGTCTGGCGTAGCTAAGACCGGTGCTAGGCACATTGCCCCTTTAAGATGTTCAAAGGCCTTAGTTGCTTTAGGAGTCCATGAAAATGCATCTTTCTTCAATAATGTTGTTAGAGGTGCTGCTATTCTCCCATAATTCTTAACAAACTTGCGATAATACCCTGTTAACCCGAGAAATCCTCGCAACTGCTTTATGGTAGTGGGGACTTTCCATTCCTTAATGGCTTTAATTTTGTTAGGGTCTACTTTAACACCCTCGTGAGATATAATATGACCCAGATATTCCACCTCTTGTACTCCAAAGAAACATTTGGATTTTTTTGCATATAATTTTTTCTCCTGCAATAGTTTGAGCACCTCGTCAACATGTTCAACATGATCCTTCCAAGACCTGCTGTAGATTAGTATATCATCAAAAAATACTAGCACAAATTTTCTAAGGAAGGGTTTGAAATGGAATTCATCAACCCTTGAAATGTAGAAGGTGCATTGGTAAGGCCAAAAGGCATGACCAAAAATTCATAATGACCCTCATGAGTTCGAAATGCTGTTTTTGGAATATCTTCAGTCTTCATTCTAATTTGATGATATCCCGAACGAAGATCCAACTTGGTAAAATAAATTGCTCCATGTAATTCATCCAATAATTCATCAATCACAGGAATGGGAAATTTATCTTTAATGGTGAGCTTATTGAGCTCCCTATAATCCTAACACATGCACCATGATCCATCCTTCTTGTGTACCAATACTACAGGAGCAGAGAAAGAACTTTGACTAGGTTGAATTATACCCGCCTCTAACATTTCTGCAATCATACGTTCAATTTCGCTCTCTTGGAAGTAAGGATATCTATAAGGCCTGATGTTTGGAGGAACACTTCCTGGAATCAAATGAATAGCATGATCATGATCACGAATAGGTGGGAGTCCTTTGGGAGTTTCAAACACCTTGGAATGATTGTCCAAGACTTGTTGGATATCTGCAGAATAGAAGATTTTAATGTCGGAACTTCTAGTGATTATAATTGTGCAATTACGCCTCGTTGTTATTTCTTTAGAAGCTTTGTCATGACATTATAGCTTATTATCCTTCCCGGCTTCCCTTCAATACCTCGTAATTCGACTTCCTTTCCTTCTGAAAAAAATTTCAAGAAAAGTTCTTGAAAATTAAAGGCTACCATCCCCAAAGATTGTAACCATTGTACTCCTAGTACAACATCAACACCTCCCATAGGAATGGAAAGCATTGGACTAGTCAATACGTATTCCCCCATGGTTAGCTTGATATTATGGCATTTTCCAGATCAATTTATAGTTCCTCCATTTGCAACCATCACTTGACATTCTGGTGCCGGGTATAGGAAACAATTTAATTCCTTGGCTACCTTACAATGAATAAAATTATGGGTGCTACCTGAATCAATCAACACTATTACCTTTTTCTTCTTGATTTTTCCTTGTATCTTGAGAGTTTGAGGAGTGGTAATTCCTGCTAGTGCATTACACGATATGGTCGGATTCATTTCTTCCTCTTCTAGGGCTGGTTCCAGGTGTATATCTTCTTCTTGTTCATTTTCTTCTTCCTCTTCACAATCTATGTAGAATAATTTCTTCTCAGCACACTTATGACCTTTAGTGTATTTGCTATCACAACTGTAGCAAAGCCCTTTTGCTCTTTTTTCTTCCAATTGTTGTGGTTTCAACCTTGTAGGTTGTGGAAATCTAGGCGTAGCAACACTTCCTTCTTTATAGAATTGAGTGGTAGGCTTCCTTGTCGCCATAATTTTACATTCAACTTTTCTTGCCAACCCGAATGCCTTCTCCAATGAATCAGGTTCCAAAACGGGAACTTCATGTTGGATGTTATCCTTTAAAGTGCCTAGGAAGAGATCAATCCTGTGTTCCTCTGTAAGATCAGTTACCCTTATATTCAATTTTTGGAAGTCCTCAATGTGCCGCCCCACTAAACCCTTTTGTTTGAGATTTATCAATTGGGTAAATAAGGTGTTGCTCTTTGTATCCTCATAATGTGCTATCATTTCCTCCGTAAAAATTGACCAAGTGACAATTTTTTTACGGGAGCAAAGCCATTGATACCATACAAATGTGTTTTGTTCTAAATGTAAAGTTGCAATGCGTACCTTTTGTGTGTTTTGCACGTTATGGAGATCAAAATATTGCTCCATCTGTAGTATCCATGTTACAAGATCCTTTCCATCAAACTTCCTCATATCTATTTTTGGAATATGGTGGTTCTTCCCGCCAACATTAGAGTTTATGATATCACGATTAACATTTATTTTGTTCTCATCATGAGTTTCTTCTACTATATTTCCACCATTAGGAATAATTTCTTGTTTTAAGCTTGTCATCAAGCCTTCCATGTATGCTTTTAGATCATTCTTCATGTTTTCCATGTTGTCTTTCATGTCATCCATCTTAGCTTCTACGCCCACTTCCATGCCATCCATCTTAGCTTCCAACCATTCATCTTAGTCTACACCTTTCTTCAAACCATCCATCTTAGTTTCCATGCCTTTCTTCAAAACTTCCATTTCATTTTTTGTTGTTCTTTGCGAGAGCGAAATTTGTTGCACTTGCTCTTGTACTTTTGATATGTCATGTTGCCATTCTTCGTCTTCATGAGTCATAATAGAGCCTTCTAAAGGCTTAATGGGAGTTGAATTATTTTTAGGGGCCATTTTAGAATCCAATACTGATATCTATTCTACAATATGCCCTTGGAATCAATTCAACTTTATTATTCAAACAAGATTTATGCAATTTGGAAAAAAAATACACACCTTTTACTTGCTTTTGAGGAGCTCGATATTGAAATTGAATTATCTCTGTAGCTGGGGATCTTCAATATCTGAAATGCAGCCCTGTAGTAGCCCTCTAAATTCTCTTTTGAATGCCACAGGTATGACCTGATTTGGATTCTCCAAGACAAATTTGTGTCCAATCTCCCACAATGACCTAATTCTTGACTAGTTCAGTAGAGCGAACTTGTACGACTTGCCACGTGTCACTGTTTCGTCCTTTGTCTCTGAAATTGATAGCCAAGAAACCAAATTCCATGTAATTGTGACCACTTTTTACAGCACTCCAATCCAATGCCCAGAGAGAGAGTTATTGAATGTTTCCCACGCTCACCTCTTTGAGATGAAATTCAGGAGCCTGAAAAAGCACTACCTTCCACAGATCGCACTACCTTCCACAGATCATATCTCCAAAAATATTGTGAACCAAGCTCTAAAATTTTTTGACGAATTTCCTCAGGATTTCAGCTTCGCACCATACAAATTTCAGATTCTGAACCTTCGTATAAAAACAATTATAGTGAAAATTCCACGATGCTTTGTTTAGGAGCTTGAAAAAAGACCTAACTTCCACAGATGATATCTCCGAAAATATTGTGAACTAAGCTCTAAAATTTTTAGGCAATCTTCCTCAGGATTTCTGCTTCGCACCCTAAAAATTTCAGCTTTTGAAACCTCGTAGAAAAAAAATTATAGCGAAAATTCCACGATGACCTCTTTGGAGCAGCGAAACCCTAGAATCCAAAGGCTCTGAAACCAAATGTTGTGTAACCAGCTCCAAAAATAGAAGAAAAGAGAGATCAACGCCTTAGAAATAAGCCACTTCGAGGGGGCAACCTCCAATACATTACATAAATGAACAATTTTTGGATGATACAATTTACAAAACCTCCTTTCTATATATAGGAGTCCATGGAGCCATAATGTAATCCTAGTGGGCCACAATGTAATCCTAGCCGACCTAACAATAATAATTTAAGGGCACAATAATAACAAAATGGGGGTTAAAAGGGTACAATAATAACAATAAGGGGGTTACACTAACAACAATAAGGGACTATACTAGTAATATAGGGACTTAACAGTGACTACTGGATTCTCTTCTTGCATGTTCACAGTATCATTAATATCTTCATTCTGTGAGATATTAATAAATTCTAAAATTTCCTTTTTGTAAACTGGTGTTTTAGGTAATTCAAGAAGAGGTACCTAAATTTTGATTTTCTCCAACTCCTTTGTCAAACTAAACATCTGTGCCTACTTAACTTTATTTTCAGGTTCTTCAATATTTCTAGAACTTGAAATATGTTCAGGTACAGGAACAACTTACTCCAAAATATTTGTATCAATTTCTTTGTTTTGGGAAGATTCACCCTGCTGTACTTCTGTTCGATTTAATGAATTTGCAGGTTGTTTTCCTTTATCTGTTTGATTTACAGGGTTGTTCTGTGGTGGAGTTGCCATTGGATAAGGGGCAGAATCTTGTTTTTCTCCCTCACTATCCTGCATCCTAGATCTCTTTCATGATCTCAAGTTATAATTTTTATGCAAATCAACTTGCATAAAATCAGTAAATTGTTTACAGTATGCATTCATCTCATCTTTATCAAAATTTATTTCAGCCTTTGCATATTCTTCTTCACAATTTTCTTCTTCAACATCAACTCTTATATCCACAACAGATATTTGATATTCATCTTCTTTTTGGTCATCTTCTGCTGACTCTCAAGGTGTTGATTTTATATACAATGGTTCTTGGACTTGACATTGGTGTTTTCTTTCCCTCTGCAAAATTTGCAGGGGTTGTTTTCTGAATTGAGGATTAAATCCTCCTTTGTTTTTTTGTACTGGTCTCTGGGACTTCTTACTTTCCAACTCTATCTTAACCAACTTATTTGACAAATTTTTTATCACCTTTGTCATATCTTCAATTCTTTGATCTTCTGGTGATTCTTCTTTTTCTTTTCCATTCTCTTGAACTAACTGTTTTTCTTTTACTTTCCCAATTATAGTCATATTAGCTTCAATCTCTAAAGCATCTATCTGTATTTTTTCAAGAGTAGGGGATATCCTCTCTCTAAGTGTAAAACTGAAGTCATCTTCAAAAGCCCCAAAAAAAACTACCTTTTCTCCAATGGGAGTGGGATTCATTCTACAGGTAAACTATTGTACAATTTGTTGAATAATTTAACAAACTCAAAAATATTCTCATCGGGCTTTCTTTTAATTGCATTAAATTTTGTTAACGAATAACCATGATCTATATTCTCTCCCCATCTCTAATTGGATTGAGTTTCTAACTACTCCCAGTTATTAATTGAACCATTTGGTAAACCTTTGAAACATTTTCTAGCCTCTCCATTTAGAGACTGCACAAAAAGTATCATTACAACATCAATATGTTCTACATTAAAATTTTCAGAAAAATTGCAAAACAGGGGTAAATATTGTTCTGCAATTACTTCATCTTCTCCAGTGAAACGAGGAAGTAATTTAAGATATTATTGAGGCATGGAATTCACTAGTTGTGGAAGATTAAGTGGTGCATATCTATTCATCAAGAAATCTAGTGCTTCCATATTTACACCTTGATTACTACTCCTTGGGTGAACGAGGTTGATGAACCTGCTATGAAAGTGAATGAAGGTGGTGAAAAAATTGATATGGGAGTGGGTTTATGAACAACGACAGAGGAACCAAAAACTATAGTTTGTTGATCTTGTGTAGAGATAAAAGAAATAGACTCAAAGGAATGTTATTCCAACTTAGGTTCTTGAAAATGAATGGGGGTGAAAGGTGAATCTTGTTCAAAGAAAGGGAGTTCCTTGGAGATATCTTCAAACAAAGGGTTATGAGAACTGCTGCCAAGAGATCAAGACAATGTAGGATCAGGTGTTGAAGGGGTTTTTGGTTTTTGAGCCTTTTTAGAAACCAATATTTCTGGATCTGACAAAGTAGGAACTTTATGTTGCGAGGTATTTGACCTCGTGTGAGGCCTTTTGAAAGCTAGGATTCTAAAGACAACAAACACAACTGAATATTTTATCCTCGCTAAAAAACTAGAAGAAATATTATGAAAACCAAGGGAAAATTAACTTCACTTCTTTGTCCCCAGAAACGACGCCGAAAAATGTTGTATCTTAAGAGACAATCCCTTGGCTGTGGTAAGGAATCAATGCTTAAGACATTTTAGAAATATATGTCACAAAACTTATAATATCAAATGGTATTTGTTTAACACCATTGGAAATTAATTCTTTAATACCCTCAATAATCTGATATAATGAAAAACTTCACAATGCCATTAACTGTTGATGTCTGAGTGAAAAGAAGAATTGGAAGGGAAAATCAAAAGGATATGCTGAAAAACAGAATCTATCACTTTAAACTTTAGAAGAAATTTGTGTAGAAAGAATAGTTGGAGTGAAGGAGTGCATATTAAGGCTTTTTAAATATTACTTACATGTGTAATAAAGGGACCGAAAACTACTTTACTTCACTTAATTCAAAGAAGAATAAACACATAATGAAATTGGAAAGACAAATCAACATCAACAAATGCGGGAAACTTGATCTTCTTCCATTAATTTCTCAAAAAATTAAGTACAAATTTTTTAGTCATCCAGAGGTCCAAAACTCCGAACCCTCTTCTTTCTTACTCATTGGTTTAAATACATACAAAAACAGTTTGTAACTACTGGAACTTCTTGTAACTACTCAAACTTACTAAAAATGTGTAAACTACCTATTACATTTCAATTAAAGACTTCATTACAATATCGATTTTTTAACAGGAAAGAAAAATAATATTAGAAATATAAATCTATTTACTGGATCTGGATTTGATTGGTTGTCATTTTGTTTTCCAGATTTGCTGATGTGTCCTTCTGAGGTCCCGATGTGTCACCTGGTGAATTTGTCATCCCTGCTCTACACTTCTTCCAGATTTCAACATTTTTTTTTTCTGCTCGTTGTCTTCTATGTTCCGTCTTTTCTTTCCCTTTGCTCTGCGTTGGGTCACATACCCGAGTCCATTGCCCGCATTCACATTTCTCTGTAAAACCAACGCAATTTCACATAATCTTGGATTTTAAATAAGTTCAACTTAACCTTTGAATGGTATCGCATCTGCATTTCCTCTGAATTTCATCCTTCAATGTTCATAACATAGTTCTTAGCGCCTTTCCTCCTGAGCTTACGTCATGCAATATGCGATCGTGTCACCTCATAATATTACAACTTTAGGCCTCATTGCAGATCGTATTTTAAAACTTTTACCTCATTAGCACTTCACAACTTTTCCAATTTTCAATTCCTTCGATCACCACAAGGCTTGGACTTGAAATATATTGTATTCACCTTTGAAGAATGCATCAAATTCGCTTTCTATTGCATTTCGTCATTTCACCGATTTTACTCTAAAATCTTCCTTATCCTCCTCTGATGCAATTTAACAAAGGAAACGCTTTACATCCAGATTTTAAATCCTTTGGAATTCACCTTTGAAACTACATCGCATCCGAGCTCTTTGTCGCATTCCGCAACATTACTAATTTCAAATTTATGTGATCACCAATCAACCTTATCACATGCGATGTGTGATATACTTCGCATTGCATCACCAGCTCCCATCTTTATAGCATCGCAACTTAAATCACTTTCTGTTTGAAGGCTTAACAATAAACACAATAATCGCTGATGTGCGATATGCGCCAATCGTCTTATGTGATCTGGTTCATCCATAACTCGCTATCATTTCTGTGACTTGATCTGCATCGTCAATTCCCCCCCCCCCCCCCCCTTTATGCTTCTTCAAAAACTCTTAAGTTTTTAATGAAAATGCCAATATATACTATTTCTTCAATAACTAACACAGTTTCTTTCGACGAGCTCGCATATGTTCGTTTAACGAATAAACGATCTTGATTACTAACTTGTTGTTCCCCGCAGTGTAACCCTCATGAGCTTATTCGGTATTCTGTAGCGCTAGTCTCTCCTGAGATTTCGAATAAGCCCGACTCGACCCACCTTTAGTGCTTCACATCTCTGCACATAATTTTAATAAACCAACATACAAATCAAAATTATTTTTTGACATACAAAAAATTTACCTTTTCTAATTTTTGTATTTTGAAGAATATAATAAATAGAATTGAAAATGAGCTACAACAGGGTGTATGTAATTCCCTACTCTAGTTGACTAATAGTGATAGGAATTTTGACATTATTTATCCATAAGGCCCACACTTTATTCTTTGAGGACATCAAGTTGAGGATCCAGACACATGAATTTATTATTAGTGTATTCGATGGTCACGTATGTTCTCTATTGATATGACTGTAGTATTAATGGATATGCATCTTTTGTATTGATGTCATGATGATGATAAATTTTATGGATAGGTATGTTTCTATTGATGTTACGATGAAGATGGCTTCTATGGATATTTTTGTTTCCCAATGATGTTATGATTATGATAACCATGATGGATGTGTCCCCTATTTTAGCTACTTGCATTTGTTCTGATTCATAATGAACAATGATGTGAATGATAGGGTCATGTTGATGTTTCTATTATGATAATGACTAACACTAAGAAACTTTTTTACTCATGATTATGGAGTATGACAGGAAACCGCTAGAGGAACATTGGTTTGATAGAAATTAATATTTTGAAGTTCTAAGCCCAATTTTAAACTTTCCATATATATATATATATATATATATATATATATATACTCTGATGATATGTCAGTGGTTGCAGGAACAGGTTAGTTTCTTGGTCGAATGACACACATATGGGTAATGGGGTTGTACAATTGGATGGAAAAACATGGGAGGGTTGGCCAGTTTCCCTGATCTCACCCGCTAGCACTCCCTTCGTGACTTAGGCTAGAAAGGTTGAAATACCTTTGCCTTGAAGATCAGGATGTCATGGTTTAGGTCCAAAATTTGGGTCGCTCACGAGGATTTTCTGGGGGGGAATGAATCAAGGCAGATTACTTGATCCCTAGAACCATTATTCTCACTAGAGCATGCCACATACGAGTTGATAGAATTCTCTGTCATTGCGCCTATACTTTCCCCTCTTAGCCACTAGATTATTGAAGGGAAAGTGGCGTGGCACCCTTGGAACTTCAACATAAGTTCTTGAAGGGCACGACCAAATTGGCACCCTTGGCATCACAAATATACTATTAGGAATGGCACCCTTGTAACTTCAAAGGGAATTTATTGAAGGGCATGACCAAATCAACACCCTCGACATCATTAAAAAGGATGCATACTCAGCCACATTATTTGTTGAATCAAATTCTAATTTAAAAGAAAAAGGCATGAGGTTACCTTTTGGTGATATAAATATGAATCCAGCTCCTGTGCCATCCTTGGAGTAGGCACCATCAAAGTAGCATTTCCAAACCTTATTTAAATGCAGCTTATTATGTACAACTACTGAAGAGAGCTACTTCTCTGTGTATTCAGAAAATTCTGCATCTTCATGCAACATGAAACATGAAAGGTCTTATTTTTCCTGACTGTAAATGGGGGAATTACATGCATCCTTCTTTGTAGTGGTTTTCACAAACCTTATTTCTCTATATCATATTCTTTATTCCCCATTGAAAACAATAATGATAGCATAAGTGAAATCTAATTTTAAAACTCCTCCCAACTTTTCTCCCCAAGATCTTGACAAGAGCACTCCAAATCTAACTGGAATGTCAGCAACCACTACGTCCATAACAATATTTTTTGTTGGAATCTATGCCAAAGATACTACCATGTCCTTTATTAACCCAACACATTTCACCCTCTTGGAGTCAAATGAATCTATATCCCTATAAGGTTTAGTAATAAGCAAATTTAATTCTTTCATGACAGACAATTGCATAAGATTGTGGGAAGCCCCTGAATCTAACATACAGTTATGAACAATAAAATCATGAAGAAATAATGAAATTTAAAACAGAGGAACAGAAGAGTCCACTTCTTACACATGAGGGCCAAAAGTGACTACCAACTTCTCTTATTGCAAGTTCATAGTATCATTAATATCTTCATTCTGTGAGAGATTAATAAATTCTGAAATTTCCTTTTTGTAAGCTAGTGTTTTAGCTAATTCTAGAAGAGGTACTTGAATTTTGACTTTCTCCAACTCCTTTGTCAAACTAAACATCTACGTCTTCTTAACATTATTTTTAGGTTCTTCTTCAATATTTCTAGAACTTGAAATCTGTTCAGGTATAGGAATAACTTTCTCCAAAATATTTGTATCAACTGCTTTCTTTTGGAAAGATTCACCCTGTTGTACTTTATTCGATTTACTGAATTTTCAAGTTGTTTTCCTTTATCTATTTTTTTTACAGGTTCCTTCTGGTGATGTTGAAATTGGAGAAGGGGAAGAATCTTGTTGTTCGACCTCACTATCATATGTCTTATATCTCTTTCTTGATCTCAAGTTATACTTTTTATGCAACTCAACTTGCATAAAATCATCACATTGTTTACAATATTCATTCATCTCATCTTCATCAAAAGAAATTTCAACCTCTGCATATTATTCTTCATAATTTTCTTCTTCATCAGCAAATCTTATATACGCAGCAGAAATTTGATCTTCATCCTTTGCTGACTTTCGAGGTGCTGCTTCTATATATAATGGTGCTTGGGCTTGATCTTAGTCTTCTCTTTCCCTATGAAAAATTTACATGGGTTGTCTTATGAATTGAGGATTAAATCCTCCTATGTTTTGTTGTACTAGTCTCTGGGAGTTCTTACTTTCCAACTCTATCTTAATCAACTTATTTGATAAAAAAATTATCACCTTTGTCATATCTTCAATTCTTTGATCTTTTGGTGAATCTTCTTTTGCTTTTCCCTTCTCTTGAACCGAATTATTTTCTTTTATTTTCCCAACTGCAGTCATATTAGCTTCAATATCTAAAGCATCCATCTGTATTTTTTCAAGAGTAGGGGATCTATTCTCTCTAAGTGTAAAAATGAAATAAACTTCGAAATCCCAAACAAAAGCTACCTTTTATCCAAGAGGAGGGGGCTTCATATCTACAGTAAAGTATTGTAAAATTTGTTGAATCTTTTAATAAACTCAAAAATTTTCTTATCGGGATTTCTTTTAATTGCATTAAATTCTATTAATGAATAACCATGATCTCTCTTCTCTCCCCATCTCTGAGTGAATTGAGTTTCTAACTCTTCCAAGTTATTAATTGAACCATTTTCTAGCCTCTCCATTTAGAGACTGCACAAAAAGTCTCATTACAACATCAAGATGTTCTACATTTAAATTTTCAGTAAAATTGAAAAACAGGGGTAAATGTTGTTCCGTAGTTACTTCATCTTCTCCAATGAAATGAGGAAGTAATTTAAGAAAAGGAATTTTATTCATTGGTTGTGGAATATTAAGTGGTGCATATCTATTCATCAAGAAAGCTGGTGCTGCCATATTTACGCCTTGATTAAATACTCCTTGGGTGAACGAGGGTGATGAACCTACTGTGAAAGTGAATGACATTGGTGAAAAAACTAATATGGGAGTGGGTTGATGAACACCGATAGAGGAACCAACAACTATATATTTTTGAGCTTGTGTAAAGGTAAAAGAAATAGACTCAAAGGAATGTTATTCCAACCTAGTTTCTTGAAAATGAATGGATGTGAAAGGTGAATCTTTTTCCATGAAAGGGATTTCCTTGGAGGTATCTTCAAAAAAAGGGTTATGAGAACTGATCCTAGGAGCAGACAATGTAGGATCGAGTGTTTAAAGGTTTTTTGGTTTTTGAGCCTTTTTAGAAACCAATCTTTTTGGATCTGACAAATTAGTAACTTTCTACTGCGAGGTATCTGATCTCGTGTGAGGCCTTTTGAAAGCCAGGATTCTTAAAATAACATACACAGCCAAATATTTCCTCCTCACTGAACAACCAGAGGAAATAGTATGAAACCCAAGGGAAACTTAACTTTGCTTGTTCGTCCTCGGGAAAAGCGCCAAAAAATGTTGTATCTTAAGAGACAATCCCTTGGTTGTGGTAAGGAATCAGTGCTTAAGACATTTTATAAATATATGTCACAAAACTTATAATATCAAATGGTCTTTGTTTAATACCTTTGGAAATTAATTCTTTAATACCCTCAAAAATTTGATATAATGAAAGACTTCACAATGCCATTAAATGTTGATATCTGATTGAAAATAAGAATTAGAAGGGAAACTAAAAATGATATGCTGAAAAACAAAATCTATCACTTTAAACATCAGAAGAACTTTGTGTAGAAATAATAGTTGGAGTGAAGAAGAACATGTTAAGGCTATTTAACTCTTACTTACATGTGTAATAAAGATACCAACAACTAATTTACTTCACTTCATTCGAAGAAGAATAAATAAAGAATGAAACTGGAAAGGAAAATCAACATCAAAAAATGCAGGAAAATTGATCTTCTTCCATTAATTTCTCAGAAAATTAAGTAAAATTTTTTTAGTCATCCAGAGGTCCAAAACTCTGAACCCTCTTCTTTCTTACTCATTGGTTTAAATACATATAAAAATATTTTGTAACTGCTAGAACTTCTTGTAACTACTCAAACTTCCTAAAGCTGTGTAAACTACCTATTACATTGAAATTAAAGACTTCATTAAAATATCGATCTTTTAACAATAAAGAAAAATAAAATTAGAAATATCAATCTATTTACTGGATCTGGATTTGATTGGTTGTCGCTGTGTTTTCCAGATTTGCTGATGTGTCCTTATGAGGTGTTGATTTTTCACTTGGTGAATCCGTCACCCCTGCTCTATACTTCTTCCAGATTTCAACATTTTTCTTTTCTGCTCGTTGTCTCCTGCGTTTTGTCTTTTCTTTCCCTTTGCTTCGTGTCAGGTCACATACTCGAGTCCACTTCCCACGTTCACATTTCTCCGTAAAACCAAGGAAATTTCACATAATCTTGGATTTTAAATAAGTTCAACTTAACCTTTGAATGATATCGCATCTGCCTTTCCTCTGCATTTTAGGCTTCAGCGTTCCCAACATATTTCTTAGCACCTTTCCTTCTGAGCTTATGGCGTGTGATATGCGACCACATTGCCTCATAATAACACAACTTTAGGCCTCATCGCAGATCAGCTTTTATAAATTTTACCTCATCAGAACTTTGCAAATTTTCCAATTTTCAATTCCGTCGATCACCGTAAGACTTGGACTTGAAATATATCCTATTCACCTATGAAGAATGCATCACATATGCGTTTTATCACATTTCGGTGCTTCATCGATTTTACTTTATAATCCTCCTTATCCTCCTCCGATGCGATTTAACACAGGAAAAACTTTACATCTAGATTTGAAATCCTTTGGAATTCACCTTTGAAACTACATCACATCCGGGCTCTTTTTCACACTCTACAACTTTACTAATTTCCAATTTCTATGATCACCGCTAAACCTTATTGCATGCGATGTGAGATATACTTTTCATTGCATTGCCACCTCCCGTCTTTATAACATCGCAACTTAAATAATTTTCAGTGCGAAGACTTAGCAATAAACACAATAATCATTGATGTGAGATATGTGCCAACTGTCTTATGTGATCTAATTCGTCCATCACTTGCTATCATTTCTATGACTTGAACCTCACCGTCGATTTCCCCCCCTTTACACTTCTTCCAAGTATCTTAATTTTTTAAGGAAAATGCCAGTAATCTGCCTTCGAGAAATCTATACGATTTCTTCGATAAAGAACATAGTTTCATTCAACAAGCTCATATATGATCCTTTAACAAATAAATGATCTTGATAGCTAAATTTTTGTTCTCCATGGTGTAACCCTCTTGAGCTTATTCGGTATTATGTAGTGCTAGTCTCTCCTGAGCTTGTGAATAAGCCCGAATCAACTCACCGTCACATCTCTGCACATAATGTTAATACACCAACATATAAATCAAAATTATTTTTCGACATACAAAATTTTTACCTTTTCTAACATATATGTTTTTTTATGTATTTTGAATAATATAATAGACAGAATTGCAAATGAGCCACAACAAGGTGTATGTAATTCCCTACTCTAGTTAACTAACAGTGATATGAATTTTAACATTATTTAGCCATAAGGCCTACACTTTCTTCTTTGAGGACTTAAGGTTGCGGATCCAGACAAATGACTTTATTATTAATGGATTTGATGGTCATGTATGTTCTTTATTGATACTATGATGATGATAGCATTAATGGTTATGTATGTTCTCTATTGATATGACTGTAGTATTAATGGATATGCATGTTTTGTATTGATATCATGATGATGATAAATTTGATGGATAGGTATGTTTTCTATTGATGTTACGATGATGATGGATTTGATGGATATTTTTGTTTCCCAAGGATGTTATGATTATGATAACCATGATGGATGTGTCCCCTATTTCAGATACTTGCATTAGTTCTGATTCATAATGAAGAATGATGTGAATGACTAGGTCATGTTGATGTTGCTATTATGATAACGACTAACAATAAGAAACTTTGTTACTGATGATTATGGAACAACATGGAAGGGGTGGCCAGTTTCCCTGATCTCAACCGATAGCACTCCGCCGTGACTTAGGCTGGAAAGGTTGAAACACCTTTGCCTTGAATATCAGGATGTCGTGGGGGCAGGTCCAAAATTTGGGTCGCTCACGAGGATTTTTGGGGGGGGCACACATCAAGGCAGATTCCTTGATCCGCAGAACCATTAGTCTCACTACAGCATGCCACATACGAGATGATAGAGGTCTTTGTCGTTGCATCTATACTTTCACCTATTAGACACTAAATGATTAAAGAGAAACTGGTGCGGCACCCTTAGAACTTCAACAGAAGATCCTGAAGGGCATGACCAGCTTGGCACCCTTGGCATCGCAAATAAATTGTTAGGCATGGCACCCTTGTAACTTCGAAGGGAATTTCTTTAAGGGCATGACCAAATTGACACCCTCAACATCATTAAAAAGAAATTATTCAATATAATCAATATATTAAAATCCTACTAATTCATATCAAGCGGTATATGATGTTAGAACCAAGGAAATTAAATCAAGAATAAAAATCAGGGTAAGTGAAGAATAGGAAGAAATAAAATATTTTACCCTGAGAACTCTATCCCTTTCCATGCTGAAAAAATATTAAGTGTATAATGTACATAAGTAAATTAATTATGCAAAATGGGTAAGAGGGACCTAGAGTTAACTATAAATATTAATCATAATATAGTTAGAAACTTAATTAAGAAAAGAGGGTGGTGAATTCAAATAAGATTAATAATTAAATTTGGAGAAATTTAGAGAACCTCCATGTGGCAAGAGCCAACATAAGAATATCCATCTAAGAGGAAAATTGAGTTAAATTAGGAGGTAGCTATTGGACCAAATCTGAGACTTATCAGTTAACTTCAGTAATAAACACAAATTAAGGAGTAGGAAAGGGGGGATCAAGAGACAACCAGGATAAGAAATAGGAAGTCTTGTTGGGGTGAGGAAAATACAATTTTAAATTAATATTTAAGTAAATGGTTTTGGGGAGTCTTGGTGATAGGGTGACACATGGGTTGGTGAATAATCAAATTTTGGATTAATAAAAATAATCAATTATGCATGAAATGCCAAGTGTCATCTATGAAGCCTTCTATAAAAGAAGGTGAAATCCAAAGGAAAGGGAAAATTTTCTTACCCTATTGTTGTATGGAGTAGATTATGTCGTTGTGAGTGGTTATGAGCTATATTTGAGTTTGGTGAGACAGATGACTTTAGAGAGGGGACTCTTGAGCCAAGAAGTGCTCACCTATATTAGGTTGCATATTACTTCATTCTACAACCCCATTGCAGCTTGAGGGTCCGCAGGGAAGGAGAGTACCCAAGGAGTAGGATGGGAGGTCAACTAGTGGGTCATTAAATTCGGATTAAGCACATCAACTTTCAAGTTTGGAGGTATATGAAAACAAAGGAGTTCAAGTAGTGGCAAGTCAAGATTGAATCTCGTCTCTGGGTGAACGATACCTGTGTTATTTATAATTTTTTTTTATATGACTTCATTGTGCCTATAATTAACATGTAAAATATATGTATGTGTAATGAAGTTAAACTTGTGGATTTTTTATATAAATGATTAATTTTTCTAAGTTTCTAATGTTGTATGCTTATGGTTTAATTCCCAGTTTATTGTATTATTTCCTTAAAAAAATAAAAAATAAAATAAAGCATAGGGTTGGTCTATTAAAGTATAGGGTTGGTCCCTACATATGGTTACCAAGATTTTTATAAGAGGATTAATCAACTTAGAATGAAATACGATGAATAAATGGAGGATTTTGCTAATATATTTCTTCACCGATGTTATGATTTTCCTGGAGAAGATATGGATTGGGACTTCTTTAAGGAATATTTTAAGGATCTATCTAAAACCTCCTTGAAATATTCTAAATTGTAATCCTTGGTTGATTGTGCTTTTCCAACCTTCATCAATCATGACATATATTTAATCTTAGAGGAAGAATCTACAACTCCTATTATCCCCTTTCCTCCTCTTTTTGATGTTCACATTGGGAAATATGAAAATTGAACTCTTGATCCATTTATCTCACTTAAATTTCCCTACCATGATCAGGTTATTATCCAAGAAAATTTTGAATGTTATCTTAATCCCATGAAACCTAGTGTGAAGGTTGATCAATTGGCTTTACAAGATGACATTAATGCATATAATATTAATCATGAATCAAATTTAATTTAAAATAGTGCTTCTTCAAGTGATACAAATAATCCTATATCATTTACACCTCATGACCCTTCATGCTTTGATACGCTTAGCCAATTATCACCATGAGCTAGCACTTCAGATAATTTTAATTCCCAATTTGTTAGTATAAATTTTGATCAAGTACAAGATGGTCACATCTCATAGGTATAGGAGTATAAAGGTGAAGATACTTTTGATCTCAATACCCCTTGTTCCCTACTATTTGTAATGAATTAGTTGATGATAAAGACATGGTATGCTATTTAAAGATACAATTTGATGAGCAGAATATTGAAATTACACAAGGAAGTGAGATCATCTATGATGAAGAAGAAAGTGGTCAAATCATCATGCATCTATCTCATGTTTTGAAAATTCCAGTATTGCATCAGGATAATTATTTAGTTCATTTTTCTCGTGAAAATACTCTAATCTATGCATCCTTTAATATGTAATCATAGTAACATTACAACTTGAGTAATTTGTTTCTTGAGATTGAGAAATCTGATCAAACCTATGATGTAGATGGTTTCCATATGGATAATGGTAATATTGTTATATATGATAGTATTTATCCATGTGTAGTTCATGATTTTACCCATATCTCACGATGTGATTACTCAACATTTAAAAGTTCTGAGACTTTTCAGGGAGTCGAGGCACTTCAATTCTTGATGATGGGTATGTTAGGTTTTCATGATCATAATGATATCCTGTAACTCTGCCATATATGTATTTTCTCGCATAATGCTTTTGTCTTCATTGTTTCACTAGATGTGAACTCCTTCTTGAAATATTTTCATTGTTTCAAAGTTAATTTTGCTAACTTTCAATATGTGGTTTCATGCAAATCTCTCGTATGAAATCCAGGATTGGAATGCATACCTTTCATGGATGTGAAGAGCTATGAAGCCAACCATTTTAATTATCGTGACAAATATTATCATCAGTCAAATACCTATGTGAATGATCAAATCCTAGTTTTTCTTGTGAATATCTTGATGTTAATAATTTTCATTATGGTGTAAGGTATCCCCTTGAGTCTTAGTGAATGATTGAGTTATTTGGTGAATCAAATTCCTCATTTTGATATATTGATTTCCCAAGTTGATACAAAAGTTGAATCTAACTCAACACATGTTGATCACTTGTATCCTAATTGGTTTCCCGTATTTTATATGCTAACGTTCATCTTTAATTCTTCTGATAGGATAGAAGGTAGTTTTTTTTTGTATTCAAACTATTAGGAGAATGATTCTATTATTTAAATAATTTGTGAAGCTACTCAAATAAATCCATATTTATGCTCAAATAATGGAGAATATGATGTCATAATCAACCCATTCGATCTTAACATTGGCCTTAACACTTATCTTTCAATTCATTATTTCCCACGAATGTATAAGATGATAATTTTCATACAATTTTTTATCCCATCAAGGCCACAAATTCCTATGATTCATAATTTCACTTTTCAAATACTTGTCAAGTAGTCCAAGAAATTCAGTTGTCATTCATGGTTATGTCAGATCTTCATGATCTTGATAAGCCTTCTGAATATTATCAAACTCAATTTCCCTTACGATATTCTCCCCCTGATTCCATGTCATTAATTGAAAATTCATTTTCTCAAGAATTTCAAATCTCTCAAAAGGATTGTTTTGAATTTCATGGTCAAATCTATGATTGGCTAGAAACATATTACATAACAAGCTCTGTCACTAGTAGTAAGTTGTGATATTTCATGATGTTTGCTAATAATGAGGGCACAAACAAAGGTACATTCATAAGAATATTTCACTGTTTGTATCATTGTTGTTCTAAGTGAAAAGGTATGATTGTAAGCTAGTTATTTATGACACAAGGGAAATACCTTCAATTTCTTATTCAAGGTATTCAAGGTATTATCTCTACTTTCGCACATTACTTTATATTGTTTTTAATTGTGCCTATCTTTCTATTTGTAGGTTGGGAGAATCTTTGCTGGCTACATTGTAATTTTCACGAGACTTAACCCTGACCTTCTAGCTAGTTAGATTAGAAGTAGGTTTGATAGCATTTTAGTTTTATTTTTTCATTTCATTTACCTTGCATTTTGTTCCACATCTATTTTTTTCATTTTATTTATCTCTTACTTCCCGTCATGCAGGCTACTTTTAATTTTTATTTATTCTTCTTCTTTCATATTTCTTGTTTTGTCATGTCTTTTCTTTCATGTTTTTTTCAATAATACCATGCATGAAATCTTCTCTCAAATTTTGTCACAAAGGATAATATGGCATATTTTTAAAAAGGAAATTGTGATGAAAAGCAACTCTTGGCTAATTTTTCTTCCTCTTCTTTGTTTAGGCCTACATATCTTTTAAATTCACTTATGTCTAAATGGAAAATACAACTCATTTAAACAAAGAGCCACAAGAAAACCATGATGCCCGTATCTATTTTAGGATCTTCATTACTTAACTTTCTATGATAATTTCATGGTGTTTCTCTCATCGACCTAACCAAGTAGAGAAGGGAAAGGAGAAGACTAATAGTGAGCACATTAATTCTAGAGGTATATAATAGTCATTGAAGGAGTAACCTATCTTGCTCTCAATAAGAAAAGATCCCTCTTCCACCCTGGTGAAAAATGTTGATAAAATTCCAATGACCATATTGAAAATAAAATAAAGGGTTAAATAAGAGAAAGGATTCCTACGCATGGAGGTGAAGCAAGAAAAATTTTCGGGGTACTAAACAGGCTCACTGGAAACAGAGAAATTATTATGTTCCTATAGTGAATCTGTTGGGGTACTAAATAAGACTGCTGGTAGTAGAGAAACACCAAATATGGAATGAAAACATTGATGATATTAAACTCGCGAATATATAATATCCTTGTCTTGGATCGAAATAATTGAGATATGGAAATCCTTGTAAATGGGTTTAGCTGAGAAAGGGGATTGAAGAGACTATAATTATAACCAATATTAATGGGGAAGTTCAGGTAATCCACACGATCAATCAATACTTAATAAAATACCATACTTTGTGCCTAAAGGTATACTTAAACAGAGAGGTTGGAGTTCTACCGGTGTGTCACCAAGTGTTTTCGTTGCGACAAAAACCCTCCAAAATGTTTCTTACACTTAAGATTTGGAGCTTACTTGTGACCCTGTGATATATCATTACTTGATTGTTATTAGTCACTTCATGATTGGTTGATGATTTTCTAAGTTCTTAAGTGTTATTCTGAGGTTATAGTCATGGAAGTCACTTGATTACACATGCTTAGATTTGGATTCATTCTCAAGCATACTCTCTTTTGAAAATCTCAACGGTTCACCCTTGAAGAAAAACATTATACAATCCTTGAAAGTAGTGACTATGCAGTATCTGTAAGTAGTGCTTGCACAGTCCCTCTATACAGTAACTGTAGTCCCCAATGATAGTGAATGTGTAACCCTTTTAGACAGTCACTACATAGCTCATAAAGATGGTGACTGTGAAATTCTTGTTGATAGTCAGTGAACAATATTGGTTAACAGTTATCATATACTATTGTGAGGCATTGATCCTCTCGCTCTTATTTGCAGTTATATCATCATTCCAGTGGTTTTTCTCAGTTGTCACTTTTGCGAACTTTTTCTTTCATAAGTGTCGCTTTTAATTTCATGAATAGTTTTTTTTTTCTTGCTTTCAATTTAAAATGTGTCACTTTTAATTTTTCTTCACTCTTGCACGTGTCACTTTCACTTTCTCTAGATTTTTCAAGTGTCTTTTTCACTTTTTCTGACTGTCGTAAGTGTCGCTTTTAACTGATTTCTCTCCTTCATGTGTCACATTTTAGTGCATCACTAGAGGTAGATATGGAATAATAATCTACATTATCTGATCATATTTATCATAAGGATATGTTCTAGGCACTCTCCCATAGATCAGCCTACTTTCTGGTTACAGTCGAAACACTTATCATAACTTGTATTTTAAGTGTCGCAAAGTGATGTTTCAACCTTCAAAATTAGAAATAAGTGTCTCTTTATTGTTGTTTCAAGGTATGGTTGTTGATTTTGGGTACTACAAATTAATTTGGAAATTTTTTATGTTATCTAAGTGTGAAATATCATGGTTTTGGGACTTGTTTGATGTTTTCTTCTCTCTTGCATAATCTATCCCACACTTAGTATTTTCAGATTTTTCATTGTCGTTGTAACTTGCTGAAATTTTTCCCTTCGTGGAACTATGCATTGAGCAATATTATGTTAGATTTTATCACCTTTTCCTCCTATAACTACACACTGTGCAGTCACTACCTCCAAGGAATACACATTGTGCAATAATAATGCACAGTCTTTGCCTCATGTCCCTCAAAAGTGTGCAATTATCTCTCCCATTTAATCTTCCATTGTGCACTACATGTTCTCAATCAACAATCAGGCCTCACTTTCTTCATGACTTACGCACCTATGCAATCACTTGGCTCAACCTTCCTTGAACTGCACATTTCACAATCACAGTGAGAAAGCATGCCTCACTGCATCATTTTTTCCCTCAACTGCGAAGTTATGTATTCCAATCCCTTATCCACTATCCATTTTTCAATCATAGTGAGCAATCCTTTCTCACTATCTCATTGAGTTTCTCAATTGTGTTGTGCTCTATCTCTTTCCTTCTTCTAGCTCCCTATAATACTAGTGTATCCCCTTGTTTTTATTTTTAGTGTAGCACCCTTATTATTATTGTTGTTCCCATGTAGTCCCCATATTATTATTATTGTGCCCCATAGAAGCCCACTATTGTTATTGTTTTTCCCTTACATTGTTATTGTTATGTTGGCTATGATTATATTGTGACCCGTTGGACTCCTATATATAGAAAAGAGGTTTTTTCATTTGTATCATCCAAGAATTGTTCATTTATGTAATTTAAAAGAGGTTTCCCCCTCAAAGTGGATAATTTTTAACTCACTGATCTATCTTTTCTTCTATTTTGTGAGCTAGTTTAATAATATTTGGTATCAGAGCTTTGGATTCTAGGGTTTTTCTTCTTCAAACAGGTCATCATGGAATTTTCGCTATAAATTTCTTTCTACGAGGCTTCAGAAGTGAAATTTTTTACCACATGGAGCTGAAATCTTGATGAACTTCCTGTAAACATTTAAGACCTTGATTCGTGATATTTTTGGAGATATGAACTGCGGAAGTTAGGGTTTTTGCAGACTCCATAATTTCATCTCAAACAGGTGATCGAGGGAAAACCATCATAAATTTTGTTCAAGACATCGTATTCAAATTATGTAATAAGCAGCAAAAAGTGCACAAAATTTAGTTTCTTGTGTACATATTTCAAAGCTGAAGGACAAAATAATGACACGTGGCACACCATACAAGTTCTCTCTACTGAACTAGTCCATAATTAGGTCATTGTGGGAGATTGGGCATAACTTTTACTTGAAGAATCTAAATGAGGTCTGACCTATGGAATTGGAAAGAGGAATAAGAGTGATACCATAGGAGAAAATTTTAGATCTTAAAGATCCGAAATCATAGAGATAAATCATTTTCAATATCGCCACCTAAAAAGCAAGAAAAAGGTGTGTATGTTTTTTTTAAATTGCATGAATTTTGTTTTAATAAGTAGTTTGAATTGATTCCAAGGGAATATTGAAGCATAAATATAAGTATTGGATTCTAAAATTTCTCAAAAAAATAATTCTACACCCATTAAGCCCTCATAAAACTCTAATATCATGCATGAAGAGGAAGAATTGCAACACGATATATCAAAATTACAGGACCAAGTGCAACAAATTTCGCTCTCACAAAGAGCAACCAAAGATGAATTAAAAGGTGAAATGGATGGTTTAAAAGGAAACATGGATGGTTTAAAAGTAGACATGGAAGCTAATATGGATGGCATGGAAGCTAACATGGATGGAATGGAAGCTAAGATCGATGTTATAGAAGAAAAACTTGAATGTTTAAAGGAATGCTTGACAAAATTTCTACAAGAAAAGCTTCCTAATGGTGAAAAGGTAGTAGAGGAAACTCATTATGAGAACAAAAAAAAATTTAATCATGATATTATAGACTCTAAATTTGGATCTAAAAGCCCTCATTTTCCAAATATCGATATGAGGAAGTCTGATGGAAAGGATCTGATAACATGGACACCAAAAATGGAGCAATAATTTGAGCTCCATAATGTGAAACCTACACAAAAGGTATGCTTTGCAACTTTATATTTAGAAAAAATGATTTTTTATGGTATTGATGGTTTTGTTCTCGTAAACCACTTATAACTTGGTCAATTTTTATGGAGGAAATGATAGCACATTATGAGGATAGAAAGAGAAACACCTTCTTTAGCCAATTTATGAATCTCAAACAAAAGGGTTCAATGATGGATCACATTGAGAAATTCCAAAAAATTAATATAAGGGTAAGAGATATTCTAGAGGAAAATAGGATTGTTGTCTTCATAGGGACTTTAAAGGATAAAATCCAACATGAGTTCCATCTTTGGGAACCTGATACATTAGAAAAGGCATTCATATTGGCAAGGAAAATTATGGAAAAAAGGAAGCATACCAATCACAACTATCAAGATGGAAGTGTTGCTACTAATAAACATCCAAAACCTACCAGGTTGACACCACAAAAATTGGAAGCAAAAAGTGTAGAAGGGCTTTATTATAGTTGTGATATAAAATACACTAAAGTTCAAAAGTGTGTTGAGAAAAAATTATTTTACACAGATTGTGAAGAGGAGGAAGAAAAGGAACAAGAAACTTCAAAAGAAGAGGATATACACCAAGAACCGACCTTAGAGAAAGAAGATATGAATCCGAGCATATATTTTAATGCATTGGTAGGAATTAACACTCCTCAAACTCTTAAGATAGAAGGACATATCAAGAAGAAAAATTTAATAGTGTTGATTGATTTAGGTAGTACCCATAATTTTATTCATTTTAACATAGCCAAGGAATTGAATTGCTTCCTATATCCAGCACTATAGTGTCAAATGATGGCTTCAAATGGAGGAACTATAATTTTCTCTGGAAATTTCCATAATATCAAGCTAACCATGGGGGAATATGTATTGAATATCCCAATGCTTTCCACTCCAATGGGTGGTGTTGATGTGGTACTAGGAGTTCAATGGTTATAATCTTTGGGTTCGATAACTTTTAATTTTCAAGAGCTTTTTTTAATTTTTTTTTGGGAAGGAAAGGAAGTTGAATGAAGGGGTATTACAGGGACACCAGGGAAGATAATCATCTCTAATTTCATGAAACAACTTATAAATAAAGAACAACGAGGCGTAATTGAAGAATTATGATCGCTAGAGTTTCAAACATCGAAATCATCTATTTCTCCATATCTTCAAAAAGTCTTGGACAATCATTCCAAGTTATTTGAGACTCCCAAATGACTCCCACCTATTCGTGATCATGATCATGCTATTCATTTGATTCTTGGAAGTGTTCCTCCAAACATTAGGCCTTATAGATATCCCTATGCCCAAAAGAGAGAAATTGAATGTATGATTGCAAAAATGGTATATGCCATTTTAATTCAACCTAGTCAAAGTTCTTTATCTTCTCCATTATTATTGGTGTACAAGAAGGATGGATTATAGTGAGCTCAACAAGCTCACTATTAAAGATAAATTTCTCATTCCTGTCATTGATGAATTAGTGGATGAATTACATGGAGAAATTTACTTCACCACGTTGGATATTCGTTTAGAATATCATCAAATTATAATGAATACTAAAGACATTCCAAAAACAATATTTAGAACTCATGAGTGTCATTATGAATTTTTGGTCATGCCTTTTGGCTTGACCAATGCACCTTCTACATTTCAAGAGCCAATGAATTCCTTTTTCAAACCCTTAGAAAATTTTTGTTAGTATTTTTTGATGATAGACTAATCCATCGCAAGTCTTGGAACCCATCATGTTCAACATGTTGATAAGGTGCTCAAAATATTGGAGGAGAAACAATTATATGCAAAAGCCTTTAAATGTTTCTTTCAAGTATTGGAGGTGGAATAGATGGGTCATATTGTATCTCATGAGGGTGTTAAGGTAGACTCTAACAAAATTAAATCCATTAAGGAATGGAAAATCCCCACAACCATAAAGCATCTGTGAGGATTTCTCGGGTTAACGGGGTATTATCACAAGTTTTTTAAGAATTATGGGAGAATAGTGCTCCTCTAACAACATTACTGAAGAAAGATGCATTTTCTTGGATTACAAAAGCAACTAAGACCTTTGAACATCTTAAAAATAAAATGTTCCAAGCATAGGTCTTAGCTATGTCAAACTTCACAAAAAACTTTATTGTGGACTTTGATGCCTCAGGAAACGGAATTGGTGTTGTTTAAATGAAAGAAGGAATACGCATTTCTTTTGAAAGACACCAAATCAAAAGAAAGTATTTACATAAACCTATTTATGAGAAGGAAATGTTGGTAATACTACATGCACTAAAGAAATGGCAACCTTATGTAATGGGAAGACATTTCAAGGTAAAAACAGAACATGATAGTCTTACATACTTTTGGAACGAAAACAACCTTCAGAAGAGTAGAAAAAATGGGTCACAAAGATGTTGGGTTATGACTTTGAAATCATCTACAAAAAAGGGAAGCTAAATGTGGTTTTAGATACACTATCAAGAAAGGATGAGGATGTGGAAGCACTGTTTTGTGTCATCTCTATTATCCAACTAGATTGGATAACCAAAGCAAGGGAGGAATGGAATAATGATGAAGAAGTGTGGACACTCATTCAAGTGTTGCAACAAGATCCTGGTATATCTAATACATTTAGCTGGAAAAATGATTCATTATGGTACAAAGATCGCTTATATTTTTGTAAGAATTCCCAACTAAAACAAAAGATTCTTTTGGAATTTCAAACCTGTCCCTTAGAATTGCAAACAAAAGATTCCCAACTTAGCACTGGGTCAAGGAAGATTTTTTTTGGGATGGCCTTAAATATGATATTCAAAATTTTATGGCAGAATGTTTGGTCTACCAACAAAATAAAGTTGAGACAATTAAGACCTCGGGTCTTCTAAAACCTTTATACATTCCAATTAAACATTGCGATAAGATTTCAATGGATTTTATCACAGGTTTACCAAAGTCCAAAGGAAAGAGTGTCATTATGGTGGTAGTTGATACACTTACCCACTATGACTTTTTTGCATTAAATCATCCATTTAAATCATGTAGAGTTTCTATTGCATTTATGGAAACAATTTAAAAGCTACATGGAAACCCAAAGATTATTGTAAGTGACAAAGACCCCATTTTCACTGAAATTTTTGGATGGAATTATTTTCTTGTTCGGGTACTCAACTAGTTCATAATTCATATTTCATCTTATCATCCTAAAACTGATGGGAAAACTGAGGTAGTGAACAAATGTTTGGAAGGATATCTCTGTTTCTTTGTATCTGATAAAAAAACATAATGCGTCAAGTGGTTACCTCTGGCAGAATGGTGGTATAACAATTCCTTCCATACTGTAGAAAAATTGACCCCATTTAGGGCACTTTATAGATATCATCCATTGTCCATCACATCTTCTTTAAGAGAAAATTCTAAGGTTCAAGTAGTGGAATATCACATCGAGCATCAAAAAAAATTTATTCAACTCTTAAAGGATAATCTCACATTGGTGAAAGATCGAATGAAACAACAGGAATGTCAACATCGAAACGAAATAAGTTTTAATGTAGGCGACTCGGTATTTTTACAGCGACAACCATACAAAAAAATTTCTCTTAAGCAAGTTAAGAAGGATAATAAATTATCACCAAAGTACTATTTTCCTTACAACGTGGTGTAAAAGATTGGTACTATGGCATAAAATTGGAGCTTCATGCATCTTCTCGAGTGCATCCAGTTTTCCATGTTTCATGCTTAAATAAGGTTATAGGTGACAAGCTCCCAGTTCAAACAATATTTCCATAACTTGACGAAGAAGGAAAAATCAGATTGGAACCTAAATAAGTCATAGAAACAAGAACTTGACAACTACGAAATTGATCAATTTCAGAGTATCTCATCAAGTGGAAAAACTTAGCCATTGAATATGCGACTTGGGAGGATGAAAGTTTTATATAGATGCATCCAGAACTACTCAAGCATTGAGGACAACACTTTTTTAAGGAGAGGGGCATGCTAGGTCCCTATAATACTAGTGTATCCCCTTATTGTTATTGTCAATGTAGCCTTGTTATTGTTATTTTTGTGCCCATGTAGTCCCCATATTTTTATTATTGTGCACCATAAAAGCCCACTATTGTTATTGTTGTGCTCTTACATTGTTATTGTTATGTCGTCTAGGACTATATTGTGACCCCTTGGAATCCTATATATAGAAAGAAGGTTTTGTAATTTGTATCATCCAATAATTTTTCTTTTATGTAATGTAAAGGAGGTTTCCCCCTCAAAGAGGTTGATTTATAAGTCATTGACCTATCTTTTCTTCTATTTTGTGAGTTGGTTTCATAACATTGGCAACCATAAAAATTGGCTAAGTATTGGCCAAAGTCAACTTGTGAGGTAGTGAGATCGACTATACTAGTGCAGAGGTTGTTTAGGATTGAACAAGCATTTTATTTATTCTTTATTTTTTATTAATGCAATATAGATAGGGAGGGGTTTTTGAGTAGTGGCTTTCGCCTAGATATATCCTCGTGTTATGTGTGTTCATTGATTCATGTCGCATGCTTTTTATATTGCTTAGATGAGTAGAAGTAGATTTGTCTTATGTTCTAGAACATTACTTGAGGAGTATTGAATCTGAAATTATTTTCTACAATTACATGACTTTAATTATGGTGGGTCAAACTAACCAACATTATTCCATCTGATATAAGAGTACTCTAGAGCTTTAAAATAACACGTTTGGAAAATATTCTCTTCTTGTGTGTTGGAGCGGGATCCCATAAGCACATTTTTGGTACAGTTTTGTAATATTTTGTAATATTTAGTCTAGCACAGAGGCTTGGGGCGGGTCAAAGCCCCCATTGAATTGTAATGGGTCAAGGGGTAGACCAAGAGTCTGCAAACCATGGTTTTCAGACCATAGAGTAACGCAGGCTAATGGGTTATAAATAGATGTTTAAATCAAGTCTAGAGATAGGCGAAGTTTTGGATCAATATTGGATACAAAATTGTGGATCTTTTGTGTCAATTTTCAGGGTAAGGGATCCTTCTGGCGGTGTGTGTAGAGACCCTGAGTCCTGTTGTGTGTGGACCCTGCTGGCTATGTGAGCGGGCTAGTAAATAGAGTGTCTAAGTTGGATCTGGATATTAATGAATGAGAAGACTCTTTTTTGATAAGTTGAGTAGTTCTATGTTATTTGTATTGGCTGCGCTCTGTGTTATTTCTAAACCTATATATGTTTGCTGAAAATTGATGATTTATTGATGTGCACATGGATGTGATATTGTATAAGGGATGAATGCATAGATCTGGTTTAATTTAATTACTTTTCTTATGTTAACATACTATATAATTATTTACAAGCTTTGCTGAAGATATTCCATCAATATACTATTAAGGGTTTCTGTGTTGGGGCTTCTCCAGTGCAGGTCTATTAGACCTGAAAGGACCCACTTCAATTAAATTTATCTCTCTCAGGGTGTAGAAACCTGGTTCCAACACCCTCCCATACTACTTCGAGTGAGACCTTTACCTGTGCAAGCAAGCCATTTCCGAAAGGGCCAGTAGTACAGGGTTTTGTTGGAAAACCTTAGAACTGAACCTGGGTCACAACCCCTCAAGCCAAAAAATGGTTCTATTTCCGAAACCAAGAGAATTTTGAGAGAGAGATCAAGTAATGCCATGGATTCATTGGCAGCCAGTGAAGCCTGAACTCGAGGACTGGTTTGGAAAGAAGATTAAGGAGCTGTCCCTAAAAGAGAATATAAGTAAGAAGTTGACTTCCGAAGAGTGGAAGAACAATTACATTTTCACAGAAGTTAACGAAATCTTATTTGTAACCTTTGCACAGGAACTTCAGGAGTGGCTGGAAAGGTTGGCAGAGTTCCAGATCTATTAGAAAGACAATCAGGTCACATAGTGGACCCTTGAGTTGATCCAACATTTGGAAAAGACTAATAACAAAATCACCCGGAATATAGATCACTAGGTTGATAGTGTTTTGGGAGGCTTTGTAACTAAGTTTTCAGTCGATCAGTTTGTGTTGTATTCTAAATCCAAGTGAAGGTTTTTTAAAGGGTTATGAGGTAAGTTGTTGCAAACATTGCAACTGCTGATTAATATGTTATTGGGTGAGAGTGAATGACCTCCCACTAGAGTGGAAGCACGACACAAAGTGGTAAATACTATTGGTTTAATCAAGAAGGGGATAGATTAGTATACATTCCTTTAATGGATTCGCCTAACTTCAACCAGGGCAGGGCTGCACACATAGAAACTAGTCCCCTAGCTACGCAACCATCACCTGTAGACGATATGGCCATGCACATGAAGATACCCACCTTCAAGGGTGTGGAGGATGAGGATAAAGACTGATTTTGGTTCATGGCAGAGTTAGTATGAACTATGTAGAATGTTACTAAAGATGTTGTAAAGAGAGTGCAACTATCCTTAGCCTTCGAAGGGAGGGCCCTGGATTGGTTCATGGGATACATTGGTCAGCACGCGAACCCATCAATAAAGGACATTAAGGATGCCCTAAATCAGCAATTCCGGAAGCATAAGTCCTACTCTCAATGTGTGGTTGACTTGAAAGGTTTTAAGCAGGGACCTACAGAGTCTGTCTGGGAAGCTGAAAACACAAGGAATGGTTCATCTCCATGCTATTACCCCATCCGCGCAGACCTATGTGTCAACAAAAGATTGATTCACAAGAAGAGGCCCTGGAAATTTCCATGAATTTAGAAGTTGCGCTAAGGGACGATGATTAGTTTGGGGCATTGCAGATCCAAATTCAGCTAGAGGCGTTGCACTTGGAAATTTATAACTTATGAAAGGAGTGGGGAAAAGAAGCTAGTGCAAACATTTGGTGCATACGTTGCAGGGTATTAGGTCACACCAAGTATCAATGTCCCCTGCTGTCAGACTACATGCAGGTTGAGGGACCAAGCCCATTACACCCAAGAGATATTGCTGAACCTACGACCCCCATGCTATGGTGCATTAAATTTTGGGTAGCCGGACTACACGATACTAACCACTGCCCCCGACTAGGTGCATATGTTCCATAACTAAAGCAACAATGGTCCATATTATGCTCATCAATAGGTCATGACGAGCACAACTGCCGAACATTTGACCTGATGGTAGATAGGGGAAACCTATACAGGGTACAGGTAGACCCCTCGTCGCAATTATCTCCTTCTGGGAGAGGAGGATCCCCATTGAGAGGACGAGGAGGAGGAATAGGTGGAGGTGCAAGTCAAGGACTAGAGCAACTAATTTGCTATAATTCTGGGGATGTGGGACATTATGCAAGAGACTTCCCAAACCCTACACCCCAATATTGTAGATATTGCAGACAGTTCAACCATGTAATTGAAGACTTTCTAGTGCTAATTACGAAGATGCAGGAGAAGTAGCAGACACCTACACAGAACGTGAAATTGGTACAGGCAGATCCAGGGGATGATGGGAAAAGTATCAATGTGATTACGTCTAGTGACATTTCCACTGGAGGAGCAGAGGAAAAAGCCATAGCTGAACCACTAATCAGGAAAGCTACTGAGAAAAAGGAAAGCCTCGATTTGAAAAAGGAGAAAGAAACCTTCATTGAATCCATGAAGGAGATGACCAAGGACCAAGCATCTACCTCAAGGAATTTGATAGATCCAAAAGCAGATGAAGTAGTTTAGCCATTCCTTCAGGCATGTATGAAGCTTTTGCGCAACCAGAAGGCGGAGGAGAATCTCCAAGCATTAATAGACAGCTGCATAGATAAATTTTCCCCACAAACAGAGGTTAAA
This sequence comes from Pinus albicaulis, assembly GCA_034641835.2. Taxonomy (NCBI): domain Eukaryota; kingdom Viridiplantae; phylum Streptophyta; class Pinopsida; order Pinales; family Pinaceae; genus Pinus; species Pinus albicaulis. Next base: position 579,136,304 of record CM076581.1, read on the forward strand.
ACTATGAACAAAATTTACAAGAACAAAAGAGGGATTGGTCAGGAGATGTATATGACAGCGCAGATTGGGGATTATGAAATGGATCAAGTCACCCTCGACTTGGGATTGGATGCCAATTTCCTACCCAAGAAAACCTGGCAAAGGATGGGAGAACCCAAGCTGGAGTGCTCCACTATTCAATTACAAATGGCTAACCAACAGAAGATCATTCCACTAGGAAGGTTGTCGAAGGTTGTGGTAGACATTGCAAGAGTTAAATTCTATGCAGATTTTGAAGTAATCCATATTTTAGAAGATGCGAACCCTTACCATATGCTCTTAGGCCTAGATTGGGCTATTGACATGGGAGGTATCATCAATTTGAAAAAAAGAAGTATGATCTTTGAGAACGATTTTACATGGGTAATAGTCCCCCTAGATCCAATGGAAGGTGAATGATATATAGAACCGGTGCATGACGAGGAGGATGTTGATCACAATTACAAACTAATTGCATGGGATGATCAGTGGATCAACCCTATGGCTGGTGGCATGCTATGTTGGTAAAAAGATAGTGAATGCATCTCAGAATCCGATGGAGAGACAGAAAATTGGCAGAACCGGTTGCATGATGTATCTGCACTGCAGTGCCTTAAGATCACAAAGAGCTTATGATGCATCTCTTTAGAGGTAAGATAACTACCCTACTTTGATGGGTCTGGTAGTGTTAAGTAATTTCTTAAAAAATTCGAAGTAGATGTCTCGGAAGAACAGAGGTTTTGGGCCCTTGACTTGGCTATGCGTGTGACCCCTGCATGGTGGTGGGAAACCCATAAGGGGGTTGTTCAGGATTGGGAGGAATGTTGAAGAATGATGATCCTACGATTTGAACCTCCAATCAACCCACCTATGGAAATATTCTCGGGTCGAGGGGACCCACGCAAGCACTTGGCTATATGGATGGAAGTATGGAATGAAAGGACTTGGGATGAATGGGTCCACATGTTTATTCATGCCTTAGGACCAATTACCACCACTTGGTATTTGGATGCATAGTTACATCAGTGCATTCTCCACTAGGACTGATAATGCCAGAATATTTCCTGGTGAAATTCAGGTTAATAAGAGGGACGAAGAAATTGGATGAAGCCCTGCAAGACATATATGCTCTTGTATTTGATGAAGCGGTCCCTCGAGCAGAATGTGTTGTGCCATCTTGGGATGCGTAGATGAAGGATATTTTCAACTACCAAAATTTATCAGTTGAATATTGTGATGAGGATCCCATAAATATCACTATCCTTGATTCAGAAGGAGAGCACGCAGTTTTCGGACCCCTATTATAGGCAGTCGATGCGACCAAGCCTCTCAAATTGAAGGAAGTCAATATTGGGACACAAGAGCAACCCAAGATGGCCGAATTCGAGGATTATTGGGATGATGATACAGTTGGGAAGATCGCGAAGCTGCTGACCAAATGTGAGGACCTATTCCCCACAAAGTTTTCTGAGATCAAAGGAATTGTAGGAGATATTGGTGTCATGAGAATCACCTTGAAGCCAGACGCATGTCCTATCAAGCAGCAACCCTACTGACTGGACCCTAAGTATAAGAAAAAATTCAAAGAAGAAATAGATAAGATGATAGGCGCAGGTATCATTGATCCAGTAGAGCAATCAGATTGGGTAAGCCCTATGATGGTCCAAGAAAAGATGACCAAAGGAGAGATAAGGATCTGTGTAGACCTGCGCAAGTTGAATTATGTCTACATACATGATCCTTTCCCTACACCATTCTCTGATAAAATTTTGGATAATGTGGGAGTTCAGGAAGAATACTCATTCACTGATGGATTTTCAGGGTACCATAAGATCATAATAGCACCTGAATACCACAACAAGACAACCTTCGCAACTAAGTGGGGATCTTTTCAGTACATTGCCATGCCTTTTGGGCTGAAGAATGCCCCTTCCATTTTTTCACGTGTAGTTGTAGCAGTATTCAAAGAATTAAGTCATAAGTTTATGTATGTCTATTTTGATGATTGGAAAAAATTTTAATTAGTAAAGAAGCATGTGTCGAACCTGCAAATGATGTTGGATGCCTGCAGTAAACACCAAATTTCGCTAAACATCAAGAAATGCATATTTTGTGTACCATTTGGGATTTTTTTGGGGCATGTGATATCTCAACAGGGATTGATGGTTGACCCAACCAAGATTTTTGTTGTCATCAATTTAGCAGTCCCCACCACAAAAAAATAGTTGCACTTCATCTTAGGGCATACTGGTTACTACAGGAATTTTATTCAAAGGTACGCCTTGATCAATGTGAAAATGGAGAAGCTGATCAAGAAGGATGTATCCTTTTTTTGGGATGAGGTGTGTCAAAGGAGTTTTGACTTACTTAAGGATAATATGGTCACTATGCCTATCCTCCTATTTCCATATTGGGTGAAGGTCTTCCATGTTCATGTGGATGCATTAGGAATATCCCTGGGAGTTGTCTTAGCGCAGCCAGGAGAAGGAGACATTGATCACCCGATCGCATTTTCTAGCAGGAAACTCTCTAGCATAGAACTTAACTATTAAAATATTGAGCGAGAAGGGTTGGCAATGGTGTATTCCCTACATAAATACATGCACTATATATTGGGCAAGCACTTCAAGATTTTCACTGATCATTCATATTTAAAATATCTGGTTAATATGCCTATGTTGGGGGAAAGATTTGTCAATGGTTACTGCTATTTTAGGAGTATGATTTTGAAATAATTGTGAAGCTTGGGAGACTGAATGTTGGACCTGACCACTTGTCTCGGATTGAGAGTGGAAAAGAGCCAACTAATCTAAACAAGGGTTACCCAATGCACAACTTTTTGCTATCAAGGTGGCTAACGAGCACTTTGCATACATTGTTCATTTCTTAACCACGGGAATGGCACCTATAGACTACTTAGTACAACATAAAAAGGATTTTGTAGCCTGTGCAACTGATTTCACCATAATTGCTGGTCAATTATACAAGTTGGGAGTAGGTGAGGTGTTGTGGAGGTATGTACTGGAGCATGAATGACAAGCTATCTTATTTGAGGCCCATGGAGGAGTAGCAATAGGTCGCTATGCAGGTAAATATATTGTGTAGAATGTTTTGAGATTCAGGTTGTGATGGCCCACACTGCATAGTGGCACCCACACATACTATCGATCCTACGACCCATGCCAATGGACTGGGAAAAATTCGCGAAGGGATGATATGACCCTGTAACCATAGATGGCCTTGCAGGCATTCGAAAAATGGGACATAGACTTTATAGGACCCATCAATCCTCTAGGAGAAGATGAAGACCCTACTATCGCTCTAACTCAGGACGAGTCACAAGATTTTGTTGGGGGCCTATTGGAGCGGGATCCTCTAACCACATTTTTGGTACAGTTTTGTAATATTTTGTAATATTTAGTCAGTGCAAGGGCTTGGGGTGGGTAAAATCCCCCAATGAATTGTAATGGGTCGATTGGTAGACCAAGAGTCCGCAAACCACGGTTTGTGGACCATAGTGTAGCATAGGCTAATGGGTTATAAATATATGGTTCAATCAAGTCTAGAGATAGGCAGAGTTTTGGATCAATCTTGGATACAAAATTGTGGATCTTTTGTGTCGATTTTCTAGATAAGGGCTCTTGCTGGCTATGTGCAAGGAGACCCTATGTCGTACTATGTGCAGACCCCACTATCTATGTGCGCGGGCTAGTAAATAGAGTATGTAAGTTGGATCTGGATATTAATGAATGAGAAGAATTTTTTGTGATAATTTGAGTACTTCTTTGTTATGGTTATTAGTTGCGCTCTGTGTTATTTCTAAAGCTATATCTGTTTGCTGAAAACTAATGATTTATTGATGCACGTGTGGATGCAAGATTTTATAAGGGGATGAATGCATAGATATTGTTGGATTTAATCACTTTGCTTCTGTTAACATACTGTCTCATGATTTACAATATTCGTTGAAGATTTTTCGTCAGTATACTGCTAAGGGTTTCCGTTTTGTGGCTTCTCCAGCGCAGGTCTGTTAGACCTGAAAGGACCCACTTCAATTAAATTTATCTCTCTCAGGGTGCGGAAACCTGGTTCCAACACCCTCCCATACTACTTCGGGTGAGACCTTTACCTACGCAAGCAGGCCATTTCCAAAAGGGCCAGCAGTACAGGGGTTTGTTAGAAAAACTTAGAACCGAACTTGGGTCACAACCCCTCAAGCCAACATTGTGGGTAGTGAAAATCAACTCAAAATAATGCAAGCATATTTACGAGAGAGACCAATGAAAGTTGAACTTGAGAACCAAAGCTCTAAAAAACTAAATTTTAATGTAAGGTATCCTCCCACAAATGAAATATTGTCATTGTAGTTTGAAATCTTAGACTTCAAGAGAAAGTAGGTGCAAATTTTAAATTAAAAATATTTTTTTTCCTTGGACACAACAATACAAAAAACCATTGAAAAACAAATTGATGAAACATAAAGTTGTTAGATTAAAGTGACCACGCGTTTATTGTTCACCATGTAGTATTAAAAAAATTTGAAGAGCTAAACCTTAAGGTTCATGGTCTCTCCTCATTTTCCAACCCTTTAGGAAAGTCCCACCTTCCTTCATGATTCCTTGGAGCTAAGAGATGTCACCCTTGAATGGGCTTGGAAATTATTTGGATCCTCCGTCACTGTTATCACTAGAAAATCAGACAATTAAATATGACATTATTTAATGTCAGGCAGAAGGATTAATAGGGCTGAGAGACATTAGAGAATATAAAATATTTAAAAAATCTCTAAGGTTTGAAAGTAAAAATAAAATTTCACATAGAAAGAACCATTAAAATGCACCTTTGCGCACATAATTCTTCTATAAGAGTGCCTTTGCACGACTTTTCCTCAAAAAGCCACGCAGTCTCGAGAGTGGTGGAAGTCACTTTCCAGGACCACAAGGCACACTCTAAGACATTGATCCCACACTTGAGGTTGCCTAAGGATAGCCACCCAAGCCTCCTTAGTACCTCAAAGGAGCACACAATGGAATAAATGTGGCACATAATGGAATCACCCTCCTCTCTTGGGTCACCATCCACAATGTACCAAGAGAGGGAAGGAGGATTTGAATTCTCATGTAAAAGGCCACCAAGAAATGAACAATATGAGAGCACATTGTTATGCTAGCTAGAATTTCCCCAAGAAATACTAGCAGTGTGTGACCTAGAGCAGAGATAGAGGGGACTCAGCTGTTCGCCATCCAACAACTCCAGTTCACCATAGTAGAGAGAGGGAGACTTTGCACCAAGGTAGCTCGAAAGTAAAGACATCCTTGCATCGGGACTTGGACCTCCATAGTTCCAAGGGCCCCTTGGCAAGTGGGTTAAATTTTCATCCTAATTTCCTACCAGCACTCAATAAGAGGGGACATAAGCGCTGCCATTTGAATTATTGAAGTTGTTTGACTCTATTGAGAGATTTTGTTTTATTTTTTTTAGTTTAGTTTTTATGTTTGAATATGCATGCTATTTCTCTATCTAGTATGTTTATGTTTCAGCATGTTCCACTAACTTGCTTAACTCCATCTATTTTCTTCCTGTGATCAATAACTTAAGAGGGAAAAACCACCCCTCTTAAGCAAGTTTTATTTGTTACATTCGTGCGCCAAATTGACAAACTTAGGATTGAAGGCTCCACTAACTTTTATTTCCAAGTTTATGTGGCTGTGCCTTTTTCTAGAGACCTCCGTCTTTGTTGTGGAGTTGGGATGGAATTTCCCCCTTTCTCTCCTTCACTGCCTGGTTCATCCCAAGTGATAGGCTGAAGCTGAAGAGCTCCCAAAAATTTACATTGCAAGAATTTGTGTGCCTTTCTTCTAGACAGGCGCACTCCAGTGTGCACATTTAGAGGTGACATGTGTGCAGAAATTGCACTTGTTTCAGCCTTTTGCGAGAAGAAACCAAAAGTAGGATTTTTCCTACAATTTCTATCTTTTTATTGATTGTAAAAGTGTTTGGAAGACCATAATACATCTTCCAGTACTGTTTGAGGTGCCCCGCAACTTGCTAAATCTCACTCTTAGCTGCTTTTAGGAGTTTAGGTGTAGGTTTTATTTCGAGTTGATTTTCGCAAAGTTAACACATAGTTTAAGTATGAGGAAAATTAACTTGCTTTCCGAATAATTAATGTTTTTTGAGTTTAGGTACCAAAACACCTAGATAATTACCCAAAGTAAGTGGCACAATTCCACGCATGCTTAGCTAGTTCATTTTTCTAGTGTAAAAGTCATTAGTTTAGTTCAATTTTTGCACTAGGATTTTGGGACCAGGATTGAATTGTCGATATAAGAGAAAGTAATATTTTCTACATTTTCACCCTCCTATGATCCTAGGCAAGCATATGAACACTCTCTATTCACAATTCACCATCTCCCTATAGTTGATCACTTATATTAACTAGGAAAAAATTGAAAGCGGCCCATATCCGCACATGTTTTTCTTTTGAGCAATGAACAATAGAACATAATTTAAATAGGGGATTTTTAAAAGGATCATCGCATATCCACATGTTGAAACTATGTGCTTGTTCAACTTTTTTTCACACACATCCACACCCCAATTGAAGTAAATACTCCTAAAACTAACTTAACAAAACTCACTAAATTTTCCCCACAAGGGCCACAAAATAATTTATAGTCTAAGTTAAGACCAAGGAGGTAGGCATCCAATAAGCCGCATTGGTCATTATTCATCTTGAAACATATAAGTTGAATTTTTAGGGAGCTTTCAAATCCACCTATCATCCCATGGAAGTGAAAACCCGAGAGCGGCAGAGACTCGATTCATAGGGGGTTAGGCTTAGGTCCAGTGTGTGTGGTATCATTTGGGGCTACCTGACCCAACTGATACTTGGTACTATCAGCTGAATTACCAAGAAGCCCAAGACTCAAACGCTCATGTGGGATGGCAGTGCTTAGAGGCCAAAATTAGGGCATACTTTCCCTATAGGTGATGGTGCAGGCAACGCTAGATCCTCTACCCTTACCTTGGTGGATTTTCTTCGGTTAACTGGGGGCGTCGCCAGTTCTTTCGAGACGTTGTGTTAGCATTCACAAGATATCTTCTCAAGGCTGATTTACATTTGAGTGTGTGAGGATGATTAGGTTTTCTAGGATTTGAGTATCATATGCAAACAAAAAAAAACCATATTTTTTGATTGACTGATCACATAGGATTACTCTAAAGGGAAATTTTATTTTATTTTCTCTTTGTTTTATGTATGTGATCGGATTTTTTATTTGATTATAATCTCTATCCTCTCAGATATATCCAAAGCCATATCTAGTTAACGCCAGAATGGACCCAACGTGACGTCCTCGATCTAGACATCTTTTGGACCTCCCCCCATTACCGGGAGGAGTTCCAGGTCTTTCTCCATTTAGGCGTTAAAGACGGAACACTGACACCCTTATTAGTTCATCCTTTATCGAGGCATCTTTAGTTGGGAACCCTAGTCGGTATCCCAACGCCACACCGATGAACCCCCCCCACAGGGTCACCACACACCACTCCTCCCACAACCCCTAGCAGGCAGAGGAGTGCTACCCATTCAGGAAGCCAAGTGAACACACAACAGGGTATGTCGTAGAAAAACCTTATTTCTAACCAGAACATTGTGTTTTCACAAGTCACAATGGCTACAACCTCGCAGTAACCTTTTTTAGCCTCGTTAAATATACCAGATTTAACCAATTTGACAATCGACCCCATTGCTCACAACCCCATATGGCCTCCCATGCCCACGAAGCTCCCTTCAGACATTCCAAAATTTGAAGGGAAGCAAGCGGAAGACCCTAGAAATCATGTTATGACTTTCCACCTGTGGTGTTCGTCAAACAGCATCATTGATGATACTATTCGACTAAGACTGTTTCAACGCACTCTAACCAGAGTAGCAGCAAAATGCTATGTGGAGAAACCCTCTGCTACACATGGAACCTTTAGCACCCTTGCTACTGCGTTCCTAACCTATTTTCAGTTACCCATCCACTAGGATTCTGGAATGGAGTTACTGACCCACTTTAGGCAAACCCCTGTCGTACATATCTCGGACCATCTCCACGAATGGTAGCGACATCGTAGTTTATGCAAAGACAAACTCAACGATTGAGTTCTGTTATACCTGTTACTGAAAACTATCACTATATATATTTCAAAGGATGTGGCGCAAAAAAATCCCATATCCGAAGAGGATGCCATCAGTAAGGCCCAGAAGCTCGAGCTGATCTATACGCAGTCAGGATATATTCACAATATCCTACTGAACACCCCGTGTCTGCAAAGTTACAAAGAATTGGTAGGTGCGTCAAAATTTGCAGATGGTTTAATTGGGTGACTGACCCCAAATCACCTAAGCAATACAGTTTAACACCTCAGTTACACGTATGATTCTACCCAGAACATACCACAACCTGGCTACCAAAGTCATCACATGCCTTCACAAAATTTGACCGGTAGGGCGTCATCGTATCACCATCAGCATGGAGGACCCTATCCTTCGGCTTAGGGGACCCAGTATGCAGATAGACATAATTACGAAAGAGCTCCCCCCCAAAAACCATTTACAAACCAGGGACCGCAATATGCCTAGTCCCAAGCACAAGAACTGCCCATGCAGAATAATGCACAGGTGAACTTCGTGTGACCCTCCCAAAACCAACCGCACCAACCATATAACCAGGAGTACCCAAATTATCCTCCTAACGTGGTTAAGAAAAAAGGAAAAAACAGGCCTAAATGAAATCCTGGACAGGGGGGAAATAATGAACAATGCCCTCCATGATCTCAGACTGGAGGCAACTCCAACCGAAAGAAAAACCAGGAGCCAAGAAACTCCTAGAGGTAGAAAAAATGCTAATTCTTTGGACAAACCACTCTTTTTCAATATGTAGTGAGTACGTCCATTACATACCACTGTCCCAACCTCCTTGAGATGAAGAAGCTATAGAGTAACCGTGGATAGGGGGGTCCTTCCAGCAGATAGAAGTCATGTAGGAACCTTTCCCCCATCAATGGAAAATTATAACATAGCAACAAACCCCTGACAATTCTGGAAAAAACAGCCACAAAATCTACATGACTAGCGAAGAAATGTTTTTTCAGACATGGAATCAAAATTACGACACCCCACCAAACAAAAATGCATCAGGGGCTAGTACCAGTGCACCAACAACACCTTTGACCATATCAAAGATTCCTATTGAACCTTTGCCAAAGATGGCCAAAGGATCAGCTAGGTGGGCTAGAAACTATTCCAAAGCATACCATAACTAAAGCATTGTGGATGATCTAGCCTAATATTCTGTTTCTATGTCATATTTGGAGGTATTACAATCATGCCCAAAGCAACAAAAATCCTTACTTTCCGCATTAGGTGCCATCAACCCTGCCGATTCACGCCTAATGGATTTTGATTTAGACAAAGCCACCCCCAGGCTTCCTTCAATGGTCGCCTTTAAAATACCAGTGTTGGTCCAAAACATTACCATTCACTAATGTATCATTGATGAAGGTTCATCCACATGCATCATGTCAACGAATGCTTGGCAGAAGTTAGGGTCCCCCGAACTAAATCCATCAAACATCACGCTTAAAGCATACGACGGTCGCCCTTTAGCCCCCATCGGTATCTATGAAAACATCTTGGTCTGCCTAGCCAGAAAGATGGTCCTTATAGACATTGAAGTCTTAAACGCCCAATTGGACTATAATATACTCCTTGGTTGGAGTTATATGTATGCCATGTCAGCCATTGCCTCCTCCATCTTTCGAACTATGATGTTCCCCCATGAGGGCCGCATCGTTAATGTCGACCAGTTGACACATAGAGAAAAGTAGCCCCTAAAAAATACCGATTTTATTCTACCCTACGTAGACACATCTATAGACGTGCTTTCACTGTACCAAGAATATGGCCCCGACTAATTCAAACCGTCGTCCATCCTAGATTCATTCCTAGGAGATCCCCCTGTTATACCTGAGTCATCACCTAATGTCACGGGGACTCTGGTGTGCATGATGTCCAAATCAAGCACCGAAGCTAGTTAGGACATGGAGACAAGTAGTAATGACATCGAATCCTTGGCCACGGAAATCTCTCTTTCCTACACCGCCTCCCAAACCCCTTTCCTCTACCCCCCAGATGGTTTCGTATCCCAGTAGGTCTTGGCCACTATGGTGTTACCAAACATATCTTTTGCAATAACATTTTGGTATGTCATTCCCCCTACTAGGATGGGAGCCACACACATCACCTCTATAGCGTTAGTGCCCCTCAGTCCTGAGGAGGCCCACCCATTCATGAAACTGTCGAAAACATCCCTGCAAAGGAAATTCCCATTTCAAAACCGATGATTACAAATAAGAAAATTGAGAGAAGAGGAAATAAGGTGGAGACTCCCACCACGCGATGGAAATCACCAAGCTACGACATATGTGACATAGTAGGAAACCCTACCCACATTTTCCCAGAGATGGACGAATTAAAGCCACTCCTTAGCTGTGAGGTAGATATCGCGATGCCATGTTCCCTTAAAAGGGAACCTACCACCAAAATTCAAGGCAAAGCATTGCATACCAATAACGCATGTGCTATCTGCAAAAATTATGGGCACTATACCCATCATTAAATCCTATAGATATCACAATATAGGGACACCTTACATGCCATCCAGCGGTCCTACCAAGAGGATTCCTCCACCCAATCATCTGGATATGAACCTCGCACCATCCTTTACATGCAGGAGGAACGATGGTTGCCTGAAAGACTCTCATTTACATTTCCCCATTCTATCATACGATGCACGTTGTGCAATGAATGTGGTAACTTCATCAAAGAATGCGCAGCCCTGGAACTCGTCCACAGATGGTGTCTTATAGAGTGCATTTATTATGTTGGTTTATGGGCAACGCAATTCACATGTCCTTTATGTGCTGACAACCACAATTTAGAAAATTGCCACTATATCCCCCAATTCCACTTAGCACTGGCTAGTTTGCGCTTAGTGTTTGGTCAATTTAGTGTGTCCTAAATTGCTACATTAATTTGTCAATCCGGGATTCGTAAGCTGACGAAGTGTGGCGCACTATATGTGCAAGATAACCTATTTCTTACTTTTTGTCGTTTTTGGTTTTTTTTTTATCTTGGGGGTTTTTATCTTGGTTGGTTTCCTAATGTGAGATGGAAATTCTAAAAGACAAGTATGGATATAAATGTTCAAGGCAATGATGTCCTTTATAATGATTTTCCAAACTTCAAACTTCAAAAGGGTTTTAAAACATGCAATGACAAAATTAATTCCTAAAAGAAAATGAAAATGTGCCACTATACTAGTCAAACAAACAGTGAACTATTGATCATAAAACCCATTACCCTTGCTGCTGTCTAAATACAAAAGAAACTGTGCTCAAAGAAATCCAATAATTGCAAGCAAAGTAAAGCTAAAATCAAATTACATCAACTCATATTCTGACCCCTCACCATTAGTCTCGCTATGGCTTTCAGAGGTAATCATAAAAAACTTGAGCAATCTGATATCTAATTTGCCAAAAAATAAACTAATATCAAATTACACACTCATACTTCAATCCCTCACCATTAGTCTCGCTATGGTTTTCGGAGGTAACTAATAATGACATGAGTAATTTAATATCTAATCTAACTATTAAAGAAAATGTACAAAATTGAAATAAATAAAACAGTGCTGGAATTAAAAGCTAAGAAAAATAAATTAGCAGAAGGACAAGACTGATTCCATGTCATTAGTCATTGTCAAACTATGTGCAAATGCCCAGGCTGCCTATTGTAATCTGGAACAAAGACACTGATCAGTTAACAGCAGTATAAAGCATGAAAAAATATGGACAGAAATAAAACGTTAATACCATAAGAGATGTGATATGTACACGTGAATAACTATGGCATAATGAACGTAAGGAAATAAAGCATGAAACTATACAGCAATAAACAAAACCTCGGCGTGTGCAGGGGCCCTCTGCACAATCCTCGGTCAACAACTATCAAACACGAATTATAATTATGAACAGAGTCTTCTCATGTATTTAAAATGCAGTCATAACAAGGAAATAGTGTCACGGCACAGTGGCTTTCTTTTCAACAAAATTACATTACAGCAGCTAGCTCCTATGCGTATGAGAACACATTATTTATAATAGAGGATGACATAACTAATTTCCTACAATCTACACTGATAAAAGACACGTGAACAACCACGTCCAGAAATTTAGCATTATGGCTGCCGTGAAGATTAAATCTATGGAGGGTGGCCATTGGATTCGGCTTATGGAGCAGTCCATAGGTGTTGATATGTCCCCTGAGATTTAGGAACGGCCACACAAGTCTTCACGTGGTGAAAAATGGAGTTCTGTCACCGTAGGACTCTTAGGTTGACCACCGCTTGACTACCTTTGACCACGACCTTCTTTGGTGAATTCGACTGAGCCAGTAGGACTCGGTCCATGTCCATATCATTTCCAACTTGCCCATGTGGCTTGATTTGCCTGAAGACACCTGCAATATAGACTTTAACAAAATGGCTGCGGAAAGTTGAAGCAGCTGCGGAAAGTGACAAGATTTCGCAGCTCAATGAGCAAAAATCTAATTCAAACAGCAGACACAAAACATAGTTAAAAACCACTTTAAATTCTCTTTTATGATTAATATGCAATGATGTTGATGAATTAGGAGGTCCAGGTAAATGGAAAAATTCTAGAAAGGTGTATAGGAAAGATGCAAGTTTGGGACTCAACATACCCCCACTGTGAAGGTGTTGCATGTCCCCATGCAACCAAAATTTTGATCATCCTCCTTCAATTCATATGCTCTGATACCTCTGCTAGTACATCCAGTCCTCTTCTCCTCTTTCTTGGTGCTGCTAACATCCTGGGCTTCTTCATCAAGCATCTGAATTTGAGATTAATCAGTGCTCTACTTATCTTCTTGCATTTCTTCTTCAATTTCTTGTTCTTTTTCTGCCACAGTCCCAGATGTAGCATAGTGTTGTCATGAATGATCTTGTCCAATTTTCTTTGCTCCTTTAATGCTTCATTTTCATTTTTAATATGTCTATTTAAAACCTCCAACTCAAAGACTTCTTGTTTCAACGATTGGACTAGGGATTCTTGTGTTGTGTGAGGCTAAGTGGATGAAGTGCTGGGACCCGTGGCTGTTATTTATAAGGATTCTATGTAATCATACACCTCTTTCTGTTTTGGATCTATCTCGGGTGTCGTTTTCCTTGGGTTGTCCCCAAAATGCTGTGGAGGAGAATTGACTTCAAAATATGGCCGAAAAGGACTCACGTCAACATCTTGAGGACTAGTTTCAACGTTTGGCTAAGAATGAGATGGACTACGGCCAGCTGGAGTTTGTTCAGGTGTTACTTCTCCCAAATCAATAAAATGGGGTCCTTTTGTATTGTGCTTTCCTCCACTTTCCTTTAAGCCTGCTGCTTCTTCTTACATGTTGTGGAGTATTGTATTTTTCCTTCTGTTTTTCTTTTCCTTTCTTTTTGGACATAGATGACTGTTCCTGAAGGTGAACTAGTCTCTCAGATAATACTTGATGGTCTTCTTCTGAGGAAGGGGTTTGATGCACAGCCTCAATGCTTCTTTTCTCTTTTGATTTTGTTGGCTTTTCACCCTCAGTCTTTTCCTTCCTCCTTTTAGACAGTCTTTCCTCTCTACTAGTTCTTTCAACTGTGTTAGTAGGAGTGCTTTGAATTTTATCATCTATTTTCTTTCTTCTACTTCTTTTTGATGTACTACCTTCAGGGGTTTCTTGGGGTTCTTCAAAGAAATTTCTAATTAAAAACTTCTCCCAGGTGTCCTTTTTCTCTTTTAATTGTTTTTTTATCAAGATTTTCACGAGACCACGGTGATACAAATGTGGTTCTACGTCCCCCAAATGCTTTTGGATAGTTACAGACATCTTTTTCAAACTGTTTAGTAAAACGTATGGAAGATTGAGGGACTGGTTGTCTAGGAAATTCATCAACAGTCGGGTATGATACATGTACATTGATCCAAAACATCCCTCACAAGTGATAAAATTTTGAATAACCAACAGTAAACTGGCCCACTCTTCTTTTAAAGCATGGACAGGAATTCCCTTTTTAAAAATGGTAACATCCATACTTGGGTTACGTAGGATCACTCTCCAGGCTTCCTCACCAATTCTCTTGTTCTTGAACCAGCGTTCACCTTCTTGAGGGAGTTTCGTAGTTGCTGCAATGGATGCCTCAGTCACTGTAAATTTGAGGTCCCCAATTTCTACCTCCAGACCATTGAAAGACCTCGCAAAATTTTTTGTTACCTCCTTATTGTAGCCTTTAAAATTTTGAATAAACCGAAGCCATTTTTCCTTTTTCAATATGTCTTTGACTTGCGGGTATCCTTCCATAAATTTGGGTCCCTCTGGTTTTGTCCTCAACAATTGACCCATCCTTCCTTCTGTTCTTTAAAACTTGTCTGCGTGAGGAGGGTTTAGCGGAGGTAATACGGCTGAATTAGTAGAAATGAACAGGGTTTATGAAGGAGACCAGTGACTGTAAGCGGATATCAAAGAATAGGTACACGGAATAAAGTGGAATAGAGAACAAAATGGGGTGAAGGCTTATGTGAGCACAGTGGAAATGTAGCCGTGAGGTTAATAGAATAGTAAGAGGAGTAAAGTGCATCCGACAGTATTTGAAATTGGGTGGCTGCAGAGTAGACGCAAGCACATTTATAAAACGGCTACGGATTTTGTGCGGCTGAGAGAAGCCGTAGTCAAATCAACCACGTTCCATAATTACAGGTGGAGTATCAAAGTATAGCCGAACATGAGTGAAGACCGGAGGTTTGATTATGAGGCCGTTTAAAAATGAATGCAAGGATTGTGGGAGAATCGTATAGAGATCGTGGAATGGTTATGGGGTTATCAACGCAATCATTGCATATAATGGAGCTATGGTTTATAACTATTTAAAAATGTCCTTGAATGCCATTTGAAATAAATTTCTACTCATACCTTGGAATTCTTGCCATTTTTCATTAGTCTTCAATTAGTTGCTCCTTGTTGATGCTTTTGAATGCCTCATGTCTTCAAAATATGTCCTCATACCTGCATTTGATTTCATGACTGTTGAACTAACATCTGACTATAAATTTTTGAAAAACAGAGTGGTAGCTACAGAAACTGCTTCTGGCTGCGGAAACTGGTGTCAGCTGCAGAAACTGACACAGTAATTATTTGGGTGAATGGAGATGGATAAATGATAACTGACTAAATGAAAATGGTCATGAAAGAAAATTTTTATTGGTGAAATGAAATGAGATAGATGAAATGGAGTGGAGTGGAATGAAGTGAAATGAAATGGAGTGGGTTGTCATAAAACTTGTGAAATGAGAGAGAGATAAATTTTTTTTGGAAAATATAGGGTGTCAGGTGTTCCTGATTTTCACCCTACATTTTCTGTATAAGACTGCCAATCAGTGATTGGTTTTCAGGCTTATACAAATTTATTTATTTATTATTATTATTATTTTTTTTAACTGAAAAGAACAAAGGCTAGGCTGGTGGAGAAGAAGGATTCTTCTTCTCCAGCCTTATGGCATAATTATCTTGAAACATTTTGACAAATTCCTCTTTTGAGAGTGGCTTATGATAGATCTTTAATCTATGGCCATTCACAATAAGAGGATTTTGAGATTCATCAATGGTCTTGATTCTTACCACTCCATTGCTAAAGATCTTGTCAATCTCATATGGCCCAAGCCAATGAGTCTGAAATTTTCCTTTAAAATTTTTAAACTTGGAATCAAATAACAATTCCCAATCTCCTTCTTGAAACTTCTTCTCTTTGATGTCTTTGTCATGCCATTTAGCTCTTTTATATTGAACTAGATCAGTTCTTAGAATTTCCTCTTGTCTGATCTCATCTAGCTCATTCAACTGCTCCATTCTATGCTTTTGGGCTTTTGATAGATCCATCCCCAACTGAACTGCCATCTTGAAGGTTTTTACTTGGAACTCAATGGGGAGCAGGACTTCTTTCCCATAAACAATTTCATAGGGAGAATGTCCTGTTGTATTTCTCCATGTAGTTATATAGGCCCACAAGGCTTCAGGAAGCCTTTCTGCCCAATCTCTTCTGTGTAGATGAACAGTTTTGGTGATGATACTTTCAAGTACTTTGTTTGTAGACTCCACTTGACCATTTGCTTGAGGATGGTAAGGAGTAGATCTTTTGTGCTTGATTTTGTATTCTTCCATCAGCTTCTCCACCAGGTTGGATGTGAATTGGCTTCCCTGATCTGTCACAATTTCTCTTGGAACACCAAAGCGAGTAAAAATATCCTCATAAAGAAAATTAATAACTGAATTTTCAGTAGCAGACACTAATGCTTTGGCTTCTACCCATTTAGTAACATAATCAGTACAAACCAATATATACTTCTTTTGCTTAGATGGTGGATTAATAGGTCCAATGAAATCTAAAGCCCATTTTTGAAAGGGTTCGATGAGTACCTGTGGTTGCAATGGCATTTCATTTGAAAGGGTAGGTTTCCCTACTCTTTGGAAGCTGTCACACCTTTTGACATATTGTTTTGCATCTTTGAAGAGGGAAGGCCAATAATATCCTAAAGAGAGGATTTTATAGGCTGTCCTTTTGTCAGCAAAGTGTCCGCCGCATGGTTCATCATGACATGCTTTGAGGATATCAGACATTTCATCCTCCCTGACACATCTTCTGATCACAAGATCTGGCCCTGTTTTAAACAATTCGTTAGAAATCCATGAATATTTTGAACTCTCCTGAATAATCTTTCTTTTTTCACTTGGAAATAAATGTGGAGGCAGTTTCCCTGTAACCAAATAGTTAGCAATATCTGCATACCAAGGAGTCTTAGTAGTTACTGCAAACAAGTATTCATCGGGAAACTTATCCTCTACAGGAGAATCTTCTTTAGTATTCTGAATCCTAGACAAGAAATCAGCTACTGTATTTTGTTTTCCTGGTCTATCCAACACAGTAATATTGAATTCTTGCAAAAGTAAGAGCCATCTTGTCACTCTGCCATTAGTAACGGGTTTGTTCATTAAATATCTAATTGCAGAATGGTCAGTATGAATAAAAGTTTCATAGCCTGTTATGTAATGTCTAAACTTATTAATTGCATGAACAACAGCTAAAAACTCTTTTTCAGTCACAGTATAGTTCAACTCGGTAGGAGTCAAATTTTTACTGGTGTAATAAATGGCATAAGGAATTAAATCTTTTTGACCCAACACAGCTCCAAGAGCTGTATCTGAAGCATCTGTAGAAATATGGAAAGGAAGTTTCCAATTTGGTCCTCTCAAGATAGGTGCTTTAGATATTCTTGTTTTCAAAGTTTCAAAAGATGATTGACAATCAGGATCCCATTTAAATTCACAGTCTTTTGTAAGCAATTTGAAGAGTGGAGATGCTATTTTAGTGAAGTTTTCTATAAATCTTCTATAGTAACCAGTAAATCCTAGAAAACTTCTAACATCTCTTTGACAATTTGGAATAGGCAACTTGGAGATGACTTCAAATTTTGATCTATCAACCTTAATTCCATCTCCTGAAATATGATGCCCCAAAAAAATACCTTCAGTAAACATCATAAAGCATTTTTCATGGCTTAATGAAAGGTTTTTTTCTTTACATATTATAAGGACTTTTTCCAAATTTTCTAATGCCTCTTCAAATGAATTACCATAAACTGTAAAATCATCCATATAAACCTCTACACAATCATGGATTAGATCAGAAAAAATTCCTAGTACTGCTGTTTGGAATGTTGCGGGTGAATTACATAACACAAAAGGAAGCACTCGATAGGAAAAATTTCCCCATGGACAGGTAAATGTGGTCTTATCTTGATCTTCATGTGCTACCTGAATTTGATTATAGCCACTAAAACCATCCAAAAATGAAAAGTACTTTTTGCCTGCTAATGTGTCTAATACCTGATCGATAAAGGGAAAAGGAAAGTGATCCTTCAAAGTTTCTTTGTTCAATTCCCTGTAATCAATGCATACCCTCCATTTACCATTATTTTTAGGTACTATAACCAAAGGATAAACCCATCGGCTATCTGAAATTGGATAAATGAAGTTTACATTGAGTAGTTTTTGGAGCTCTTCTTTCACTATCTTCCTAAGGTTTGGATTCATCCTTCTTTGAGGTTGTCTGATTGGTCTACTCTTTTCCTCAGTATAGATATGATGGATGCAAGTCTTAGGATCAATACCTTTCATGTCAGTATACTCCCATGCAAATGCAGTAGAATGTTTTTGCAAGATTTTGGTTAGTTCTTCCTGTTGTGACTTTTCCAAATTTTTGTTGATATTCAATGTTTTTCTTGGAAAATTTTCAATGGTAGAACTACCAAACTCTTCCATAGAGTAAAGAGACATTTGTCTTGATGATAAATATTCAATGTTAGATTCCAACTGAAATTGTGTGGGGTCATATTCTGAAGATGTCTCAAAATTTTCTAATGTGTTCAGAATTTGACTATCCTCACTGATTTTAGAAATGGTAAAGAAAGGTTGTATAGTGTCCTCATCATCGACCCATTCATTGTCTCCTACTTCTGTGATTGCTTTTGCTGGAGGATACAAATTGAATTTCTTTGTCAAATTACCATTAGAAATGTACATATCCCCAGATCTACAACTAATGAAAGCATCAGCTGTGGCTAGCCAAGGTCTTCCTAAGATAAGTGGGTGCCCTCCTAGATTACTCTTGGGAGTCAAAATCATGAAATCTACTGGATATTCCCAAGAATCTAAGGAGACTGAAATATCTTCTAATACACCATCCGGTTTGATAACTGATCGATCTGCAAGTTGCAGTAAAGTAGGTGTAAAAAGAAGATTAGGAAGTTTTAGTTGTTCCATAGTCTGTCTACTCATAATGTTGATAGCAGCCCCTAAGTCAATCAATGTGTTTGGAATTTCTATCCCATTTATATGTGTCTTGACAATTGGACTACCTGGATCTACATACTTATGCATGGTAATTTTTCCCATCATGATATCTGCAATTTTTCCTACCAGGTGGATTCTTCTTGTATCTCTTAGTTTCCTTCCTGGTCTTTTGAGACTCAACTCCTTTATTGTTTTTTCTAGAATAGGAATCTCTCTAATGGCTTGTAGCAAGGGAATCTTGATACAAACATTATTTAATTCATCTAGAAAATCATAGTTAGGCAACAAGATTTGTTTTTCCACCCCTTTATCAATTTGTAATCTTTCAGGGAAAGGAGGTGTGGATGAAGATGCAGGTTTCTCAACTATAGGAGTTGTGGGGGTTAACTTTTCTTTCTCTTTTTGAATGTTTGAGTTTTGAAGAGATGCTTCCTTAGAACCCTTATTGACTTTAAGAGAGTCCTCCTTAGAGGTATCTTGCTCTTGGACATCTATAGAAGGTTTTTCTAAAACTCTACCAGACCTGAGTTGTAAATCATTGAGAGGAACAATCATATAGGTAGGAAATTGTTGTCCTTCTATCATGTAAGTATTCTAAGGATTTTTGTTGTTAGGATTTCGCAATGGCTGAGCTGGAAGTTCATTTGTCTTTTGTTGGAATGGAAGCATGAGTTGAGGATTTGGATTTTGTTGAGAAGGTTGTTGTTGTGGAAATGGCAATGAAAGTTGTAGATTTGGGTTTGGAAGTTGTGGAGCTTGTTGATTTTGAAAAGATGGAGGATATTGATAAAATTGAGCAAATCTCCCATAAGGATTTTGCATCCCTTGTACCCATGGCTGATATGGATTTTGATGTTGGGGCCAAGGTTGTTGCCAAGGATTCCAATTTGGTGGGGTTTGAAGATTCATAGGGTTGTTAAACTCTTGAGTTTGTTGTCCCTGCCAAGGTCTTCTTGCAACAAAACAGAGAGATTCTACTGAATTTGGGTCTTCTTGAAAGACAGCTTTGAGTCCAGGAATTGAAGGACAATCCTTGATCTCATGATTCTTTGAGCAAATCATACATGTTTCTACAACTTTTGCATCCAAGGGACATTCCCTTAAAGCATGTTTCTTCCTACATTTCGGACAAAAGATGGCTAGAGCATCAGTTTCTGCTTTCTGCTTGTTTTGAATTTTAAGGGTGTCTAGTTGTTCACTAAGGCTCCCTAAGATATCAGTTTTGAATTCATCATGCATATTTCCAATCTCTGCCCTACTTACTGATCCAGTTGCAGATTTGTTTTCCCTGATAAGAGAAGGATCTCTAGGCCCTTTTCCCGTTTTAGATTTTCCCCTTGAGAGATGGACACATAGTTCTATTATGTCACGAAGTGGAAGTTGAGAAATGTCTCCTTTCCCCATCATGTTTAAAATATCTATCCATTCATCTCTGATGGCTTTTAATAGAAGGGCTTTCAAAGTTTCCTCATCTAAGTTGCTCATATTTTCTCTTTTTAAGTTGTATTGAAATCTTTCAAGTAAATCCTCCAAATTTTCATCTTCTTTTTGTACCATTTTGAATACCTCATCCTTGTGATTAGTGGGCATGCAATAGTCCAGGTATCTATCCAAAAATGTTTGTTTCATATCATTCCAAGTCCTAATAGATTGGGTGACTAATCCCATGAACCATTTCAAAGCGGCTCCCTTCAATGTTGAAGGAAACAGTTTGAGTTTTTGAGAGTCTTCCATATAGTCATAGGTTCGACACATGACTTCAAACTCAAACAGAAATGTTTCAGGATCCTCACTTCGCAATCCATAAAAGTTGGGGAGGACAGATGGTGAGATGTTTTTCATCGTGGTATGAGTTTCCTCATCAACTATAGGGAATCCAAACGAGTTGTCTCCTTCCCTATTACCTCCACCTCCACCACTGTTTCCTCCATTATTTCCTCCTCCTCTACCTCTACCGCTACCTCCGAATCCTTCTACTACTTCCTCTGTCATGATAGTTTCTTTGAAGTCCTCTGGTTCTTCTATCAAGGGAGGATGAGAGAGATTTTCTTCCTTTTCTTCTTCAGGTGATTCTTCTTCTTTAATTACAATATACTCTCCTGTAGAAGTAAAGAAAGGGTCTTCTTCTAAATGAGATTTGGTAGATGGTGTAGGAGAATCTTCTAATTCAGCTGCTCCTTGAATTCCAAGAATCTTAAGGCTAGGGGTAGATGGTGGTGAATCTTGTCTATGCCTTGAAGAAGATGGAGTTGTGAAAATCGAACTCTTGGCTTTAGCTATAAACCTTCCCCTAGAATCTCTTGCTCTATGCATGTAATTTTTTTTTTAAGTTGGGCTAATAATTATCTTTCTGATCTTCCAGGTCACACTAGGTGCAAGAAGAGAGCATACTTAAGAAATTATCGAACCAATAACTCTCTTTTCTGATCCTCCAGATCACACTAGGTGCAAGAGGAGAGCATACTTCAAGAAGTTATCAATTTTTCCCTTCTTTTTATTGTTTTTTTTTTTTTTTAAGAAATTGGCTACCTAGTTACACTTCCCCGGCAACGGCGCCAAAATGTTTGGTCAATTTAGTGTGTCCTAAATTGATACATTAATTTTTCAATCCGGGATTCGTAAGCTGACGAAGTGTGGCGCACTATATGTGCAAGATAACCTATCTCTTAATTTTTGTCGTTTTTGGGTTTTTTATTTATCTTGGGGGTTTTATCTTGGTTGGTTTCCTAATGTGAGATGGAAATTCTAAAAGACAAGTATGGATATAAATTTTCAAGGCAATGATGTCCTTTATAATGATTTCCCAAACTTCAAACTTCAAAAGGGTTTTAAAACATGCAATGAAAAAATTAATTCCTAAAAGAAAATGAAAATGTGCCACTATACTAGTCAAACAAACAGTGAACTATTGATCATGAAACTCATTACCCTTGCTGCTGTCTAAATACAAAAGAAACTATGCTCAAAGAAATCAAAGAATTGCAAGCACAGTAAAGCTAAAATCAAATTACATCAACTCATATTCTGACTCCTCACCATTAGTCTCGCTATGGCTTTCGGAGGTAATCATAAACAACTTGAGCAATCTGATATCTAATTTGCAGAAAAATAAACTAATATCAAATTACACACTCATACTTCAATCCCTCACCATTAGTCTCGCTATGGCTTTCGGAGGTAACTGATAATGACATGAGCAATTTAATATCTAATCTAACTAGTAAAGCAAATGTACAAAACTGAAATAAATAAAACAGTGCTGGAATTAAAAGCTAAGAAAAATAAATCAGCAGAAGGACAAGACTGATTCCATGTCATTATTCATTGTAAAACTATGTGCAAATGCCCGGGCTGCCTACTGTAATCTGGAACAAAGACACTGATCAGTTAACAGCAGTATAAAGCATGAAAAATTATGGACAGAAATAAAACGTTAATACCATAAGAGATGTAATATATACACGTGAATAACTATGGCATAATGAACGTAAGGAAATAAAGCATGAAACTATACAGCAATAAACAAAACCTCGGCATGTGCAGGTGCCCTCTGCACAATCCTCGGGCAACATCTATCAACCACGAATTATACTTATGAACAGAGTCTTCTCATGTATTTAAAATGCAGTCATAACAAGGAAATAATGTCACGGCACAGTGGCTTTATTTTCAACAAAATTACGTTACAGCCGCTAGCTACTATGCGTATGAGAACGCATTATTTATAACAGAGGATGACATAACTAATTTCCTACAATCTACGCTGATAAAAGACACGTGAACAACCACGTCCATAAATTTAGCATTATGGCTGCCGTGAAGATTAAATCTATGGAGGGTGGCCGTTGGATTCAGCTTATGGAGCAGTCCACAGGTGTTGATATGTCCCCTTAGATTTAGGAACGGCCACGCAAGTCTTCACGTGGTGAAAAATGGAGTTCTGTCACCGTAGGACTCTTAGGTTGACCACCGCTTGACTACCTTTGACCACGGCCTTCTTTGGTGAATTCAACTGAGCCAGTAGGACTCGGTCCATGTCCATATCATTTCCAACTTGCCCATGTGGCTTGATTTTCCTGAAGACACCTGCAATATAGACTTTAACAAAATGGCTGCGGAAATTTGACGCAGCTGCGGAAAGTGACAAGATTCTGCAGCTAAATGAGAAAAAATCTAATTCAAACAGAAGACACAAAACATAGTTAAAAACCACTTTAAATGCTCTTTTATGATTAATATGCAATGATGTTGATGACTTAGGAGGTCCAGATAAATGGAAAAATTCTAGAAAGGTGTATAGGAAAGATGCCAGTTTGGGACTCAACACTTAGCCATAGTCCGCCTCTCCCAAGAAGATGGCACAGACTCGAAATTTATGAACTCTCAACAACCCAAGAAGATGTGACGAGTAGATCCATCCTCTTTCTGTCAGCTGAAAAGAAACTAATCAGGGAACCTTTAGGTACCCATAATTGCTCTCTTCAGAGAAGACCAACATGTGTGTTATGTAAAACTCCCAATCATGTGGTTGCCACCTGCCCTAAATTAGAAGCACTATGCCGATGGTACCCCATCACACTACCAACTGAGCACAATGGGCAGCCCATATCTAGGCTATTTTTCCCAGTATGTCAAAGAAATCACTGTGGACAACATTGTACCTATATCTTGCAAGTTCGTCCTCTAATTGATATGATATATACATTAGATAAGAAACAAGATGATCTCCTCAAACGATATAGAAAGTATATCACCCCAAACCAACAACCCTGCACCCACACCGGCGTGATGGGAAAACTAGGGCGGTGCACCAACCAAGCATGAACCAGTTACAACCTAGGATAACATGTAGACTATGTGACCTAATTGGCCACTGGTTAAATCAATGAAAAGAACTGAAGCACCTCACAAACAGTTTTCGCACAGTCTCTTCTCTCCCACAGAAACTTCTCTCTAACCAAGAGAAAATTACACATACTTATTGCTAGATTTGTTCACACTTTCATCATACAATTAAATGTAAGCATCTCCCCAAGCTAAGAGCGGCAAGAGCAGCGTGAAGTCTACACTCCACAAAAGAGCTAGACACACCCAAGCCAAAGACACATAAATGGAAGTAGAAGACCTCGTATTCTACCACAGATCCTTTCCAAGCATCCACATCTGGGATGAAGAGTAGCATTGATTCCCACACAATCTACTCAGTTGGAACAGTGGTACCATGCACCATCTGCACTGGCCATAACCACGAACCAAAGGCATGCTCGCTAATGAAAACATTCAGGCATCTTTGCACCGGACACAATTTCCATTGACAGGAAATTGACCATCCTAACAGGGGACCCAAAATTTCACTCATGCAAACTCCCATCACGGAGATTCTCCCCCCAATCAAACACCGACGACATGATACACCACATATGATTCATATCATCATGTATTAGAACTATGACTTGAGTTGTCTACTCATATGCCATAGGTGTCGAGTCACCTGAAACTATGAGAGTAGTTGTACCTATGACAGTGTAGACCCAATCTGTTTACACTCTGTCAACCACATCTAGTTCCACCACATCGAAGATGGAATCCTTCTAGTGTCTATCAACTAGCTCCATGCGGATTGAACCTCTTCGGCACAGCCTTCTGTAGGATCAATCACCCTTAGGTTCCCTATTTCATCCAGATGAGGACATCCTAGAAGCCATGATAGAGTTGGATTATCCATGGGATGCAATGCATCATCATTTTCTTTTTATCCCCAAGAAAACATTCAGTCTTGACAAGATAAAAGAACAAAAGATTTATGTGATCGAATCAAAATATTTCCTCCCATCATGAAAAGTCAATTGGTTCAAGAATCCTATCCCAATGCCTGATGTGTTCGAGGAAGGAAATATTTCAAACATCTCACCCACCGTCAAGGTGAACATATCCAAAAATCCTAAAAAGGTCGAAGAAATATCATGGGGGGCAACATGCTCTCCAGAAGAAATAAACTCTTATACCCAATTGCCACAAGAGTATAGAGATATCTTCGCGTGGGACTACTCGTAAATGCCTGGGTGCTTAGTCCCACTGTCGTAGAGCACCATATTAACACTTGGCCTGACGTACCTCCAGTATGCCAGAAACAACATCAACTGCACCCATCAAAGGAAAAATCAATAAAATGACAAAATCAATAAGCTTCACAAATATGGGTTTATCTACCCCATTGCTTACACATCTTGGGTTTCCAACCCTGTTCCCTTCATGAAAAAATAGGGCACAATACGTGTTTTCACCGACTTTTGGGATTTGAGCAAAGCATGTACCAAAGTCAATTATCCCACCCCATTCATCAACCAGGTCATCGATTCTTGTGCATGCCATGAGGCTCTCTCCTTTATGGATGGATTCTCTGGGTAAAACCAAATTCAAATCCGACATACAGACTAGTACAAAATTGCATTCACCGCCTCCTGGGGCACATTCGCATAAAAGGTAATGTTGTTTGGCCTAAAAAATTTTGGAGCCACCTTCCAGAGGGCCATGATCTATATATTTCATGACTTGGCACACCTTATCCTTGCCTACTTGGATGACCTGCCTGTCCACTCCAAGAAGCGCTCAGACCACCTTAAGGATATGCGACTGGTATTCCAATGATGCCGACAATACAACCTACACTTGAACCCCCTAAATTGTGTCTTCTGCATCACAGTAGGAAGAATATTAGGTTTTATCGTGTCCCAACAAGGGATTAGCATGGACCCCCTCAAGGTCCAAGCCATTAAAGAGGTACCTCCGCCTCGAACCCTCAAGCAACTACAAAGCCTGCAAGGGAAGGCCAATTTTCTAAGACGCTTCATCCCAGATTATGCCACTTTCACTTAAGGCTTCTTGCGCCTCCTTCGCCAGGACATCCCATATAAATTGGATGATCATGCCCAACAAGCGTTCGATGCACTAAAAGAAACATTGTCTTCAACACCACTCATCAGTCCCCCAAAATATGACAAAGATTACATACTGTATCTATCAACTTCCGAGACCGCCTTGGCTGGAGTATTGATTTAGGAAGGCCGATATGGGAAGGATCACGTAATCTATTACGTCAGTAAAACCTTAGCAAGTCCAGCATTAAGATATGAACCCGAATAAAAGACTGCCCTAACGCTAATATATGCAGTCCAAAAGCTTCGCCACTACATCATCTTAAACACCACTATGGTCATCATGGATATTAATCCCATCAAATATCTTCTCACATGCCACCCAATGAACCACAAGTATGCCTATTGGATAGTCATTCTCCAAGAATACGACTTACAGTTTCGCTCCCCTAAAATAAAAAAGGCACTTATCTTAGAAGAGTTCATTACGGACCTCCCAAGAAATACCAAGGGATCACCAGTAAATGATTCGCTACCAGATGACCATCTCTTCTTCATAGAAACCGACAACCCTTTGTACGGAGATATTCTCCTCTTATTACAAACCCAAAAGTTCAGATCTCATATAACTTCATACAACCAACGCATTCACCATCAGGCCCCCCGATATCTCCTCATCAGAGATGTTTTGTATCGACAGGGCATCGACACCATTTTACGTTGATGCCTCACTCACGACCAAGCGGAACAAGCCCTTAATGAATTCCACGGAGGAGCTTGCATAGGCCACCTCTCCAGGATGGCCACCACCCAAAAAATCCTATGGGCATGATATTTTTGGCCCTCCCTGTTGCACGATTGCATTACATCAATCAAGATATGCGAGCAATGCCAACGCTTCGCTCATAAAGCAAGAGCCCCTCCTTCTCCTCTACACCCTGTCATAGTTGCCGACCCCTTTTGTAAATGGGGAATCAAATTCATGACTTGCAACCCCACATCGTCTGACAATCATAAATACATGATAATGGTTGTCGGTTATTTCACCGAGTGGGCAGAAGCCATGCCCACATATGACAAAACTGTATAAACCGTTGCTCGATTTCTGTTTAACCACGTGATTGTTCATTTCGACATTCCCAAGGAGTTAGTCTCTGACCATGGGAAACAATTCAAGAATGAATTTTTCCAAGAGCTATCTCACCACCTCAGATTCACCCACAAATTTGCATCACCATACTACCCCCAATCCAATGGACAGGTAGAATATGTGAACAAAGTTCTCAAAATTATGTTACAGTGCATGGTGAATAACCATAAAACCAACTGGCACCATATGCTTTTCTCTGCTCTGTGGGCATACCACATGTTCATGGAAACATCCACTGGTTTCACTCCCTTCCACTTGGAATACGGGGTCGAAGCCATGATTCCCATAGAACACGAGATCCTAAATTTACATGCCTCCATTGAACTCCTCAATGATACCTAGCCCCTAGAAAAATGTCTAGTACAACTAGAGCTCGTCGAAGAAAACAAACAAAAATCACTACAACACAACGAGGCCCACAAGAAATGGGTAAAATCATTATTTGATCGCCACATCAACCCTCACACATTCACAGAGGGAGAAATAGTCCTCTGCTACAATGTCACAAAAGAAGCCTTAGATCAAGGAAAGTTTGAAACCTTGTGGAAAGGACCCTACATCATAAAACATTTCCTCCTTAAGGGGGCATACATATTGATTGAACCAGATGGGACATGCCTCAGTAACCCCGTCAATGGCCTTTACCTCAATAAATTATACCCATAAGGGCCAAGGAGGCCCTACCCTAGAGTCAATGTAGACAAACCCAACCACTGTAAATTTTTTACCAAAATACTGGTTACAAAAAGAGCTCAAGTGTCACAATGTATTACCAAATTGACACTCACTTTGTATTTGCAGATGGAGCATCACGATGGTCTCAAAGTTTAGCAGCAGCTGCATGGGTCATCTATCATCTTGACTGATCACCACTCTGCACCAATGGTGTGTGCATCGGTTTAGCAACAGACAATCAAGTAGAATATGACGTCATTATTTGACTTATGTGCGATGCACTCCATCAATGCATATGCCATATGCATGTATCCCTTGATTCCCAGTTAGTAGTATCATAGTTAAACCAAACTTTTGAGACAAGAGACCCACATCTGTTTAGAAAATACTTGCATGCAAAAATATTAAGCAGATAATTTGAATACATTACATTCACACATGTACCAAGGAGTCAAAACCAAACAGCTGATCGCATAGCTAACAATATTCTAAACTTGAATGCATCTCGAATATACCATCATACATAAAAAAAAACATAGAAAAAATAGATATCCATCAGCATAACATAATCCATAAACATAGATAGTGGGAACACCATGTAGAGCCACAAAAAATATATCTCACATATCTATGAAAAAAATGTATGTGTCGAAGTACAAAAAATAATATCTCTGACCCAGCGGTCAACCCAAAAAGATATACAAGTCAACAAAAATAGGGGAAGCATCATCATAATGGGTGCTTTCTCCATGTACAAAATAGAGTCTAGGGTGGTGCTCCCCCAAGAGGGGCACCTTGACCCACTGCCACTCCTGGTACCACTACTAGAGTCGACGTCAATACCAAGACCGTCACCCGATGTAAAAATGGCCAATAGCCCCTCTCCCAGGCCATCAAGGTCTCCAACCATACATCCTTGAGGTCATCCAGAAAGCTTCGAGTAAGCATCCCCTCGGTAAAGTGGTCCACTCGATCCCACGCATCCTCCAAAATGGCTACCCACTCAGTCATCTCAACAACACGAGCTCTCTCAACAACAGTCTCGGTGGTAGCCAAGCTACTACCCTCCCCCAAAGGGCAAGCCTCACCACTAGGTGCTCCACCTAGATGTTGGGCAGGAGCTCCTCCTTGCCCCCTGAGAGCTCCTCGAGGTCACCGAATCAGCTGGTGACCAACCACCTGAGCCACAAGATGACCGACCTCACCAAAATCTACAAGAGTAACTAAAACTATGTCAGTGTCACCATAATACACATATAAACATAAATACTCAAAGAAATGCATAAAACAAAAAGACGTACCTGATGGACCCCAAGCATATCTAGCAGGAAGACCCATCTCTGGATCTCCCTTAAAGTCCATCCTTGCATAAGGGAAGGGCAGGAACATCTGAGGGTTGGCCTCAAACCAAGCCTTAGTGGTGGCGTTCCAGTAACGCCCCACCCTACCACCACTTCCTCGAGGCATCATGGGAGCCCACCTCCCCATGCGAGGCTCTTGTGGCCCCCTAGCAGGCACTGCCACCAGACATCTCAGGAGTACCATGCGCTCGTACATAATGCTGCATAAAATTCTGGCATAGGTAAACAACTTCGATCTGTCCCGGACCTTAGAAAGTTGTGCCAGCATCCCATCGTAACAAAAACGGGCAAAGTAAAAAAAGTGCCTAGCCCTTAGCCAGCGTAAGACACCGAGCAATGAGTCGAATGCCCAATTACAAGCAGACGACCCTGCCATTCACATAATGGCCACTAAAGCAAACCGCTTGACCAAATCCATCACTGTAGCAATGGTTATGCTCCCCTCCGTAAGGGGTGCCCCACTGCAATGACGTGCCCAGAACTGATTAAGATCCACCCTCCCAGACGGAAGTGGATACCGAAGTGCCTCACCCTGAGGCAGCAGCCCAGTCACAAAGTAGATATCTGTCTTAGGATGGATAGTGATGTCAAACCCACGTAACACCATCACCTTGCACCGCCTGTTCCAACACTGGATCAGGTAGCGCAAAATTAGATCGTGTCACCGAAGAAGGTCATTCTCTAGAAATTTCAAGAGACCCCATTGCACCAACTGTTGGCACGCCTGACCGTCGAGAGCTAGGGAAGTATGGAGCTTGGGCCAATCCCTCTCCCTCCACAGCATCCTGTCATGAAAATAGGATCACATAATCAGCATGAAAAACACCAAAAATAGACAAAATTTCCAAAAAAATTTGACAAAAATTGCCTCATCTTTCCGCGCGCCTGTCCCTTAGATAGGTGCAAGGAAGGTGTCCTTTTTCTTCTCAAAGGTGTACAAAATACACACCCAAATCTTTCACATGCGCGCAAAAGGCATGCAAAATTCCCTTTTTGCACGCAAAAGGTGTGCCAGTACCCTAATTGCCTATGCGGTCAAGGGAAAAAGTGGCTAAAAATCCATACAAACCACTATTGTACGGACCCCGACACTCATAGACTGAAAAAATTAAAATGCAAGACGTCATGAAGTTTACTTGGCCAAAAAATTGCTAATCCCGGGTACTCAGGCTGACTGCAATGACAAGAACTGCTCCGCAAAAGCCTTTGACCTCTCAATACTCAATAGACAGAAATGAACTGAATTAAGCCATATTTGCTTATATGTTTCCATTTTTAGAAACTTTGGAGGACCATAATGAGAGCTCAGAAGGCCTAATCACCGAACCGAAAGCAACACTGTGATCAACACTCCATAACACCCAAGGGCAGTGCCACACATTCGCACCCTCAAAAAAATAAATTTTCAGTGCTCACAGGTATGCCCTCTCTTATCTTCTTTTTAAGCTCATGTATTTAAAATGAATATTTGAATAAATAAGATGCTTTCACTTGGGGTGTTTGTTTTTGCAGGTAGTATGCAAACCATTAGCAGCTAAATCCACTGAAAGTTCTAGAGCATGTATCATTCTACCCCCAGCATGATAGAGTCCCAGAAAAACTATGCATATCCTAAAATCATTTCTCCATCAGAAAATTACCATAGGTTCCAAACACCCAACCATGTTTACCATCACCCCACCTTGCATATGATAAGCATACTTTTTGGTCGGTAGAGCCTCCCCTCCATGGCGCTTATCACCCAAAGTAGACCATATATCACAACAGTGATGCCATGGCCATACCACTATAGTCTGGGAAGCACATCATGCCCATCCACTCACCATGGATCAGGTTACGTTTTAGCATATCAAAATAAAACCCCTTTCCCGAACGACCAGGTTGTGCAAGCAGATCAAAAGCGCACTACCGCACCTCGCATTTGGCCTACCATACCTCCATCATCATAACCCATCTGCGATAATTTTTCATCTGCTTCATCAAAATCACACATGAGACCAACCAATGGGGCCCCCACCCCCAGCAAAACGCCTTCCTCACATCATCGGTTAGCGAACACTTTCATGTTTTAGGGCACCCGTTTTTGTGTTTTGTACAAACCAAACCCCATTATTTTATTCTTTTGGTAAGTGTAAAAAGACTGCAAACAATGCACTACATCCACCACCCACCCATTCATTTTTTCTCCCATGGAAGAAGTCCCTCGTCACCCTTGGTCGAAGTATCAAACCCTCATGAAAAATCCATCATGACATTCATAACCAATTTATACCCACCTTGGAAGTCCTACTGACTCCAGGGATTTCCCCATCAGAATTAGTTATGACTGTCACCAAGCTGCTTTTTATACTCTGACCTCGGGCCATTGAATCCCCATCATCATTTTCCAGTCACCCCTCGCCATCATGCCTATGTTAAACCCATCACATCCAGGATCCTGATCCTCCGTATCAGTGAACCCCTCATTCAGTTGAGGCTTCCTTTTTTTTGACATCAACACCTCTTTTCCAAAAATGAAGCAGTACCTTGGATTACCCCTCTGCACAGATAGGGCATCCTCAAGTGGCACTATGGGAGACATCATTGGCCACAAATTTCATTGATCCTCCTAACATTCGACTACAACACAATCTTTCATGTAAATATGGTATTGTACCTTACAACCATTGCATTTTGATGAAATTTGTCAAAGACCCATGCCTCTATAAGCGTCTTTTTCAACAATGCTTACACGAGAAGATCCCAGCCAGCACCTATGTGTACAATGTGAATTTATATTCCATACCAATTTTACGCATGTGGGTGCCACATTCCACCTATTGTTAAAGAAAAAGCACCCCTGAGGGCATCAACAGCCGTTGACATCAACCAACAAATCACTACCATACTAGTGAAATAGACAAAATATCTATCTATTAAATAGATTTGTTTAACTAGCCAAAGCATCACGAGCATGGGACATGCCTGCCTTGTAGAAAATTTGTATATGTTGTATTGTACCTTTACTTACAGGGATCTCGCAGGATATGGTCGCTCTTCGACCCAGTGCAGGGTCTCTCCAACTTTGAGCTACACGCAGGTCTCTCTCTCTCTCTACACATTGTACACAGAAAAGAAACTATAATGTATTTTGGCTATATAGTTCTTCCTATACCTCACACATTAGGGGGGAACTGTTATCACTAGAAAATTAGAAAAGAAAAGATGAAATTATTTAATGTCAGGTAGAAGGATTAATAGAGCTTAGAGACATTAGAGAATCTGAATTATTTAAAAAATCTCTAAGGTTTGAAAAAAAAAATCAAATTGCACATACAAAGAACCAGTCAAATGTGCCTTTGCACGCAAAATTCTTCGATAAGCATCCCTTTACACGGATTTTCCTCAAAAAGCCGCGTGATCCTGAGAGTGGTGGGATTCACTTTTCGAGACCATAAGACACACTCTAGGACATTGATCCCACACTTGAGGCCACATAAGGACAGCCGCCCAAGCCTCCTTAGGACCTTAAGGAACACACAATGGAATAAATGTGGCACACAATGGAATCACCCTCCTCTCTTGGGTCGCCATCCACAATGTACCAAGAGAGGGAAGGAGGATTTGAATTCTCCTATAAAATGCCACCAAGAGATAAACAATATGAAAGCACATTCTTATGTTGGCTATAATTTCCCCAAGCAATACCAGTAGTGTGTGATCCAGAGCAGAGATAGAGGGGACTGAGTTGTTGGCCATCCAACAACTCCAGTCCACCATAGTATAGAGAGGGAGAATTTATGCCAAGATAGATCGGAATCAAAGAAATCCTTGCATCGAGACTTGTAGCTCCATATTTCCAAGGGCCCCTTGGAAAGTGGGTTAAAGTTTCAACCTCATTTCCTACCAGCACTCAATAAGAGGGGACGTAAGCTTCGTCGTTTGGATTATTGAAGTTGTTTGAATCTAATTAGAGCTTTTGTTTTATTCGTTTTAGTTTATTTTTTATGTTTGAATATGCATGTTATTTCTCTATCTAGTATGTTTATGTTTCAGCATGTTCCACTAACTTGCTTGACTCCATCTATTTTCAGCCTGTGACCAATAACTTAAGAGGGAAAAACCACCCCTCTTAAGCAAATGTGATTTGGTACATTTGTGTGCCAAACAAAAAAACATAGTAATTATTTGATTTTATCTCTTTGAGACCACTTATGTTCTTAGAGGGCCAATAAATTTAAGGTACTTCTCAAAAAGATCTTATTAGACATTGATCTCACATGAATACAAGTGGATGATATCAGGAAGGCATGATAATAATTTATGGCTATGCCTAAGGAGAAAAAATGGCCAATTGTTAATGATGTTAGAGCTATCATTCATGATCCACCCATGTATGGTGGTCTTCGTTGATTTTCCATGCAACATGAGAAGCTGGGTTAGGTCTTAGAATCTTTGACACAAACCTACTCATGTACCTCAACCATCCTACTTTGCATAATAAAAATTACGCATCAGTGAATCTTCTAGCACACATGAAAAAAATTAAAATTTTCAACCCTTCTTCATTATATTAACATACTATAATACAAATATCTAGTGCTCCTATACCAGGGATAATGGCCCTCATACATCGATTGATACAAGTACATACAAATAGGGCTTGGTGTATGTTATGTTGACCACCAATCTACCCTAAACAAGACATCCTTGACCTACTCAATCAACATGCAGCATGAAAAAAAATAGACTAGGAGATTTTGGGGTTGATATCACCTTGTCATGAGTTAATCCTATTTGCAGGTACTAGTATCTTAACATGAAAGGATGTTGCTCAAGTAGGATTCGTAGAAGATCATGAAAGTAGACACTTGTGAGGATGGAACCATGAAGGGGATATCAAGCAAGAAGATGAAGGGACACTAGATCACGATAGAAGATTGAAGGTCAAAATCAGAAGGAAGGCTCCATATAGTATAATATTTGGGAGGATGAAAATGAAACACATGAAAGAATTATCATGAAGATACAAGGGATGCCATCAAGAAGAGGCTACAAGCGAGTACTTGTGGAGAAGAAGCACTAGAATAACAATCTTGAAGACATGAAGAAATATTGTACCATGACCGGAATGGTGGCACCTCAAGTTGACATGGAAGTTTCTGACCCTCATCTAGACCCTTTGGAGGGTGAATATGAAGGACAAGAAAAGATACATAATCAAGAAATCAAATTCACTGTTGAAATTGGAAACAATAAGAGGCTTCTAATTTAATTTTCCCTTAATTAAATTAGAAGGCAATTATATTTCCACATCACATGATAGATTGTATGAGTTAAATGAGTTGGGAAGACTAGTTATCTCAGTCAATTCGAGTTGGGATTCAAACTAGAGTCATGTGGAGTTCACTCTAACTTTTAGGGGGTCTAGTTGTAGTTTATTTTGAGTTTTAATTTTTTAACTTAATTATTTGAGTAAAAATAAGTTTAACTAGTTCTAACTGATGGGTGAGCTAGTGAGAGGTCTAGTGAATTAAATATAATTTAATTCACAATCAGTGATAAATCAAATAACTTATAATTCACTATAAATAGTTGTTACATGTAAGTTCTAAGGAATACCTAGTTGATATTGAAGTTAAAGGTAAGTATTATATCAATTATATAATTAAAAAATAGTACAGGCCATGCATGAGGTGAGAAGAATTCCTTGGATGTATCGTGCAATAAATTCTTGGGAATTTACTAATTAATAGGGGCTCAATTCCCCCAGGAATGCATAAACAAGGATGAGCAACCCAAAGTCAATAAATTGGTTAAATATTGGACCAAACTTGTTGGGATCAGAGTGAGATAGTTAGAGATAGTGAAGAGAGCTCTCAAGCATGAGAGAAGCATTTTATTGTTTCATATTATTGACTTAATGCAATATAAAAATAGTGAGGTTTTTCGTTGAGGCTTTCCCCAGATACATATTTGTGTTGTGTGATTGAAATTCTTTCTCTTTCTTGTTCATGTGATTTTGCGATCATAATTGGTTTCTGCAATTTGTAGAATAGATTCAAGTATTTTATTTTAGCATATTAGAATATTAGTTGAATCTATTTGGATTTTCTGCATGGTATCTATTGTGGCTCATTTGAAATTCCTTTTATTATATTCTTCAAAATACAAAAAAAACATATATGTTAGAAAAGGTAAAAATTTTGTATGTCGAAAAATAATTTTGATTTATATGTTGGTGTATTAACATTATGTGCAGAGATGTGAAGGTGGGTCAAGTCGGGCTTATTCACAAGCTCAGGAGAGACCAGTGCTACAAAATACCGAATAAGCTCAGGAGGGTTCACACTGTGTAGAAAAACTAATGAGTAATCAAGATCGTTTATTCGTTAAAGGAGCATATGTGAGCCTATTGAATGAAACTGTGTTCATTATCGAAGAAATCATATAGGTTTCCTGAAGGCAGAGAACTGGCGTATTTTTATTAAAAACTTAAGAATTTTGGAAGAAGCGTAAAGGGGAAGATCAACGGGGAAGATCAAGTCACAGAAATGATAGCAAGCGATGGACAGACCAGATCACATAAGATGGTTGGCGCATATCGCACATCGACGATTTTGGTGTTTATTGCTAATTCTTCGCATGGCAAGGTATTTAATTTGTGATGCTATAAAGATGGGAATTCACGATGTTATGTGAAGTATATTGCACATCACATGCGATAAGGTTTAGTGGTGATCGCAAAAATTGTAAGTTAGTAAAGTTGCGAAGTGCGACAAAGAGCCCGAATGCAATGTAGTTTCAAAGATGAACTCCAAAGGCTTTCAAATCTGGATGTAAAGAATTTACTGTGTTAAATCACATCAGAGGAGGAAAGGAGGATTATAACTTCAAACCGGTGAAATTACGAAATGTGATAGAAATAGGACGCGATGCGTTTTCAGAGGTGAATAGAATATATTTCAATTCTAATTCTTGTGGCAGTTTATGAAGAAAGGTTGAACACGGGAGTAGACTTGGGTGGAAAAAGACTCGACGCTATGTGAAGAAGTCTTAAAAGTGGTTACGCCTTGATAATGGAAAAAGGGCTGAACGCGGGCAGAAAGACTCGAGTATGTGACCCGACGCAGAGTAAAGGAAAAGAGAAGATGGAATGCAACAGGAAGATGCAAAAGGGGGAGAGTCGGGGGGAGATGCATTTATGCAAACTGTTAGGACATCACAGCCAAAATGGAAAGAGACACATCAACAACCAATCTGATCCAGCATATAGATTGATACTTCTAAATTTATTTTGATTTCTTGTTAAAATTTTGATATTGTAATGAAGTCTTTAATTGCAATGTAATCGGTAGTCTACACATTTTTAGGAAGTTTTGAGTAGTTACGAGAAGTTCCAGCAGTTACAAACTATTTTTTTATGTATTTAAACCAATGAGTAAGAAAGAAGAGGGTTCTGAGTTTTGGACCCCTGGATGACTAAAATTTTGTAATTGATTTTCTGAGAAATTAATGGAAGAAGAGCAAGTTTCCTGCATCTGTTGATGTTGATTTTTCCTTCCAATTTCATTCTGTGTTTATTCTTCTTTGAATGAAGTGAATTAAAGTAGTTTCTGGTCTCTTTATTACACCTATAAGTAAGTGTTAAATAGCCTTAATATTCTATCCTTAACTCCAACTATTCTTTCTACACAAAGTTCTTATGAAGTTTAAAGTGATAGATTCTATTTTTCAGCATATCATTTTGAGTTTTCCTTCCAGTTCTTATTTTCAATCAGATATTAGCAGTTAATGGCATTGTGAAGTCTTTCATTATATCATATTATTGAGAGTATTAAAGAATTAATTTCCAAAGGTATTAAGCAAAGACCATATGATATTATAATTTTTGTGACATATATTTCTAAAATGTCTTAAGCACTGATTCCTTACCACAACCAAGGGATTTTCTCTTAATATACAACATATTTTGGTGTTGTTACCAGGGATGAAGAAGAGAAGTTAATTTTCCCCCAGTTTTCATAATATTTCCTCTGGTTGTTTAGTGAGGAGGAAATATTCGACTGTGTCTGTTATTTTTAAAATCATGGCTTTCAAAAGGCCTCACACGAGGTCATATACCTCGCAACAAAAAGTTCCTACTTTGTCTGATCCAGAAATATTAGTTTCTAAAAAGGCTTAGAAACTAGAAACCCCTTCAACACCTGATCCTACATTTTCTTCTCTTGGTAG
The DNA here is from genome assembly GCA_034641835.2 of Pinus albicaulis. Lineage (NCBI taxonomy): Eukaryota > Viridiplantae > Streptophyta > Pinopsida > Pinales > Pinaceae > Pinus > Pinus albicaulis. The sequence continues at coordinate 579,173,600 of CM076581.1, forward strand.
TAGTTCTCATAACCCTTTGTTTGAAGATATCTCCAAGGAACTCCCTTTCTTGGAACAAGATTCACCTTTCACACCCATTCATTTTCAAGAACCTAAGTTGGAAGAACATTCCTTTGAGTCTGTTTATTTTACCTTTACACAAGCTCAACAAACTATAGTTGCTGGTTCCTCTGCCGTTGTTCATCAACCCACTCCCATATCAGTTTTTCCACCACCTTCATTCACTTTCACAGAAGGTTCATCAACCTCGTTCACCCAAGAAGCAGTTAATCAAGTTGTAAATATGGCAACACTAGATTTCTTGATGAATAGATATTCACCACTTAATCTTCCACAAAAAATGAATGCCATGCCTCAAGAACACCTCAAGTTACTTCCTCATTTGACTGGAGAATATGAAGTAACTGCAAAACAACATTTACCCCTGTTTTGCAATTTTGCTGAAAATTTAAATGTAGAACATCTTGATGTTGTAATGAGACTTTTTGTGCAATCTCTAAATGGAGAGGCTAGAAAATGGTTCAAATGTTTACCAAGTGGTTCAATTAATAAATGGGAAGAATTAGAAACTCAATTCACTCATATATGGGGAGAGAAGAGAGATCATGGTTATTCATTAACAGAATTTAATGCAATTAAAAGAAGCCTAATGAGCACATTTCTGAGTTTGTTAAGAGATTCAACAAATGTAAAAATTATATAACTTATGTGTTATATGTCCAAGATTCTCCTGATCTCACACTATTTTAACTTCATGCAAAATACAAAATCTATTCCACCATTGATCATTTGTGGAAATTAAATAAAGATTTCAATGCACACATGAAACAATAAAAATTCACACACATTAACGCAGTTCTTTAACGAGAAAGCCTGAAGCTGAAAACCCCAACTATATGTATATAATATATGTCATAGATATCATGTAAAAATCCTCATACAAAGCTGATCATATCAAGCTCTCAGTGCAATACAATCGCTACACACTAATCAAGCCCAATCTTGCAAATCCATGCACCGATCTTTGTCACCTGCTAGCCTACCTCTACTGCGTAATCGCTACTGAATAATGGCTCTGAATGATTTTGAATTACTCCAGCCTTCCTCACGCAATCCTCATTGGCATCTCCACTAAGTGTTGGATGCAATCAATGCATCACTATAGTCACAACTGATAGTCTATCTTGCCCTTTCACCTATCTCTCCACTGGTCTCCACTTAAACTGCCATGCACTGTAGTTAACTGATGTATTGTTTAGTTGATTAATGAGTTATTATTTGTGAATTAATTAAGTAATTAATTCACTCCACTCTCACTAGTGTATCAATCAATTATACTAGATACAACTAGCTCAAATGAGTCTAACTGAGTTAAACTAAATACAACTCCACCAAACTCTGCCTCTTGAGTTCTAATTGAGTCCTCCATGAAATAGCTCCAGTAAACCCTCAGGAATAGCGTAATTCCTTCTGTCATCTGATGTGCCACATATGTGCACTTAACTGAAGTGCTCCAAGAGAATAAGATAATGTTTAGTCCAAATATTATTAAGAGCTAATAATATTCGACATATCTATTTTTAGACTAGTAGTATAAAAATAGACTCCGCCCAATATGTCTAAAAATAGGAGTCCATATATTTTTCCAACTTGACCAATCATCCACAAATAGCATCCTCCAACTCATAGAATATGATCGACATGTCTAAAAATAGACATAGTCTAAAAATAGACTTTGCGCTAAAAATAGCTTGCGGGCCCACTTAATGAAGGCGACTCTTTTCACTAAGCTCATCATCTTGTTGAATCTCAACACTCCCTCTCAACAAGATAGGGATTATCTGCCAACCCGATCCTGTCTCTATGGTATTCTAATTTTCTCCTGGTGAGTGCCTTCGTCAGAATATCTGCATCCTGATCCTCCGTAGGAATGTAAGAAAGCAACATGATCTTCCGCTGCACACAATCTCTGATATGATGGTAGCGAATGTCAATATGTTTAGATATATCATGAAATAATCGATTAACCAAGAGTTTAATGCAACTCTGATTAGCACAATATATCACAGTAGGATCTAAATGTGAACCAAACAAATCGACCAGGATCTTCCTCATCCATATAGCCTCACATGCAGCCAAACTTGCTGCCATGTACTCAGCCTCCACTGAACTGAGTGCAACAGATATTTTTTTCCTGTTGTACTAAGAAAATGTTGTAGATCTGATACTGAAAAACCCTCCAGATTTTCTCTTTCTGTCCGTTGGGCTTCCTACCCAATCTACATCAGTGAAGCCATGCAGCTTCACCTCATTCGACTGTTTGTACCACAATCCATACTCAGATGTGCCCCTGAGATACCTTAGGACATGCTTGCCTACCTTCCAAAAGAGCTTGGTAGGCTTAACCATCGCTTGTGAAAGTTGGTTCACAGCATAGCATCTGTTCGGTCTTGTATTTACTAAATACATGAGCAAACTAACCAACTGTCGATAAACAGTGGCATCCACTACCTCTGCCGATGTAGCATCCTTCTTCCTCCAACCACCAGGAAGAGGAGTGTCGATAGGCTTGCAGCCTTGCATGTGAAACTTCTCCAGTATCTCCTAGGCATACTTTCCTTGAGACACAAACAGTTCACCTTTCCGCTGCCAAATTTCCAATCCTAGGAAATAATGAAGGAGGCCCAAGTCCTTCATCTCGAACTCCTTTGCAAGATCTGCCTTACATGAGTGTATCAACAGTTCATCACCCATTAGTATTAAATCATCTACATAAAGCACAATGATCAAAAGCTTACCCTCCACCACAATCTGGTATAGGTTTGGATCTGCCTCACTCTTGGCAAAACCAAGTCTAGTGAAATAACTGTCTATCCATGTGTACCAAGCATGAGGTGCTTTTTTTATCCCATACATCTCTCTTTTGAGCCTGCACACATGCGACTCACTGCTGAATATTTCAAATCCTTCAGGCTGCTCAATGTACACCTCCTCCTCAATGATTCTGTTGAGGAATGCAGTCTTCACATCCATCTAATGAATGTGCCAACCCATCTACACTGAAAGAGCAAGGATGGTCCATATGGAAGAATACCTTGCGACAGGTGAAAAGGTTTCTTCATAGTTGATCCCCTCGATCTGTGAGAAGCCCCAGGCAACAAATATTGCCTTATACTTCTCGACGCTCCCATCAGCAACTTGCTTCACTTTGTAGATCCATCTCAAACCTACCATTGATTTCCCTTCTGGCCTTGGGACAATCTCCCATGCATTGTTTCTGACAATCGAATCATACTCTTCCACCATGGCATCTACCCATGCAGGATCCTCCACAGCTTCTGCGAAAGAGGATGGCTTTGTCATGATACACTTGCTCATCAGAGCCATGTATCCAGTAAATCGATCAGGTGACTGTCTCTATCTGCGTTTTGATGTAGGAACTCCTACATTTTGCACTGCATCAAGATTCAGTCGCTCAGCTTCTGTAGTGCACTTTGGCCCTCTGATGTTTGGCGTTTCATGAGTGGTTTCTTCCACTCTATGAACCTCCTCTTGTGGATGATCCACATCTTGAGGCTCATATTTAGGAACAAGTAGCTCCTCCTCTGCATGCAAGTGTAGCTCCCTCTCAAGCGACAACTTCATCGCTTTCTCCTCATGAAATTTGATATCCCGTTGCATGACAGTCATCCGATTGTCTATAAAATACACACGATAATTGTGGGGTGTTTATGTGTACCCCACAAATATCCCAACCTCTGTGGTCAGCTCCAACTTCTTCTTGGCATCCTCTGTCACATGAATGTAAACAAGTGAGCCAAAAATTTTCAAATGAGAAATATCAGGCTTCTTACTAGAAAATGCCTCTTCAGGTGTACTCATGCCAAGTACTCTATGAGGACAATGGTTTTGCACATAAACCGCAGTGTTGCATGCCTCAGCCCACAAGTGTATGGGAAGGCCCTGATCATGCAACATTTCCCATGCAACACCCATGATCGTTTTGTTCTTTCTCTCCACGACCCAATTCTGCTGTGGGTTATGAGGCGCTATGAGTTCTCTTTGAATTCCTTATTTGCTACAGAAGTCTTTGAATTCGCCAGAGATGTATTCACCACGATTATCGTCCTTAGATCTTTCACCTGCTTCCCCGAATCTTTCTCAACCAGCGCATTGAACTCACAGAACTTTGAGTATGTCTCGCTTTTCTTCTGCATGAAGAAGATCCAACACTTACGAGAAAAGTCATCAACAAATATCACATAATACCTGTGCTTTGCTATTGAAGAAATCAAGAAAATTCCACACACGTCTGTGTGAATTCTCTCAAGGATCGTCGAGGCGCGACTATCCTTCTCATGAAAAGTGGTCTTCACAAATTTTCCCAAAGTACATCCCTTGTATTGATCTGACTATGCAAGTGTACCTTTGGGAAGCTCGGTAGAAATCTGCAGCAAAATTTTCAAAGCGCCATGGTGAAGATGGCCCAATATCTTGTGCCACAATTCACCCTCATCCCAGCTCACCACTCCTTCTACTTTTCCTGCCATTATAGCGCAACCATCTACCTGCAATTGATAAAAATTCTTAACTTGAATCCCTATCCTCCTGGTTTGACCAGTTGTTTTATGGCGCAGGAAAGCTTTTCCCTCGCTAAAAAAAAGATCATAACCCTTGTCTTCCAACATCGCCACGGAGATCAGATTCTTCTTCAATCTTGGAACATGCATGACATCCTTCAAGATGAAAGGTTTACCGGACTCCCTCTCAAAGTAAATAGTCTATTTACCAGTTTCATTGTATCTACCATCATCGCCCATCTTGATGTGCACTCCAAGATCCTTTTCCTCCAGAACACTAAAAAAATATTTGTCTCCTGTCATATGGAAAGACGCAACACTGTCAAGAAACCACATCGATCCCATCACACTTGAAACCAAGCATGCGATCAAATAAAAATCCAACTCAAACTGCGAGGCTAAGGCCTCTCCAGCTACAAATCCAACAACCTTCTTGTTCTTCTTCTTCTGTGGACAATTAGTGGCGAAATGCCCGTAATGGTGACAGTGAAAAAACTTCAACTTGGACAAATCCTACTTCTTTCCTTTAGCTTCGGATTTGGAAGATTTCTTCCCCTTTACTTTCCGATCTTTGGTAGCCAAAGCAAAATTTTCTTAATCTTCATTATTCAATGAAGATCCATCCCTGGTACCACGCCTTATCTCCTCCTGCACAAGATCCGACCAAAGTCGCTCTCATCCTAGAATTTTCTCCCATCCATTGACAGAGTCTTCGTAGCTATGAAAAATCTTTCGAAGCCCAAGGAGAGCCAAGCTCACCAAGTCTTCTTCATCAATAGTAACCCCCACACTTCCCAGCTCATCCTTGCAGTGGAAAAACTTCGTGAGGTATTTTGGTATACTGTCGCCTTTCTCCATTTTTATTTTTTTGAGTTTGTCTTTAAGCGCCAACTTCCTCTCGTCAATTCTGCTTTGGAAAAAATTTTTCAAAGACTTCCACATTAAGAATGGAGTGGATTTACCATGAAGGCTAGACACAATGTGGTCCTTCACGCCTTCCAACAGAATCCTTCGACACTTTTCTACCTTCTTTTGCCATGCGTCAAGTGCGGTTGCATCGCTAGATCCCGACTTAGAAACATTGCTATCGATAAAATCCTTCAGCCCATTATCATCCACCACTGCCTCCATCCTATCCTTCCATGCTATGTAATTCGATCTCCCATCAAGGGCATACTCCAATCACAATCCGTTGAAAGACATTTCAATGAATGCTCAACTTTGACACCAAGAAAACACTGCAGCAAATTCGAATTCCACCAGCACAAAACTCAACCGCTTCAATAATTGCAATCTCCTCCAATGATCAACTACTCTGATACCATGTAGAAATTATATAAATTATGTGTTATATGTCCAATATTCTCTTGATATCACACTATTTTAACTTCATGCAAAATAAAAAATCCATTCCACCATTGATCATTTGCGGGAATTAAATCAAGATTGTAATGCACACATGAAACAATAAAAATTCACACACATTAACACAGTTGTTTAATGGGAAAGCCTGAAGTTGAAAACCCCAAATATTTGTATATAATATATGTCATATAGATCATGCAACAATCCTCATACAAAGCTGATCATATCAAGCTCTCAGTACGATCCAATTGCTACACACTAATCAAGCTCGATCTTGGAAATCCATGCACCGATCTTTGCCACCTGCTAGCTTGCCTCTATTGTGCAATACCTAATGAATAATGGCTCTGAATGAGTTTGAATTACTCCACCCTTACTCACGAAATCCTCATTGGCATCTCCACTGAGTGTTGGATGCAATCAATGCATCATTATAGTCACAACTGATAGTCTATCTTGCCCTTTCACCTATCTCTCCACTAGTCTCCACTAAAACTACCATGCACTATAGTTAACTGATGTACTGTTCAGTTGATTAATGAGTTATTATTTGTGAATTAACTAAATAATTAATTCACTCCACTCTCACTAGTGTGTCAATCAGTTAGACTAGACACAACTAGCTCAACTGAGTGTAACTGAGTTCAACTAAATACAACTCCACCAACTACTTCTCCAACTCCACCAAACTCTGCCACTTGAGTTCTAACTGAGTCCTCCATGAAATAGCTCCAATAAACCCTCAGGAATAGCGCAATTCCTTCTGTCATCTGCTGTGCCACATCTGTGCACTTAACTAAAGTGCTCCAAGAGAATAAGATAATTTTTAGAGTCCAAATATTATTAAGAGCTAATAATATTCAACATATCTATTTTTAGACTGGCAGTCTAAAAATAGACTCTGCCCAATATGTCTAAAAATTGAAGTCCATCTATTTTTCCAACTTGACCAAACATCCACAAATAGCATCCTCCAACTCATAGAATATGATCGACATGTCTAAAAATAGACATAGTCTAAAAATAGACTTTGTGCCAAAAATAGCCTGTGGGCCCACTTAGTCAAGGTGACTATTTTCATTAAGCTCATCATCTTGTTGAATCTAAACAAAAAATTGTACAGTAGTTTACCTGTAGAGATGAAGCCCCCTCCTGTTGGAGCAAAGGTAGTTTTTGTTGGGGCTTTTGAAGCTGATTTCAGTTTTACACTTAGAGAGAGGAGATCCCCTATTCTTGAGCAAATACAAACAAATGATTTAGAAATTGAAGCTAATATGATTGAAGTTGGGAAAATACAAGAAAAATAGTCAGTTCAAGAGAAGGAAAAACAAAAATAAGAATCACAACAAGATCAAAGAATTGATGATATGAAAAAGGTGATAAAAAACTTATCAAACAAGCTAGTAAAGATGAAATTGGAGATTAAAAACTCCCAGAAACCAATGCAACAAAATAGAGGAGGATTTAATCCTCAATTCAGAAAACAACCCCTACAAATTTTGCAGAGGGAGAGAAGAGATTAAGACCAAGTTCAAGAACCACTATATATAGAAGCAGCATCTAGACAGTCAGCAGAAGATGACCAAAAATAAGTTGAAGATCAAATATCTTCTATGTACACGAGAGAGGATGAAGAAGAGGAATATTGTGAGGGAGAATATGATGAATCTAAAGTGTATTTTGATCAAGATGAGATGGATCATGAATACTGTAGGAAATTTACAGATTTCATGCAAGATGAGTTACATAAGAAGTATGATTTAAGATCTAGAAATAGATCTAGGGTGCAGGATGATGAAGGCGAACAACAAAATTATATTCCTTCTCCAATGGTGACTCCATAAAAAAATAACTCAGTAAAACAAGTAGATAAATGGAAACAACATGTAAATCCAGTAGATAGAACACAAGTGCAATAGGCTGAATCTTCTCAAAACAGATTTTTTGATACTAATATTTTGGAGAAGTTTGTTCCTATGCCTGAACAGAATTTAAATCCTAGAAAGAATGAAGAAACTGAGAAGAATGTTAAAAAAATTCAAGTTTTCAATTTATAAAAGGAGTTGGAGAAGGTCAATATTTAGGCGCCCCTTCTTGAATTAACTAAGACACTGGGTTATAAAAAAATAAATTTCAGAATTAATTAATCTCTCACAAATTGACGATATAGGTGATACTGTGAACTTGCAAAAAGAAAAACCAGTATTCAATTTTGGTCCTCACGTTGAAGAAGTAGATTCTTGTGTTCCTCTGTTTTACATTTCCTTGCTTCTTCATGATTTTATTCTCCATAATTGCATGTTGGATTCAAGTGCTTCTCACAATCTTACTCCATTGTCTATCATGAAAGAGTTTAATTTCCAAATTACTAAACCTTACAGGGATCTATATTAATTTGACACCAAGAGGGGGAAATGTGTTGGGTTAATAAAGGACATGGTAGTGTCTTTGGCACATATTCCAACAAAAAGTATTGTTATGGACATAGTGGTTTCTAACATTCGAGCCAGATTTGGAATTATCTTGTCAAGATATTGGGGAGAAAAGTTGGGAAGAGCTTTAAAATTCGATTTCACTTATGATATCATTCCTGTTTTCAATGGGGAAGAAAGGAGATTGTATAGAGAAAAAAGGTTTGTGAAAACTACTACAAATAAGGATGCAGGTAATTCCCCCATTTACAGTCAGGAAAAGGAATACCTTTCATGTTTCATGCTGCATGAAGATGTAGAATTTGTTGATGACACATAGAAGAAGCTCTCTTCAACAATTTTACATAATGAGTTGCATTTAAATAAGGTTTGGAAATGCTACTTTGATGGTGCCTACTCCAAGGATGGCACAGGAGCTGAATTCATGCTGATATCACCAGAAAGTAACCTCATGCCTTTTTATTTTAAGTTAGAATTTGATTAAACAAATAATGTGGCTAAGTATGAGGCCTTGATCTTAAGTCTTCAGATTGATAAACAGATGGGAATTCAATGTATCTCGATTTTTGGTGATTCTGAATTAATAATAAGATAGATAAAAAATCATTGTCAAACCAAGTGTCCGAGACTAAGATCATATAGAAATGAAGTTTTGGATTTTATGGAGAACTATTTTGAAGCCTTCAATCTTCAGTTTATCCTGAGGGAGGAAAATAGAATGGCTAACTCATTAGCAGTTGCAACAAATACCTTCAAGCCTCCAATAAATCCAAGGCTAAGGTATGGAATTGAAATGATACATAGACCCTCTATTCCTGACAATGTGAAACATTAGCAAGTGTTTGAAGATGATGAGAAGATAAATCAGTTCTTCACTATGATTGGAATCTTTGAGGATGTTGATATTGACCATGAAGAAGAACGAAATGAGCAGAAAGAAGAAATAAAACACCTCAAACAGTCAATTGGTGATGAGAAGATCATTTAGTTAAAAGATAATGTTCTCCCCAAAGGGCTAGTTCCCCTTGAAATATTATTTGGTTCTAATGATGTTGTTGTTAATTCGAAGAAAATACATCAGGAGGAAGAGAAGGAGGATTTTAATTTGGGAACTCAACAGGAACCAAATATGGTGAAATTGTTCAAAGGTGTTCCCAAAAACTACAAAGAAAGATAAATTAATCTTTTTAATAAATATATGGATGTGTTTTCTTGGTCATATGAAGACTTGAAAACATATGAAAAAATCATAATTCAGCATATTGTTCCATTGAAAGAAGGAATCAAACCACATATACATAAGCTCAGACAGATTAATCCATTACTTTTATCTCCAATTGAAAAAGAAGTGAAGAAATTGTTGCAAGAAAAAATCGTAGCCCCTCTCATATATTCAAATTGGGTTTCTAATCTGGTTCTTGTGAGAAATAAAAATGGAGAAATAAGATTGTGTGTGTACTTCAGGAATTTGAATAGAGAATCTTAAAAATATAGTTATCCCTTGCCAAAAATGGATCATGTTTTACAGAAGGTGACACGAGCTTACTGGATGTCTATGGTTGATGGATTCTCTGGGTATAATTAGGTTGTAGTTGAAAAAGAAGATCTAAAGAAGACAAATTTCACAACCCCCTGGGGCACCTTCATGTATGCAAGGATGTTGTTTATTCTTATGAATGTTGGTGCAACATTTCAGAGGGCCATGGACATAGCATTAGTTGGTGACAAATATGTGGTTATATATATGGATGATGTAACTGTTTTCTCAGGGTTAGATGATGAACACTTGGTCCAGATTATCAAAGAGCCTTTCAAATATTCTCATTTTCATCCCCCACTACTATTTTTGTTGTGTTGTTGCAGAAAAATGAGGATAGTAAGGAGCAACCAGTGGAATTTTTCAGTAAAATTTCAGAGATGCTAAACTTAAATATAATTTTTTTGAGAAGCAAGTGTATGCATTTGTCAAAGCACTCAAAGCCTTCAAGAATTATGTGTTACAGTCCCGGATAAATTCTTATGTCCCTAATTATGTTGTTAAAGGCATGCTGGTTCAAAGTGATGTTGAAGGAAAAAGAGGAAAATGGATAGCGAAAATCCAGGAGTATGATTTGGACATTAAAGCCACCAAGTTACTTAAGGGATAGGGTTTAACAAATTTTTTGACAGAAACAAGTTTACAAGCATTTGGAATAAACCTGTTGGCACTAATGGAGGAAGCTTCCAATGAAGAAGGTCAGAACAAGCCTAAAAAAGGTATTCAATACAATTTTTTGTGTTCAAATTGGTATAAGGAAATTTTTCATTACCTGTTGTTATGCGGATTAATCCCTCTTGTAGACAAGAGAGATCTCCCTAGTATTCAACGAATAGCTAGAAACAAACATCCATTTGGAAATTCCCTTCTCTAGATTAATTGTGATTTAGAATTATTATAATAAAAGAGAGAGGACATGCACCTACCTTGAAATCCAATGTTCGGTGCAGTCTTTTGTCCAGTCACTCCAAAGAGGCTTCTGCAGTAAGTATAACCTGCAATCAAAGACAAGACAAAGGAATCAAAGCACCTCCAATATATAATAATCAAGAAAAGATAATCCAACTTAGTGATCAAGGAGTCTAAGTATTGATTCCATTCAATAATCATAAGAACAAATCAAAGAGAAAAAGAGATCCACATGTATTATTTTGTATAAGAAGAGTAATATTACAACCTGATGCCTTGATGCCATACATATTTCTCCCGGGGTCCTGAACAATCATTCATCCTTTAGTTTGAAAAACCTTCCTCTATGAATACTAGCATGGAGTTATGGACATAAGGGTGTGATCATTCTTATGTCAAAAACAACTAGTGTAGAGAGTATGTACTCTTGGGAATTTCTTCAGCAACTAACATGTACAAGCTACCATGTCTGTAATCTACCCTTGAGACTGAAGCTTGAGCTCAATTTATAGGGAAATGGAGGTGGTTTCAGTTCCATGAAGAGGGGGATGGATTCCTCTCATGAAGGGATTTGAGCTCCATAGACCAAGGGATAAGCTTAATGAGTGGAGGGATAGAGCTCGATGAGTGGAGGGATAAAGCTCAAATTGATCGTGCCTCTAGAAGATTCCAGTTGGGAGAATATTCGACCAGTTATACTTCTAGAACTTAATTTTTACTTTATTTGACTTTTTACGGGTGTCTGCAGGTTTTAGTAGCAAAACGTGTGGAAGCTATCACAGTTTAGAGACCAAGTATCTGCGAACCCGCAGGAAAACTATAGAAAAAGTGCGGAGGTATAATTTTAATGGTTTTAAATATATTTTCTCCAATTCCAAGACTTGGTTTAGGAACATTAGGGAATTTGAATTCTAAGGGAGCACAATATAGGTAGTGATAGACCTATATAGACAGTCAAATTCCATGGTGATAAAATAATGTGTAACAGATTGCCCCCTAAAGTGCGAAGTCTGAGGTTGTTCTAAAGAGTGAAATGCTTTATCATTCTGGGGATTGGATTGGGGACACCAGTCAAAAACCTGTAAAAACATTCAATGCAAGCATATATATCATCGCCGAGGTAGGCATTCCCATACTCAAATCAAAACTAAATAAATGTTCTGGTATAGATATGGTTTCAATATTACATCAAAAATAGACATAGTATGGGCGCAGCCATCTGTAATGAATAGTGTATTGTTTCATGAATAATAAAACTCCTCGCAGCCTAGATGGTGGAAACTAGATTCAGGGTCTTGATTTCCACTTCCTGAACCATTACGAATCTATCCATGCGATCGATTATGTCGAGATCAAACATGGTAGAAACCACTTGATTATCGGTCAATGATGTGAACCGTTAACAAGTGTGAGAGAAACCACCAATAATAACAATGGCTCTCAAAGTACTCCAGTATAGTCTATGAAGTGTGAATGAATTATTTGCAGTCGAACACTCAGAATCATTCGATCAAAGGTCAATGATGCAACCTGTTGTAGAATGCGAGAATCATGCCATTAAGACATGCATATTCTGAGGTACTGATAGGATTCTAGATCAACTTTCTAGATGATGAGCTGACATTGATAGAAAATGACCCGTCGTAGAAAATACCACGACACGAAACTGTTAGATCAAGTTTTGAAATTTTTTTGCAAGGACTGACTCAAGGATGGTCAATGTGAATGGAGAAATTTTTTTGCAATGAATTTTTTATTTGAACTATCTCTTGAACACAACAACACTGTAGATGGCTTGGCAGCATTTGACCTAAAGCTAATACCTAGAAACTGGCTGAAGAATTTCAATGTGGTTTGATTAACTATTAGACAAATTATTTCCCAACCCAGGTACAAGTGTGAAAAAGTGTCGTGTTCAAGAGTGGCATGTTGCTTTCTAAACAAGAATGACAATTGGAATCTTTCTCTCTTTTCCCCCACCATTACTGGCAAGTACCTCTTTATTTTCGACAAGGTTGAGGAGGATAACATTTTCTTGTTTGTATAAGCTCATCCTTCAGATGAGTCCATCTTAATATTAAAATCGAACCCTAAGAAGGAGTGGTTCGGTCCTGTTTTTAATCGACAGGTCCTTTACTGTTAAATTTTAACGAGTCTAGTATAGGATAAACTCGGCGTTTTTAAGCTTTAGGGAGTTAGAAGAAAAACATACATAAACTCCAGGGTTGTTCTTTTTTTTAAATTTAGTCTCTCAGGCCCAAAAAATGATAAAATAATGTAGGAGAGAACTCTATTGACCATGATTAATCAATGTATACCTTTTTCGTAATTAGTCCATTTCAGTCCGGAAAAGGGGTAAACTTATACTGAAGGGAAGACTGTTTATTTACTTTAACGAGTTCGAATAGTCAAATACTCAGCGATATTTTAATATTTAGAGTCTCAAAAGGGCTTAAAAGAGAACTCCAAGGTTTCACTTTTTCGTAATTTTCAAGAGCCTGAAAAAGTGTAAAAGTATACTCAATGTCAAAATAATTCTTTTCACCCAAAAATCATGTATCCCACACAAAAACTCGAAATATTACACATACCTGTCTCCAAGAAGTAAAAATATTTAAAAATAGCCCTTTAAAGTGAAAAAATAAATAAAATATTTTATTTTATTTATTCAAAAGCTATAAAAAGGAGTTAAAACTAAGTCATTTTCACCTTTTGTCTTCAGAGCAGTGAATTGAGAGCTTTTGGCTAAAAATTTCTGAAGCAATTATTGGGAGGACCGACCATCCATTCTTTGAACTGTTAGAACCAGATAATCCACATCATCTTCTTCTTCGTTTCTATTTGTTTAATTTATCTTTTTAAGTCTTAATTAATTTTTTGGGAGGAATTTATATTTAAAAATGCACTCTTGGGGGTCTGCAGGTTATGCATGCAGTAACTGCGGACCCTGATAATTTTTAAACGGAGAAATTATCAGGCTGCCACAGTTTTTGTGTGGAGTGTGTGCGAACGTCTGCACTATCTCCTTACAAAAACTGCAGAGGCACCGTGAACCTTTTAAAATTCACAAATTCTCTTAAAAATGATTCATGTTTTGCACTCAAATGGTTTCTAACTTTCAAATGTGTTGATTTGTAGGCTATTCCACCATGCTAGAGTGGAGAGAATGTGAACATGAGGGTATAGACAATGAAGCTATGAATGATCCTACAACAAAACGTGTGCTAAAGAATTGTAGATTATATAAGTTCTGGGCTATCCAATGTATGAAAACATAGGTAGAGTTGATGACATGGTTGCTAAATGCATGGGAAGTTCAATATCAATGTCTCACCATTGGTGATCACCAGCTTGAAATCAAGCTAGATGACATTTATTTCCTCACTGGATTGTCTCGGAGAGGAGGAAACATATCCTTTTTTGGGGCCAAATAGTGAGGTCTTCCTGTTGCCAGCTACAAATAACAGTATTGCAGTGATGAGGCATACTTAACGGATAATCTCATAGATATCAAAACTATCTTGCGATTAGATCTTAAAGTGATAGCATTTACCGTGACCAGATTTTGCAGGAGTGTAGGTCCACATGTGGCCACCAAATCCCAAATGCAGACTGTCGTGGAGTGTTATGGAGGAACCATTTTTAATTGGTGTGAGGGAGAATTGGCCAACATGAAAGGCCAATTAACTAGAGAAAAGAGTGAAAATTTGAAAAAATTTAGTTATGGTGCCATTTTGATTTTATTTTCTTTAGAGAGAATCCTGCTTCTCGCCCCTCAGTTGATTCCAGTAGATCGTGGGGAACCTCAGGAACCTCAGATGGTATGGTGGGTTGCATTAATGGCTCGCTATGGTGGCAATGGGAGTTCATTGGTTTGGTTTACTCCAGCATACTTTATGTGGCTAAGGAACCAAGTCTTCACCATCGAAGACTTCCCTTATGCAGGCATGGATTACAGAGGTGATCATGAGATGTCCTTGCCTCCAGGGGCACAGTGGGACGAATCTAGTAAACGAACTATTTTGATGTTTTTAATCTAATTTGTATTTGTTTTTTATCGTCCAATACTGATAACAATATTTAAATGCAGATGTCAGTCCACGACGAACAGCTACACTCTACCACTTTAATAGGCAGCAAGCACAACCTATAGCACCTCCATGGGATCAGACAGTAAATATCATAGCAGATATGGAACACAACCTGGAGAGGTTAACCATAGACATTCCTGAGACAGTAACATATGACATTCCTCTTCGGCTTCAGAGACATGTTACAAGTGTTCCAGGACCTTTTAGGAGATTTTTGTGCAAGGTGGCGCACGCCATAGTCTATTACCATGATCATCATCACAGATAGTGGATGATCATTGTGGATTGAAATTTTTGTTTTTTGTATCAGTATCTATTAGATCATAAGGTTTTTGAACCTATGATCACAAATGGTGTAATATTTTTTGAAAACAAACCTATCTTGATGAAAATACTACTTTATCTGATTATCTTGTTCAACATGGATTGAATGTTGTTTTGGTTTACTATGTTAATGTTGCAAAATGTCTATTTAGAACACAATTAGCTAATGCATTGGCCAATGTGTTTGAATTTCTTGAAACATGTTGATATTCAATGTAATCAAACTTTCATTCCAAGAGACGAACCTTCAAAAATAATCTCAATAACACTCGATTTCTAATTGCATATACCCTGTTGAAATGTAATACAATGAATTCTAAATCCAATCTAATGATAAAATGTCGAATACCAAATGAAATGGCATCAGATAATAGCTCGATGACTGTGCTATATTTTGCAATATTGTTCGTTGTTTGACCAAGGCATACCCCATGCATAGAAACTAACTCATCGGTGGGTGAATAGATAACCCAAGCTGCGGAAGAGATATTCTGAGTACTACGACAGGTTCCATCAGCAAAACCAATGTATGTTTGAAGGGATGTTGACATCTGCAATATCAAGGGTAATCAAGATAAGCAGAGATAGTGGTAACAACAAAACTAATATAGGCACACTTATCTAATCTAACTATTGTAAAAAAAAATATCTTCACACGAAAGTCAAGCATAATATCTCTTAAGATAAAGACCATTTATGGGCTTATATAAAGAGACCCCGTCATAATCAGTCAATTCATAGGCCCCTTTTGCAAGCACACACTTAAAAATGTAGGGACCATGCCACATCGGTTAAAATTTCTAGCACCTAGCTTATTGTTAGCTTGGTCGTATACTAAGACTAGGTCACCTTCTGAAAAAACACAAGGGGTGACACTTTGATCATACTAAGCTTTTACATGTTTCTTATGAGCTCCGACAACTAATGCAGCGGTACGTCGAGTCTCATATAATTGTGCTAAGTACAAAAAGTGTTTTTCTTCTTCGGAGGTAGCTAGTAATAACTCAATGGCTAATTTGAGTGACAGTATTTTGCATTCAATGGGTAACACAGCTTCTAAACCATATACAAGTTGAAAAGGAGTGAACCCTATAGCATTTTTTGTAGAGGTTCGGTATGCCCATAGTGCCAAAAAAACATTGTATGCCAATTTGATTTGTGAATTCTGATAATATGTTTAATCATGGTAGTTAAAACCTTATTGATGGCTTCAACTTGACCATTTCCCGCGAGTAATATCGAGTAGAGTTATCATGGCACAGGCCAAGTTGATCGGAAATTCCGGTCATCATAATATTTTGAAAGAGACTCCCATGGTCTGTGATAATAGCTTGAAGTACACTGAAATGAGAAATTACATGATTGAATACGAAATTAGCTGCAGTTTTTCCATCCTCCGTGAATGTAGGCATCGCCTCGGCCCATTTGGTAAAATAATCTACAGTGAGAATAATATACCCTTGCTCCCCGACCGAGTGAGGGTTAAATGTAATGAACTCAATGCCCCATTTCGAAAAGGGACCAACAACAATGATTGGGTGAAGATGATTTGGGGGTGCACGCATCTTTCTATCAAAAATTTGACAGTTGTGGCATTTTCGAACCGCAATAATACAATCTTTGAATAATGATGGCCAAAAATAACCAGCGCGCAATATCTTTTGGCCTGTGACAACCCAGACATATGACCACTGCACGCTCCAGAGTGGCTATCATTCCAAACCCTTTCAACCTCTCCGTGAGTTATACAACGTCAAAAGATATAATCTGCACCACGATGATAAAGAGTGTCTCCAACAATATTGTAATTTTGGGATTGATATTAGATTCTTATTAGATCTGAACATGAAAGCTCTGGGTGAAAGGTTTGGGTTTGAAGATATATAATGATATATCCATACCATGGATCTAATGTACTGATAAGAAACAAAGATTCATCTGCAATGGGAATCTCTACCATGGTTTCTGTCTCAGTATTGGGAATGTCACACATAAGATCTACAAACACTAGCGATTTCTTTGATTTAGATTTCTCGAATTCCAAATCAAACTCTTGTAGGATGAAAATCCATTTAGATTATTTTCCCCCGAGTAATTATTTTTTCAAAATATACATCATCGGGTTGCAATTAGATATCACAGTTGTTTTACGTAACATTATGTAGTGACGAAATCGTTGGATAGCTTGAATTGTTGCCAAGGCCAATTTCTCCACATGCGAATATTTGATTTCCGTCAAGTTGAGATTCTGACTTAGATAATAGATCACATGCTCATTGTGAGATTCATCCTCTTGATCTAAAACCATTCCAATGGTGGAATCAAAGGCAGCCAAGTATAAAAAGTAGTCCTGGTGATAATTAGGCGAATGAAACAATGGTGCATGGGTCAACACGTGTTTTAATGCATCAAAATTTTTATCAGCAATCTCATCCCAAATAAAAGGAACAGTTTGTTTTGACAAACGGGTAAAAACTTTTGTCAACTCAGCATAGTTTGGGATAAGCCTACGTAAAAAAATTGATTTCCCTTGCAAACTTTGGAGTTAGTGAAGTGTGGAAGGAGGATGTAAGTTGATGATGGCCTCAACCTTCGAGGGGTTGACATGAATGTTGTCTTTCGAAACAATGAATCCCAGTAATCATCTTGCTTGCACACAAAAAATACATTTGTGCAGGTTTGAACGAATCTTGTAATGCCTACATCTCATGAAAATTTCTCTCAAGTGTGTAGGATGATCCTCTCTGCATAAAGAGTGAGCAGCTAAGTCATCCAGATAAGGTTATACGATATGTTTGATGTCATGAAAATTGTAAGAAATATCCCTTTGAAAAGTTTCCCCAACATTTTTTAATCCAAAAGGTAATTTGCAATAAGAAAATGTTCCCCAAGGACATATAAATGTTGTTTTTGGTTGATCGACAAGGAGTATGTTGATTTGATTATACCTATAAAATCCATCCATAAATGAGAAAATTTCATTTCCAGCACAATCATCGATAATTTCATCGATATAGGGGGTAGGATAATTGTTTTTGTACATGCTTTATTAATGTCCCTATAATCGATGCATACTCGTATAGTCCCTTGTTTCTTGGTAAAGGGAACTATATTAGATACCTAATCTGTTAATGGAATTGGATAAATAAATCCTGTTCATAATAACTTCTCAACTTCAGCTTTAATAGTAGCAGCTTTTGACGGATGTATTGGACGTAATATTTGTCTAATAGGCTTGGCATCCAGGTATGTCTTGATTTCATGAATTACATTTGGATCGATTTCTGGTATCTCTTCGTAAGACCAGGAAAATATGTCTCAGAATTCTTGAAATAGGGCTTTGTATGTGTTAATATCTTCCATCGTACAAGAGGCACCTATATAATTGTTTTCAATAATTCCTGGTTTAACTGATATGTCGATAGGAACCGTTGTGGAAATATTTCCCAAATTAGTCTCAGAATCTGAATGTGTAATCGATATGGGATTTTGTGGTTCCTTGACGTAATCAATTGTAAAAATAGACGAAACATCATTTTCAAACCTATCAAGATTAAGTAAAAATGAATATCTATGGTGGAGATCATCCTGGGGTAATTCGTCTAATGACAAACATTATCGAATACTTTCATCAGTATGAAACACATGTTGAAAGGGATCAGAAAGTGAGGACAAGGTTAATCTTGATAAAGAAGAGGATTCTTCGGTGATCATATTCATTTGATCAAGAGTAGTTGAAGGTGTGTCAGAATGCGACTGTACTATGACATACGCCATTTCAAAATGACTCAAAGGCATCTTTCCATTGAAAGAGTCCAGTTCTGATGCTAAAGGCATTATCCAAGTGTGATTGAATGGTATAGTGCTTGATGAGATCATATTGATGTTGGAAATGGTACGCAGTATGTTGGGTGGAGGCATAGTGAAAGTTCCCATCAAAGTGAAGTACTTTACTAAATCTACACCAACATCTTCATATGGGATAGTTGTTTTTCCAACATGTTGGATATTGTCTGAAGAAGCAGGGTCTGACGAAAAATATGACAACCGATCGATTTTCACAATATTTCCTTTATGAAAAAACATGATTAATCGAAAAACTGAGGAAACTACAACAGTCATGGCATAAGACCAACTACGACCCAAAAGAAGGTTGTAATCAAGAGGGGCATCCACAACTTCCACATCTATATTAACTGTTTTACCTTCTAATTCTATAGGTAGATCCTGGAGTATTCCGTAAGGATGAAATCCTCTTCCATCAAAGGCTTTAAGGATTGTCAGGGATTGGTTGAGTGTTGGAGAACCGAGAGATTTCCAAAATTTTAATGACATTATACATGTGGATTCCCCCTCCACAACAACAATACGAAAACTCATCTGGATTTGACCAATACTGGTATCTGAAAAGCCATCTGATGAGGGAGTCTCAATGTAAAATTTTCTAGATCAAAGACCATGAGGTTAGAATCCTAAAGATCAATAGCTCCAATAGCTGATAAAATTAATTTCCTTTTTGTTGGACATGATTGTAGCACTTTTAAGGCTGACATTGCTGAAGGGGATATTTCCAAATCTTTAACAATGTTGTAATTCTGAGCAGCTCTCGCATGTGGTTTGAAAGCTAACTTTCGAAGTACACCTTTAGCAGGCAGTTTAATTGCTAGATCAGGATTAGGTTTCTCAATATGAAGCGGATAATAAATTGAAGGAGATACGTCTAGTGTGTGACTAGAATTTTCCGTCTCTTTACTAGTTACAGGATTTTTAGTTCCATAGCCTTGAGATCGAGTCGCAACCATAACCTTAGACAACATTAAAATATATGCCGATGAATTTGAAGAATATCCTATCATTTTTCTATCTTGAGTGGGAAAAGGATCCTTCAAGACAACAGGTGTGGGTGAACCTTTGACAAACTTAGAGACCTCGGACCAATGTGGACACTCTTTAGTATAGTGATCCTCATCACATATAAGACAAGGATAACGAGGTTTCCATTTTTCATCATTTGGTTCATTCTTTTCGGTTTTCTCTTTGGAAGATGAAGTTTGTTTTTTTTATTCTTTCCTTTCTTCTTATTACCAGTTTTAGATTTAGCTATAGATGAGTTGCAACATGAATGTCGGCAGAAGTTTCAAGGGAAGAATCTCATTTTGGTTAATCTGGTAAAGTTATGATATGAGAAGTAGTTTTGGAGGAATTCTTATTACTTTTATTTGCACTAACTAAACCAATTACACCGTCTGTAACATGAGAACCTGAAGTAGTTGCAGTTATTTGACCGGGAGGTGGTAAGTCAGGAATTTTTTTGTATAAAGTACCAGACTATGTATATACAAGGTCTAAGTACTACGCTTGAGAAATGACTTGTTCTTCTGTAAAAACTCCTCCCTTAGCCACATCTTTAGTGATCTTTGGAAACAATGATTTGATGAACCATTCTACCAAGATCTGATCTGGAATGAAAAATTTCACTAAACGTCATCTACGTCTCCATTCATGTATGTGATATGAAATGTATGTACACGTAGATTGTTTTAACGAAGTTAAAAGTTCTGTGCCATTGTCGTATCTAACTGGAAACTGGAAGTATGTTAATAAATTTGTTGCTAACACATTGAAATTGTTGAATGAGCCACGTGGTAGTTAAATATACCACTTTTCAACTAATCCTATCAGTTTTCTCTGAAACAGTCTTACTCGAATGGAATAATCGATTAAATATTTTGATGTGCATCAGAGGTGGTAGGTCATGACATGATTTGAGGGGTCTTCTCCTGATTTACCTTCAAACTTAGGAATATCACAGAGAAACTTATTCGACATTGGCAGCCAAAATGGAAGATAATAAATTGGATTGTTCGTTAAGTGCAACAAATCAGGTAAATCCAAATTTGCAATGAATGGTAACCGACGGTTAGGGTCCTGTTGAGAAAATTGATAACCTTGCAGAACAAGACCAGTACCAGGAGGAGGATATCCAGGATATCCTGGAATAGCCTGTGCAGTTAGGATTGGCATGCCTCCTGGATAACCAGGATTAGACATACCATACTGAGGTTGAGCTGGTATCTGTTATGTGTAACCAGGGTACGCTTGATGCTGGTATACTGGAGTTTGTGCTACAGGTCTGTATTGATACTGCCCTTGATATGATTGATAAAAAAACTGAGGTTATTGTGTTACAATCGTACTTGTACCAGGTTGTCCTGCAAACATCTGAACAATAGTATGAACTATGGATCCAGGTTGATGAGCAGTGACTTGAGGGATTGGTTGTGATACTTGAGGGGCTATAGAAATAGGGGCTACAGAAATTCCAGGGATAGGTGTGGTAGGTTGTTGAACATAATTTGATGCAATAGTTTGAGGTGGAGTTCTAGGTGTACTCGGACTAGGTTGCTGAACACTACTAGGTGCGGATACCTGAGGTATAACTTGAAGCATAGGTTGGGAAGTTTGTTGGATTTGAGTATAAGAAACCGGCTGACCAGGCTATTGGTAAGGTATTTGCACGGCAGGTTTCAAATTATATTGATTCAATGGCAGATTCCACACTGTGTTTACTCCAGGATATGGAGCTCCCATTGAAGGTTGTGATGCGTAATGTGGAACATAACCGGGTTGATAATTTGGAACATAATTTTGATAGTTGGCTAGATAATTTCCACTAAAATATTGACCTCCAAAAACAATTATTGTTCCTGATAAAACTGCGGCCCCAAAGGAGGTTGTTGTCCTTGAAAATATTTTTTCCCTGGGATAGGGTATTGTCCTGGAAGAGGTTGTGGCCCTGGAATAGAGTACTTCCCTTGAGGTTGATATTGTCCTTGAGATATGTATTTCCCTTGTGGTATATACTGCCCTTGCGGTATATACTGCCCTTGAGGTTGCCCCTGGGCGATAAATTACTACCTTGAGGGTATCCCCTAGGTATTAAATTACTACCTTGAGGTTGCCCTCCAGGCGGTAAATTTCTACCTTGAGGGTTAGGGTTAGGAATATTTCTAGACATCATGTAAACTTGTTCCATGTTCAAATTTTCAGAATGAGATTCATTGGGGCCAAGTGATTGTACTAGTTTCTCGGGAGAGGGAGATGCTCCTGAGAAAGTACCAGAAAGAGACTGGTATCCTAGAGGAATAGACGAACCACCATACAAATGAGTTTCTAGCGATGCAGAAAACATGGATGACTCACCAGACATACTTAATGAAGGTTTGTAATTACCTCTTGGTTTGGTGTAAAAACGAATATAGGGTGGTGAATAGTTGAGATCAGAATTGTGTAGAAATTATGTTAACTAAGAATACCAGGGATCTTGTTTGAAAGGGCTATAGTAAATTGATTCACTTTTCCTAAGATCTAAATATTCTTGACGTGAAGGGAGTATAACCTCTTCTTCTGTGTCAGTAATTTCTTCGATGCTAATGAGGCCAGGAGGAAGGGTCTCAGTGATGCGAAACCTTACTCGAGGTGAATCAGGATGACCAGGGGTCGGGGTTATGAACTCCAAAGTAGGCTCCACTGTAGCAGGTCCAGTTTTTGATTCTGAACTTTCAGGCTTAGTAGCTGATAATTCACTAGTTGTGGAAGCAAGTTTAGCTAGTTCAGAAATTATCAGTTTTCTTTGAGAACTTTTTACTATTTGAAGTTGATCTACTTCGTAATCAAGATGTATTATTAATTATTTTTCCTCTTGTTCAGTTGATTCGGTCCATGATGGTTATCCTTTTTCAGATTTAATATTTTCTAACTGGATTGGTTTGAACTCAGGGGGTTTCCCTTGCATTCTACGAGATTGTCTCGGTAATTCATCCACGATTAAATCTTTAACACACGAAATCAAATAAAATTTCAAAAAATGGACCTAAAGTCACTAAGGAAACAATAAAATCGAACATACTCCTACAAAATATAAGAGAGCAATCCACACACAAACAATATGTTTCCACAATAAAAACACTAGTTGGTGATGAAATCTAAAGTCGTAGAATTCTAATGTGGAAAACTGGCAGTTGGAACAGTTACCCTAACAACCTGCTTAATGAAACAGTCTGGTGCATGTCTCTCCACTTATGTCATCTCTAAGTGAATAGTACCCTCCGGAAAGTCCAAGTGAGTCTAGCCGATGTCTGTTCCAGGTACAGTGGGACCTTCCCTCCACCGTCACCTTGGGAAAAACCCTGAAGATTATGGTCACTAAGGTCACCAACGGGAAAAAATGTACATGGGGGAATAGTCTATGATTCGATACGCACACAAGGGCAAAGTAACAAGCTCAATCCCCTTGAAGGCTCCTTGATATGGTTAATCCAAGGTTTTCCAACAAGTGACCCCAGGCTCCTCGACAATGGTCTATCTAAGGTTTACCATTTTTAATACGTACACATTTGCTATCTTTCCCAATGAGATAGGTATGATTACCTCACTGGTTCTGATTTGATCTCGTGCTTGACTCTTTTAAGAACAGATTCCGAGAGCACACATGCTACAATTGGATTTTCCTACCGCAAGATTGCTACTTGTTTGTTTAAACTATTTTGGAATGTTAACTACAACCTGTTCCAAAACACTAGCCTAAGCTATGTTGGTGGAATGAGCCCTAGAAAATTTAAAACATCTAGATTGATTTTAATAAAGTGTTGTTTTTAATTTGGCTGTTTCTTAAGACAAAAGGTACAGAGTTGAAACTTCAATGATGTTTGTGACCCGACTCAAAAAATATGCTAAATGCATCTAAATGAAAAGTGCAACTCTTTTCTTTTCAATGAATCTTATTTAAGGGAAAGGTTGAGAGATTTAACAATTTTCAAAGCTCCAATTCTTTCATTCATAAACAAAATCGTTGAAAAGAAGATGTTTTCGTAGAGAAATTAATTTGCAACAATGATTAGTTATTCTTTTGAAATTATATTCCTTTAATAATCATATCAAAAAATATAAATCAATAAACAAACATTTTCCGAAAGAAAACAATATCTAAAAATCCTAAAAAAATAAAATTCAAAATCAAAGAAAAACTAATTTTGAAGTCTATCTAGAATTTTTGAGGACATTTTCTCCTAGTTTGTGATCGAACTAAGAAAAATTTCTACTTATCTCAGAAAAAATGAAAACATCCAAAAATGCTTTGGTGTGATATCAAGCTCTAGTAAGCTAAAATCTCTTCCTAATTTTCAAATGAAAAAGGGATCAATTTTCATAAAAGAAAGGTTTGCAATGGTCTTAATGGCTCAAAAAGATAATATCATCATACCGATAAGCTGAGGTAGATGAAGGTATCTTGTATGGAGCAGCAATAAATTAAGGCAAACATTCACTTATAAGATGCAAATAGGATGATAAATCACACAAATGCAAAAGACGTTGCTAAAAAGAAATTCACACATAAGGTTTGACAGCTAAGATAGACTGGGGAAAACACAAATAATCAAGTGATCTGGCTCCTAAAAACAAAAATTAATTTTTTTCAAAATTTTTCCAAAGGTCTGCAGTTTCTAACGGAGAAAGGTGTAGTACCGCACTATTTTAAACTAAAAACTATGGAGGATGCCACACTGTTTTCTGCTGAAAAATGTACAGGCAAGGAAAAAATGCATAAAAAATAAATAATAAACTTTTTTTTTTCAGGGATTCTTAAAATTTATCTACCCAACCCAATCTCAGATAATTCAAAATCAGAAGACTCTAAAATTCAAACTAAAAAGAAAAAGAAAAGGAAACTAAGTTTGATTCCCCAGCGGAGTCGCCATTTTGTTATGCGGATTAATCCCTCTTGCGAACAAGAGTGATCTCCCTAGTATTCAACGAATAGCTAGAAACAAAAATCCATTTGGAAATCTCCTTCTTTAGATAAACTACAATTCATAATTATTATAATAAAAGAGAGAGGAAATGACCCTACCTTGAAATCCAACATTCGGTGCAGTCTTTTTTCCACTCGCTCCAAAGAGGATTCTTTAGTAAGTAGAAACTGCAATCAAAGACAAGAAAAAGGAATCAAAGCACCTCCAACAAATAATAATCAAGAAAAGATAATCCAACTTGGTGATAAAAGAGTCTAAGTATTGATTCCATTCAATAATCATAAGAAAAACTCAATGAGAAAAATAGATCCATATGTATTATCTTGTATTAAAAGAGTAATCTTACAACCTAACATCTTGATGTCATACATATTTCTCCTGAGGTCCTGAACAATTGTTCCTCCTTTAGTTTGACAAGCCTTCCTCTCTAAATACTAGCATGGAGTTATGGACATAAGGGTGTGATCATTCTTATGTCAACAACAACTAGTGTAGAGAGTATGTACTCTTGGGAATTTCTTCAGCAACTAACATGTACAAGCTACCATGTTTATAATCTACCCTTGAGACTAAAAATTGAGCTCAATTTATAGGTAAATGGAGGTGGTTTCAGTTCCATGAAGAGGGGGATGGATTCCTCTCATGAAGGGATTTGAGCTCTATAGATCAAGGGATAAGATCCATGAGTGGAGGGATAAAGATCCATGAGTGGAGGGATAGAGCTCCATGAGTGACCACGCCTCTAGAAGCTTCCAATTTGGAGAATATTCAACCAACTATTCTTCTAGAACTTACTTGTTCCTTTATTTGAATTTTTACGGGGGTCCGTAGGTTTTAGTAGCAGACATGCGGAAGCTGTCGCAGTTTATAGACCAAGTATCCGCGAACCCATAGGAAAACGATAGGAAAAGTGTAGAGGTAGACTTTTAAGAGTTTTAAAGATATTTTCTCCAATTCCAAGACTTGTTTTAGGAATATTAGGGCTTTTTTACTTCTAAGGGAGCACAATACAGGTAGTGATAGACCTATATAGAAAGTCAAATGTCATGGTGACAAAATAACATGTAACATATTTGTTTATTTTCTTATCCAAATTCACTAAATAGAATGAAATACAGAGCTATCAAGCTAAAATATCAGCCATATGTTATAGTAGAAGAAAAGCTATACTATAAAGATCCTACTGGTATTTTGCTATTATGTTTAACTGAAGGTGAATCTATTGAAGTCAACAGGGAATATCATGAAAGTCAGTGTGGAGGTCATTATAACTAGAAGGTCACTGCTCATAAAATCCTCAAGTTCGGTTTCCATTGGCCCAACCTGTTTGCATATGTATATGGACTGGACAGAAGTTGTCAGAAATTTTAGTTGTTTGTTGAAAAGAAAAGACTTGCTCCATTACCCCTCATCCCAGTATTCGTAGAAGAACCTTTCAAGCAATGGGGGTTGGATTTTATTCGGGAAATAAATCCACCATCAAGTGGAAAGTTCAAGTGGATTCTAACTGTCAATGATTACTTCACAAAGTGGGTTGAAGCAATACCCACTAAAAAGGCAAACGACCAAGTAGTGATGAATTTTCTAGACGAGAACATTTTCAGCAGATTCAGATGTCCAGTAAATATTGTAACTGATAATGCTTAGGTATTCAACTCTGCTCGATTCATTAATTTATGTCAAACATATAATGTAATTTTATCTCATTGCACGGCATATCATCCCCAAGGGAATGGATTGGAAGAATCCTCAAGCAAGACATTGGTCAGAATCTTAAAGAATACAATCACCGAAAATCAAAAGGACTGGGATTCAAAGTTGAAGTTTTCCCTTTGGGCAGTTCGAGTAACTACCAGAATGTCTACTGGTAAGTCTCCCTATGAATTGGTTTATGGAACTCAGGCACTATTTCCTACTCAGTTGGATAGACCAGTGATTTCTCATCTTCAAGAAGCCCGGGAAGAACCTAATTCTCTAGTAAGAAGAATGAACAAAGTGATTGAGACAAGTGAAAATAGAAACAAAGTTAAAGATAATTTGAGTTCTTATCAGGCAAAGATGAAGTCTATATTGACAGAGAAGCAAAGGAAGTCATCTTCCAAGTAGTGGATTTAGTATTAATATGGGACACCAAAAGAGAAGATAAGGGGAAGCATGGTAAGTTCGATCCTCTCTGGTACGGTCCATACAAAATTACTGAAGTAAGGTCAAATAACACATTCATTTTGGAAGATCCAGATGGAGAATCAGTACAGCTGCCTGTAAATGGGAAGTATTTGAAACATTATTTCCAACGTTAAAGTTGAGCATTTCACCATTGTAAATACGCGACTGTCCACTATTCATATCACCAAGCAATATTTTGACTCCATGCCCGAGGTGAAGGAACTAATCTGCGATTCTTAGTGTTTCATGGAAAAAAACACTATTCCTAGGTGGAGCCAGATGTTGTGGCTCATTTGCAATTTCGTTTATTATATTATTCAAAATACAAAAAAATCATACATGTTAGAAAAGGTAAAAAACAATTATGTCGAAAAAGAATTTTATTTATATGTTGGTGTATTAACATTATGTGCGGAGATGTGAAGGCAGGTCGAGTCGGGCTTATTCGCAAGCTCAGGAGAGACTAGCACTACAAAATACTGAATAAGCTCAGAAGGGTTCACACCGTGGAGAAAAACAAATGAGTAATCAAGATCGTTTATTCGTAAAAGGAGCATATGTGAGCCCGTTGAATGAAACTGAATTAATTATCGAATAAATTGTATAGATTTCCTGAAGGAAGAGAACTGGCATATTTTCCTTAAAAAATTAAAAATTTTGGAAGAAGTGTAAAGGGGAAGATTGACGGTGAGGATCAAGTCACAGAAATGATAGTGAGTGATGGACATACCAAATCACATAAGACGGTTGGCACATATCACACATTGGCGATTTTGGTGTTTATTTCTAAGTCTTCACACGGAATGTTATTTAAGTTGCGATGGTATAAAGACAGGAAGTGGTGATGCGATGCGAATTATAGCACACATCGCATGCGATAAGGTTTAGTGGCGATTGAAAAAACTGGAAGTTAGTAAAGTTGCGGAGTGTGACAAAGAGCCCAGATACAATGTAGTTTCAAAGGTGAACTCCAAAGGATTTCAAATCCGGATGTAAAGCATTTACTGTGTTAAATCGCATCGGAGGAGGAAAGGAGGATTACAACGTCAAACTGGTGAAATTTTGAAATGCGATAGAAACTGGACGCGATGCATTTTTCAGAGGTGAATAGAATATATTTCAAGTCCAAGTCTTGTGGCGGTTTATGAAGAAAATCTGAATGCGGGAGTAGACTCGGGTGGAAAAAGACCCGATGCTATGTGCAGAACTCTTGAAAGTGGTTACAGATTGATAATGGAAAAAGGGCTGAACGTGGGCAGAAAGACTCGGGTATGTGACCCGACGCAGAGTAAAGTAAAAGAGAATATGGAACGCAGCAGGCACGTTCAGAAGGGGTAGAGTTGGGTGGAGATTCATTTATAAAAATTGTTAGGACATAACAGCCGAAATGGAAGGAGACACATCAACAACCAATCTGATCCACAATATAGATTGATACTTCTAATTTTAATTTTATTTCTTGTTAAAAGATTGATATTGTAATGAAGTCTTTAATTGCAATGTAATAGGTAGCATAGTTTTAGGAAGTTTTGAGTAGTTATGAGAAGTTCCAGCAGTTGTAAACTATTTTTATATGTATTTAAACCAAAGAGTAAGAAAGAAGAGGGTTTCAAGTTTTGGACCTTTGGATGACTAAAATTTTGTACTTAATTTTATGAGAAATAAATGGAAGAAGAGGAAGTTTCTTACATATGTTTATGTTGATTTTTCCTTCCAGTTTCATTCTATGTTTATTCTTCTTTGAATGAAGTGAAGTAAAGTAGATGTCAGTCTCTTTATTACACCTGTAAGTAAGAGTTAAATAGCCTTAATATGCGCTCCTTCACTCGAACTATTCTTTCTACACAAATTTCTTCTGAAGTTTAAAGTGATAGATTCTGTTTTTCAGCATATCATTTTGAGTTTCCCTTTTAGTTCTAATATCAGCAGTTAATGGCATTGTGAATTCTTTCATTATATCAAATTATTGAAGGTATTAAATAATTAATTTCCAAAGGTATTAAACAAAGACCTTATGATATTATAATTTTTGTGACATATATTTCTAATATGTCTTAAGAATTGATTCCTTACCACAGCCAAGGGATTGTCTCTTAAGATACAACAGTATCAAAGTAGGAATCACTATGGAAGTGAAGAATATAAGTTTGTTTTGAATTGTTGAATTGAATTTGCAGATTTATTCTTCAACAGATCACGATGTATTTATGTGGATTGAGACTTGAATATTCCCTTGAGGGTAGTTTTAATTACATAGCTTGGAAGGATAGGATGGAGGCAGTGTTGGAGGAAATGGTATGAATTAATGCATAGACAGTGATATTCCCAGTTCCACAGTAGCATATGCTCAAAATCTTGATGCATGGAAGAAGAATGTAGCAAATGCGAGAAGGATTTTGTTAGAAGGAGTTTGAGATAATATTGTCTCAAACCTACATGGAAAATAAACTCCATATGCTATGTGGAAGGCCTTAAAAAAAAAAATCAGAATAGCAGCGACCACAGGAAGCTGGAACTAAAGGACAAGCTCAAAAATATCAAGATGGAGAAGGGTGACACGATACAAAAGTACTTGACGAAGTTCACTAAATGTTGATATGAGCTTGGAAGTGTTGGTGTGACAATTGACAAGGATGATTCAGTGAGCCTAACACTTCTAGGCATTCCTAAGAGTTGGCACAGATACCAAGATTCAGCGAATGGGAGGGAGAAGTTACCAGAGTGGGAGTGATTGTGGTATGACTTGGTACAAGAAGAGATTCGATGAAACACTAGAGATGGATCCTCATCAAAGACTAATGATGAGTATAATTATGCCTTGGATGGAAATGTGAAGAAAGGGAAAGGGAAGGCACCCCATTCAAAATTAGATTCTAGTCAAGAAGGATAGAAGAAAGACTTGTCAAAGATAAAATGTTTCACTATCATGAGCTTGGACACTATGCTACAATGTTTTCACACAATAAGCCCTTAGGAGAAGGAGAAGGTGAAAGCACTTGCTTCACAGTTCGAGTTGGATTTCACCCTCATCGCATGCATGGTTTCATTAGTGATGGGTTCGGTGTGGTAATTATATAGTGGAGCTTCATTCCATATGACCGGAAACAAATAATTCTTCAGTAACTTGGAGGAGAAGGATATCCAGATTCACATCGAGATGGAAGATGAAGGGAGGTATAGGGTGACCAACGTAGGTACAATTACCATTTAGAGGGAGTCTGTTAATCCTCTCACATTAAAAAATGGCATGTATGTTCCTAGTTTAAATAATAATTTAGTCTCAGTTGCTATGTTGGAAGACTGTGGTTATGATGTGATATTTAGCAAAGGAAAGGCATTCCTTTGTCACAAATTCATAGGATAGGTGAATAATATTGGGGTTCAAGTAAAGAACCTATACAAATTGGATGTAAAATATTATGCTTCCTTGAGTATGAAATCAAAGAAGATATGGAGTTGAGAAATCGGTGAGTTATGGCATAAAATATTGGGCCATATACACCATGGCACTTTGAAGATCATGCAACAGATTTCTACAGGACTTCCTAAGGGTGCACTTGAGCAACAAGATACATGCAAAGGGTGTACATTGGGTATTACACCAATGCCACCTTTCACAATAAGTAAATATGAGAAAAAGTGATCCTTGAGAGAGTTTATCTAGATGTGTGTGGACCGTTCTCGATAGCCTCCACAACAAAACACAGGTATTATGTGATTTTTGTAAATTATTTTTCACGCAAGTGCTCGATATTATTCATGCAAAAGAAGTATCATACATTCTCAAAGTTTTGTGAGTTAAAATCACTTGTTGAGAAAGATATAGGGAAGAAGATGAAGGCTCTTATAAGCGACAATGGTGGATAATATGTCTCAAACAAATTCAACAACTTCTGTGCTTTAGAAGGAATTTGATGGGAATTGATAGCACCTCATAACCCACAACATAATGGGGTTGAAAAAATGAAGAGCATAAATATTGTGGGAGAAACATGAGCGATGTTGCATGATCAGGGCGTGTCATTGCATTTGTGGGTGGAAGCATGCAACACAGTATTTGCGCAGAAAAAAGGTTCTTATCGGATACTTGGAATGAGTACACGAGATGAAGAATTTTCAAGTAAGAAACCAGAGGTGGCATATTTTAAAATTTTTGGTTCATAATTTTATTTCCATGTAACCAAATATGCCAGGAAGAAGTTAGATCCAACAACTGAGTTGGGATTTTTTTTGGGTACACTGATACACCTCAAAACTATCAGTTGTACTTTCTAGCACACAGGATGAAAATATTCAAAATAGATGTGAAATTTGATGAAGAGAAGGCCATGAAAATTTACCTTTAGATGGAGCTTCAGTTTCATGTAGTTGAGGAGCTCTTGGCTTCAAAATAAGAACCTCAAGATGTGGAGCAGCCACAAGTAGAGAAACAAATAGTGGAAGAACCCACTCATGTAGAGACATCCTGAGATGAAATTAAGCACACCATAGAGGATGACAAGTTTTTTCTTGATGCTAGAGATAATATGGGAGAACCCACATCACAACGCAGGAAGAAAAGGTCCTTAGAGCGGTACACTAGATGCATGGCTCTTATGAGTGAGAGAGTAGAGATAGATCCATCCTCTTTCGAGGAAGAAGTGAAACAAATAGTTTGGGTTGATGTCATGGCTGAGGAGTATGACTCCATTATCAGAAACAATGCATGGGAATTTGTCCCAAGATCGGAGGGGAAGTCAGTTGTAAGATCCAGGTGGATCTACAAGGTGAAGCAAGATGCATATGGGAGTGTGGAGAAACAAAAGGCTGGATTTGTGGCCAGATGGTTCTCTTAGGTGGAGGGGATTTATTACGATGAGACCTTTGAACCAGTCTCAAGGTACCCATCAGTCAGATCCATCTTTGTACTTTCAATGTAGATGGGATGGAAGATACATCAGATGTATGTAAAGACAACCTTCCCTCAACAGAGTGATTGAGGAAGAGGTGTACATTGAGAAGCTGGTAGGTTTGAAGACCTTCGACATAGAGTTGCATGTGTAGAGACTCAAGAGAGAGTTATATGGACTAACACAAGAACCTTGTGCTTGGCACACCAGGATAAACAACTACTTCAACGAGTTTGGATTCACCAAGAGTGAAGAAGATGTGAACCTTTACCATATTGTGGTAGAAGGTAAACTTTTTATCATTGTACTTTATGTCGATGATTTGATATTGACAGGTGATGAGGAGCTAATCAAGTCTTTCAAAGAAAATCTTGTAAGATAATTTGAGATGAAGGACATAGGGCTCTTGTACTATTTCCAAGGATTGGAAATTTGGAAATGAGACGGGGAGCTATTTATATCTTAGGGAAAGTATGCCATTGAGATTATGAAGAAGTTTCACATGGAGGGCAGCAAACACATGGAGACTCCTCCAGCAGGGAACTGGAGGAAGGAGGATGCTACTACAAGCGAAGTAGTAGATTCTACCATATACAACTATCTTGTGGGTTCACTCATGCATTTGGTGAAAAAATGACCAGACATATGCTATCTGATTAACCAGCTTAGTCAAGCTATGGTTAATCCTACCAATCTCTTTTCAAAGGAAGGAAAGAATGCGTTGATATAACTCAGAGGCACTACAGAGTTCGGGCTATCATATAGGAGGAAAGAGGGAGTGAAGCTTCAAGGCTTCACAGATGCAGATTGGGCAGGGAGTCCATTTGATAGGAAGAGAACACCAGGTGGAATCTTCAGCATTGGATCGGCAATAGTTTCCTAGTACAAAAGGAAAAGGAGATCAGTTACACTCAATTCATTAGAGGCAGAGTACCCGGTGGCTATTTAGAAAACATGGTGGCTATTGTTGGCCAGATAAATCGATCTTACAGACAAGATCGATCTCCCTAGTATCAGAAGATAGTCTAGCAACAAACAGACAATTAAATCTATCTTTCTCTAGATATATCACGATTTATAAGTAAATGCTACAAAGGTGTTACGATCCCGCCTTAATCCAACGCTTGTTTGTAATAGTCATCCTTCAGTCGCCCGAAAGAGTTATCTTCGAAGATCTGAAATCACAAAAAAACAAACATCAAATAGCACCTGCATTGCATATATTCATAAATCATATCTATTATGGTGATCAAGGAATCCATAAAATAAATAATCAATTGATAGCTTATTGAGAAAAACAAACTTATTTGTATTAAATTTGAAATAGTAGAAGAACCTTACAACCTTTTCAGCCTTGATGTTGAACAGGTCCTCCCGGGGTCCGAAGCAGGAATTTCCTTTACTCTGACAAGCCTTGCACTCTTCCAACCGAGATATGTATAGGTATGTAATCTTTCCTCATAAAATCTCAGCTAAATGAGTCTAAGTTCCAACAGCACTTTACCTCAAATAATACTAAATCTTGAGCTCTTCAATTGTTTAGTTGTGTAGTAACCCCTTGAGGCTGCCCTATGCCTCTTTTTATAGTACAAAACAGGAGATTAAAGTTCCACCTATGAAGGGATAGAATCCTCCTTCAAAGGGATAAGCTCCTCACATCAAGGGGTTAGCTCCTTAAGGCATGGGATACATGAACCTGAAAAGAGCGGACTTGCCACCGCAAGATTCCTTCTAGAAGCTTCTAGAAATGATTGAAAGTGAGAATTTTGGAGTTTAATTGCGCCTTTTTAATCTTTTACAGGGGTTCACACCCTTAACACAGAGAAATTGCAGTCAAGTACGCAGGAGACATGACCATTAGGTGCGGGACTGCAGGTGAGACAAAGAGAAAGTGTGATACCAGAGTTTTAGAGACTTTTAGGAGCTTTTATCTTATTTTTAAGGCTTGACATGAGGAACTGATGTTTTAGACTTGCAAAGGAGGAAAGTATGATTGATAATAAGCTCATACAGATAGCATAATTTCAAGGTGACAATTTTTAGTGCAACAGATAGCCCCCTAAAGTGCGAAGTCTGTAATAGATGAAGATAGAGTCTGTTATGTATGAAGAGTGAAGTACTTTATCATTTCAAGGATCATTCTGTGGAAACCCCAGTCGGAACCTATAAAAACATTCAATTCAAAATATATATATGTAGACATATCATCATTGAGGTAGGCATTCCCATACTCAGATCAAAACTAACTAGAAAACTGACTTAAACTGTTCTGATACAGG
The DNA here is from genome assembly GCA_034641835.2 of Pinus albicaulis. Lineage (NCBI taxonomy): Eukaryota > Viridiplantae > Streptophyta > Pinopsida > Pinales > Pinaceae > Pinus > Pinus albicaulis. The sequence goes on from CM076581.1 coordinate 579,207,984, forward strand.
AATGATTTTTTCAAAACATCAATAGTATAGACATGTGTAGACACAGTATGGATGCAGCCATATGTTTATGAATAGTCCACTGTTTAAATGAATAAAAAAATTCCTCGTAGCCTAGATGGTAGAAACTAGATCCAGGGTCTTGATTTCCGCTTCTTGAACTAGTACGATTCTATTCATGTGAATGAATGTGTCGAAGTCGAACATGGTAGAAAGAACTTGATTACTAGTAAATAATGCGAAATTTTAACAAGTGTGAGAGTAACCACCAGTAATGTTAATGGTCCTCAAAGTACTCAGTACAATCCATGAAATGTGAATGAATGAGCTGAAGTCGAACATGTCACGGAATCATTCGATCGAAGGTCAATGATGCAACCTGTCATCGAAGGTGAGAAACTTGCCATTGAGGCATGCAGATTTCAAGGAATTGACAATTTCTAGATCAACTTCATAGATAATGAGCTGTCGTCGATAGAAAGTGATCCGTCGTAGGAAAGCCCACAACACGAAATCATAGATCAAGTTTTGAAGAAATATATTGGCAAGGATTGACTCAGGGATGGTCAAAATGGAAGACAAATATTTTGCAGATGAATGGTTTGTTTGAATTGTCCTCTTGAACACATAACAACACTGCAGATGGCTTGATGACAATTGACCCAAAGCTAATACCCAGAAACCGGCTGAAGATTTTCAATATGGTTTGATTAAATATTAGCCAAAGGATTTCCCAACCCAGGTGAACAAAAGTGTCATGTTCAAGAGTGGTTAATGGTTTTCGAATAATCAAAATGTAACAAACAGGGTCATTTTTCTCTCTTTTCCCCCACCATTTCTGGCAAGTACCTCTTTATTTTTGACAAGCTTGAGGAGGATAACATCTGCTTGTTTATAAGCTCATCCTTCGGATGAGTCCAGCTTAGTTTAAAATTCTAACCCTAAGAAGGAGTGGTTCGTTCCTGCTTAAAATTGAACAGGTCCTATACTGTTAAATTTTAATGAGTCCAGTCTAGGAGAAACTCGACATTTTTCAATTTTAGGGAGTTAGAAGAAAAAACTTAAGAAAACTCCATGGGTGTACTTTTTCGTAAATTTAGTCTCTCGAGCCCGAAAAAGGATAAAATAATGCGGGAGATAACTCTATTGACCGTAATTAGTCAACGTATACCTTTTTCGTAAATATTCCATTTCAATCCATAAAAGGGGTAAACTTATACTGAAGGGACGATCATTCATTTATTTTAACAAGTTCGAATAATCAAGTGCTCGGCAATCTTTTCAATTTTCGAGAGTCTGAAAAGGGCTTGAAAGAGGACTCCAATGTTTCGCTTTTTCGTAAATCTTTGAAAGAGTCTGAAAAAGAGATAAAAGTATGCTCTGTAGTTTCGCTTTTTCTGTAAATTTTAACGAGTTCGAAAAAGTGATAAAAATGTACTCATATGGCCGACTTTCAATTTAATTTATGAGCAAGAAAAGACAGAAAGAACTCGGCATTTCATGTGTTTTATGAGAATGAAAGATAGCAAAATAATCTCAGGATTTTCATGAGTTTAACGAGTCTTGAAAATAATAACCGAAATCGACTCAAGATAGGTTTCATTTTTACACAAGCTTGAAACAAGGAAAACTTTGCTTGAGAGTAGTTTCATTTTTACACAAGCTTGAAACATAGGAAAAATCATGCTTGAGATAAGTTTGAATGCCCCCCAAGCGTAACTGCTAGAGCACATGCCCCCCCAGCTTCATTTCATTCAAATAAAAATACTACTGGTAATTAATAGATGGATGGAATGAAGGTTCATTTATGAGATCATATGAAAGACCCGACCTAAAACTGTAAGAAAATTATGCAAAAACTGAAATATCTAACCTAAATATACGACTTAACATTTACGAGATCTAGTCAAAGACTCGACTCAATTAGGGGAGTATTTGTTTCATTTTTTAACGAGCTTGACACAGGAAAAGAACTATGCTCATGGTGACCTGTTTCATTTTTTAACGAGGTTGACACAGTAAAATGAACTATCCTCATGGTGACCTGTTTCATTTTTTAATGAGGTTGACAGAGTAAAAGGAACTATCCTCATAAATTACTATTTCTAATCTACCTACATAACCTACTGATTCATTTTTTAATGAGGTTGACACAAGAAAAGAACTATCCTCATTAACCACTGATTCATTTTTTAACGAGGTTGACACAGTAAAAGGAACTATCCTCATGATCCACTGATTCATTTTTAACGAGGTTGACACAATAAAATGAACTTTCCTCATACCTGATTCATTTTTTTACGAGGTTGACTCAGTAACAGGAACCATCCTCAGAAAATATTTATTTCTAATCTATTAATCTACTCTCTACAATCTACCTACTGATTCATTTTTTAATTAGGTTGACACAGGAAAATAATTTTCCTCATACCTGATTCATTTTTTAACGAGGTTGGCTCAGTAATAGGAACTATCCTCTGACCAACTGATTCATTTTTTAATGAGGTTGACACAGTAAAAGGAACTATCCTTGTAAGAATCTGTTTCATTTTTTAACGAGGTTGACAGAGGAAAATAACTTTCCTCTTGGAAGCTTGTTTCATTTTTTTTTAACAAGCTTGACACAAGAAAAGGAACTATGCTCTCGAATAACTGATTCATTTTTTAATGAGGTTGACACAGTAAAAGGAACTATCCTCACATTCACTGATTCATTTTTTAACAAGGTTGACACAGTAAAAGGAACTCTCCTCATGGGACTCTGATTCATTTTTTAACAAGGTTGACACAGTAAAAGGAACTATCCTCGATGACTTGATCATGGCTTCCAACTGGAAGAAACACATGTCAATGGACACACCTTGATCATGGCTTCCAAGAGATCTTCATCAGATGGAAGAACAATTCTCTGGAAGGAACACTTGTCAAGGGACTCAAAAGGGATAAGAACATCGTGTTAAAATAATCCCATAGAGTTATCCATGTCAATTACCGGATCTAAGTCATAGGAAGTCGAGCAAACAGTGAGAGGCTCGCTTACATCGGTAACTAAAAACATGGGACTAGTTGCCACATAATTAACCCGTGGCAGGGTAGATACCACTTTCTTATCAGGAACATTTAGGGGTTTCAAATTATTGGTAGTTGAATCAAGACTAGCGAATGAAATCTAGTCTGCAATCACAATGTTTCAATTGTGAGGGAAAGACATCACGCGAAAGAGTGTCGATACGACAACTTTCATTGCATAGACATATTCTCGCCCAAGGAGTAAATTTAAATCAAAGGGGCCTCGAACTACCATAAGATCAATATAGACAGTTTTACCTTCCAAAGTAATAGAAAACTTAGGAAGGATCCCTAAAGGTTCACTAATGGTTCTGTTAAAAGCTTTCAGATTTTGCGTAATAGGCACAAGTTGAGGGGAACCCAAATCTTTCCAAGAAGTTGAGGATAAAATAATAACAAAAGCACCTTCATCTACATGTGTGCTGTGTATTTCCCTACCACCAAACTTCAAAATGATTTGGAAAGGGATGGAGGAAGGAAGACGAGGTTCTTTCAGTCTATTTCAATCAAAGGAAAAGACCTCAGTACTTGGAGGGGGTTTTGTAGAAATAGGTGAAATTCCCCCTAGTGTAGAAGAATCTGATGAAACAAGAAGAACCTGAGTGGTATGGAGTTCACTCTCTTCAAGGAGAGTGGGATCGACCGATGGGAAGTTGAGTCGACCACTTGATCAACTAATGGATCATCAACCTGAGTGATATGAGTTTCACTCTCCAATGGAAGAGTGGGATTGACTGTACTTGGAATTGGATCAATCACTTCGTCAGTTGACGGTAGGTTGGGAGAAAGTTGACAGTAACCAGGTGGAAGTTCTTGCTGTGGAATAGTAAGGTTTTCCAACAATTTTGAGGCTTCATCCATGTGAGGGCAAATGTGAGTTTGATGACTCCCTTTGCACAACTTACAAGGAAACCTAACTTTACCCTTTTTCCCGAGAACCTGACTATTACTGGTTGATGGATCAACGGAAAGTTGATGAGATTTTCCTGACCATACTTCCAAGACCTTTGGAATATCGAGACAATTGATAAGGAAGTGGTAACCCTTACAAAGCTTGCAAGGGTATTTGGGTTTACGATGCATGTTGGAGGTTTCCTCAACACTACAAACATTTACAGCCATGGTTGGTTGGTTGACTTCTTTCTTATCTTTCTTCTTCTTCTTCTTCCCTTTATTCTTCTCCTTAGTCACCTGGTTACTAGTGTCAAGGATTTTACCAAGCGAAGAGGAAGAAATGGAGGAAGAAATATTGGGCGAAGAAGGTAAAGGGTCAACACAGGTTGGTGATGTTGAGATGGTGAACTATGTTGAGGTGAAGCATTCGGTTGAGGTGGAACAATTGGAGTATTCTGGGCCAACGAAGTTGAAAATAACCATATCGATAAACCTATTATAAATCCAGGTAATGACAATGTAGCCATATCATGAGGACAAACATTTCCAAAGCAAGGAAAAGTACTAGGATTATCATTAAGAGGGGTTCCTTGGTTGGTAAATTCTGGAACAGTTGCCATTATATTCAACTTCAGTGAATTTTATTAACAATTTAAAATAAAATTTACAATTCGAAATTTACACCTATGGTCTCTAAAAGTAAAAACAAACAAATGAACACACGCTATCAAATCTAGGAGTCAAACCACAGACAAACAGTAGATTCCCGCACTAAAAACACTAGTTGGTGATGAAATCTAACATCGTAGAATTTTAATGCAGAAATGGCGGTTGGAACAGTTACCTTGACAACCTGCTTAATGAAACAGACCAGTGCAAGTTTCTCTACTATGCCATCTCAAGTGAAGATAACCCTCCGGAGAGTCCAAGCAAGTCTAGTCAACGTTTGTTCCAAGTACAGTGGGATCTTCCCTCCACCATAACCTTGGGAAAGAATCCTATAGTTTATGGCCACTAAGGTCACCAACAGGAACAAATATACCTGGGGGAACAATCTACGATCCGATACACACGCAAGGGAAAAGTAACAAAGCTCAATCCCCTTGAAGGCTCCTTGACATAATCCAAGGTTTACCAACAAGTGACCCAAGGCTCCTCGATAATGTTCAATCTGAGGTTTATCGTTATTAATACATGTATATCTTCTATTGTTCCCGATGAGGAAGGATTGATTACCTCACTGGTTCAGATATGATCTCATGCTTAACTCCTTTAAGAGGAGCTTCCTAGAGCATATATGCAACAATTGGAATTTTTCCTACCACAAGATCGACTACTTGCTTGTTTTAGTTTCTTTGGAAAGTTAACTACAACCTATTCCAAAGCACTAATCCTAAGCTATATTGGTGGAAAGAGCCCTAAAAATGTAAAAATTACTAGATGAATTTTAATTAAGCACTGTGTTATTTAGGCTGTTATTACTCAAAGGGTAAATGGATATGAAACCAATGGTGTTATGACCTGACCCAAAACTGAATGCAATCGAATATGATAATGTGATCTTTTCAATTCGATGAATCCTAAATAAAGTAGGGAGAGATTTTCCATTCACTTCCAACAATGCAAAAAATTGATCACTAAGAGAAAATATAACAAATTCTCTAATGCACTAATTTCATCAAGAAAAACTAATGCTAATCAATTCAAAACAATTTTTTTATTTTTGTGTTTTTAAAACAAGCATAAAAACATGTAAATTCAAATTAAAGAAACTGATCTAAATCTACGATTGATTTTTCAAAATGTAAACTATGCAATTGTAATCTATGCACATTTTTCACTCATATTTTGAAAATGAGAACTCTAATTATGCAAATGTGATCTATGCAAGAAAATTCTCAAACACAAGATGATTCTAATGTAATCTAAGAACCAATCAAGTGTAAGTAAAGAAAATTGGGTGAGAGTTCCAAAAATAAAAAATAAAAATACTCAAAGGCGATTAACACTCATACACAATGAGGGGGAAATTTTTTTTTGGAAAAACAAAAGAAAAAAGATGAAAAATTGTGAAAAAACTGAGACAAATCTCCAAGTAATGACCAAAGAAAATAAAATTAAGAATTTCTCAAAAAAGAGACTCAAAACACCCAATTAACTTAACGGAGATTGATGAGATAAAAAATTGCCGAAAGAAACTCATAAACAAGGATTTTTGATAGAAAAATACAGATCTGGGTAGACACTCAGAGTCCTAAATCAAATCTAAACTTAAACTGGAAGAAGAAATCTAAATTTTTTCAAAATTTTAACACGGTTCGCAGGCCCCAGAAGCAACAGGTGCGGTCCCGCACTGGTTACTTAAGGAAAGTGCGAAGATGCCCGCACTATGTGTGAAGATAAAGTGCGGTCCCAAGAAAATTTCAAGAAAAACACAAAAGACTTCAAAAATTTTCAAAGAAAAGTAAAACTAAGCTACCCAAGTGAGTATTCATTAATAAAAAACTATAAAAAACCATTTTCTCAAGTCAAAACAAAGGAAAACCAAAAATAAAAAATCAGTCCCCAGTGGAGTCGCCAATTTGTTGGCCGGATAAATCGATCTTGCGGACAAGATCGATCTCCCTAGTATTAGAATATAGTCTAGAAAAAAACAAACAATTAAATCTATCTTTCTCTAGATATATCATGATTTATAAGTAAATTCTACAAAGGTGTTACGATCCTACCTTGGTCCAACGCTTGTTTGTAGTAGTTGTCCTTCAGTTGCCCAAAAGAGTTATCTTCGAAGATCTACAATCACAAACAAACAAACATAAAATAGCACCTGCATTGCATATATTCATAAATCATATCTATTATGGTGATCAAGGAATCCATAAAATAAACAATCAAGTGACAAATTATTGAGAAAAACAAACTTATTTGTATTAACTTTGAAATAGTATAAGAACCTTACAACCTTTTCAGCCTTGATGTTGAACAGGTCCTCCCGGGGTCCGAAGCAGGGATTTCCTTTACTCCGACAAGCCTTGCACTCTTCCAACCGAGATACATATAGGTATTTAATCTTTCCTCATAAAATCTCAGCTAAATGAGTCTAAGTTCCAACAGCACTTTACCTCAAATAATACTAAAGCTTGAACTTTTCAATTGTTTAGTTGTGTAGTAACCCCTTGAGGCTGCCCTATGCCTCTTTTTATAGTACAAAAGAGGAGGTTACAGTTCCACCTATGAAGGGATAGAATCCTCCTTCAAAGGGATAATCTCCTCACATTAAGGGGTTAGCTCCTTAAGGCATGGGATACATGAACCTGAAAAGAGCGGACTTGCCACCGCAAGATTCCTTCCAGAAGCTTCTAGAAATGAATGAAAGTGAGATTTTTAGATTTTACTTGTGCCTTTTTAATATCTTACAGGGGTCCGCACCCTTAACACAGAGAAAGTGCGGTCAGGTACGCAAGAGACATGACCATTAGGTGCGGGACGGCAGGTAAGACAAAGAGAAAGTGTGATACCAAAGTTTTAGAGACTTTTGAGAGCTTTTCTCTTATTTTTAAGGCTTGACATGAGGAACTGATGTTTTAGACTTGCAAAGGAGGAAAGTATGAATGATAATAAGATCATACTGATAGCAGAATGTCAAGGTGACAATTTTCAGTGCAACAAAAAGGAAAAGGAGATCAATTACACTCAGTTCAATAGAGGCAAAGTACTTGGTGGCTATTTAGAAAACATGTGAGGCCATCTAAATGAGAAAGATACTTGTTGGATTTTTTGGTCGACAGATGGATTCGACGGTGATTTATTGTGATAACCAAGGTTGCATCAAACTCTTGGTTAATACAATTTTTCATGATAGGTCCAAGCATATTGATATCTAGTATCACCATAAAAAATATTGGGTACATAGGAGAATTATGTCATTTTATTATATTCCCATAGAAGAGCAGGATGCAGACATCTTGATCAAGGCACTGTCAAGAGGAAAATTCAAGTTCCATAGTGGCAGGATCGGGGTAGTAGACAATCACTTTCTTGTTGAGATGAAATGTTGACACTGGCAACAAGAAGAGAATTCTAATTTAATTTTCCACTAATTAAATTAGAATTAAATTGTAATTCAAAATCACATGACAACTTATACGAGTTAACTGATTTGGGACAACATTGTTAGCTCAGTCAATTTGAGTTGGGGGTCAAACTAGAGGCATTTAGAGTTCACTCTAAGTTTTAGGGGGTCGAGTTGCAATTTATTTTTAGTTGTGATTGTTTAACTTAATTATTTGAGTTAAAATCATTTTAACCAGTTCTAAATGATGGACGATCTAGTGAGAGGTATAGTGAATTAAATATAATTTAATTCACATGCATTCATCAATCATATAACTAATAATTCGCTATAAATAGTTGTTTCATGTCAGTTATAAGGAAGACCCAGTTAAGATTGGAGTTAAAGGGAAGTATACTATCAGTTGTATAACTAGAAAATTGTAGAGGTCATGCATGGGGTTAGCAAGATGCCTTGTATTTATTGCGCAATAAATTATTTTGAATTCTGTAATTAATAGGGGATCAATTCCCTCAGGAATGTGTAATAAAGGCTAAGGACCCAAAGGCAAGAAATTGGTTAAGTATTGGACCAAACTTGTTGGGATCAGAGTGAGACAATCAGAGATAGTACAAAGAGCTCTCAAGCCTGATAGAAGCATTGTATTTTTTCATATTCTTGACTTAATGCAATTTACAGATAGTGGGGTTTTTAGCTGAGGCTTTCCCCAGATACATCTATGTGTTATGCGATTGAAATTATTTCTCTTCCGTGTTCATGTGATTGTATGATCGTAGTTGGTTTCCGAAATTTGTAGAATAGATTAAAGTATTTTGTTCTAGCATGTTACAAGATCAGTTGAATCTATTTGGATTTTCTACATTCATAGCAGCAAGGAGAAAGTCTTGGCTTGGACATATCACAATGAAGTTCCATGTTATCAATGCCAAGTCATGGCCTATCCAAGTTTCATCACAAAGTCATATGTGTCAATGTATCTTGCCACATCATTTATGGAATGTAAAATGTGTGGAAGACCAAGGGTCCATCATGGAATATGAAGAGTCACTACAAAGTTCTAAAGTCGTGTAAAATCTCAAAGTTCACATAGGAATTCAAAAAATCATAGTAGGAGCTCAAGAGTCATGAGGGAGATCAATAGTCACATGGGAGGTGGAGATTCACCTCATTAGTTATAAATACACCCTCACGAAATGGAATTTTGGGACTTGAACTTTCCACCTTGGCTTCTATAGCTTGGCATAGGAGAGAAGATATTTCTTTGGAGGAGCTAGTGGTGACTTAATGTTCCACTATTGGGGCTAGTGGAAGCATTGTAATTGTATATATTGGGACTTTCACTTAATATATGAAGCTCATAGAGCCGACGCACTTTCATGCATATTTCATGAATGATTGTGAGACTATTATTTCATTGTTTATGGTGTATGTTTATGTTAACAGATACTAATGAAAATGAATTATTTCGTTGGCTTAGGTAGGTACAGGGAAAATTTTAGGGGCGAATTTTAGCCCAAAGGAGAATTTTAAGGGATTTTAAATTTTATTAGGGCGAATTTTTTATATAAAACCCATTTTTTACAGTTTAATAAAGTTAGCCCAAAAAATATTTTAAAAATAATTAATTATTTAACATTAGCCTACCAAAAAAAGGGCGCACAAAACTAGAAACATGAAATTCGCCCCCGATTTTCTAGGTTTCCATGGCATTTGCCCCCGATTTTCCATATTTCTATGGCATTCGCCCCATTTTTTCAGTTTTCAGTGGTTCGGAGAGGTGGCTGGGCTTTGTGCACACAGATTTTCTAAGTTCTTGCTGGCTGAGTGAGGCCGACTCTCTCTAGTCCATCTCTCTCTGGTCCGTTAGGGCCTCCCATAAAGGGAACCCCGTGAGAAGGTTACTCTAATGGAGAGTTGAATGAAGCTCAACCCATGATCCGATGCGTCAAGTGAAAGCCCTGTGCTCAGCTCGGTGGAGCGAAACGTTTCCCGTCTGGTTGAAATGGAGGGTGATACGAACTAGTGCTTCACATAGGGTGAATTTCGTGCTAAAGCCTTCGAGAGTTGGGCCACAGTGCTGAGTCGAAGAATAAAATGGCGGTGCTGAGCATATACCTCACAACCAATTAGGAGGGAAGGTCTAGCAATCTTTTGCACAGGTGTTGAAGCCTTCGAGAGTTGGGCCACAGTGCTGAGTCGAAGAATACAGTGGCGGTGCTGAGCAGATACGGTGCAAATTTAGCAAATTTGAAGCTAAGGCAAGATCTGATGGGATCCTGAATGTTATCTTTTTAAGTTCATTTTGGGTATTTGCATGATGAGAATTTTATTATGTGTCATTTCATTTCTATTTTCTATTTTGATATAACCGGGACGCCGCAAATACTATGAATGGAGATAGGGTTTGTATATTAGGATGGATTCTGTCAGCATTATTTTGTTTTTCTGAAGTGCTTGGTGATGTCTAATGGGGGATGGCTAGTAATATAAATTCTCCATTACGGGCAACATCATCACAATCTTGCACATCTGATTCCATCCCACTGAGGCTATAACATACCATAAGGATTAGGTGGTCCGATTTATTCATAGTATCCCGCCCAAGCAAGAAGTTTGGTTTCAATGAAGATATAACATCTATGATCATCTGCAAGAAAAAAAAGAATTATACAATTAAATTAATAGCACATTCAAATAACCCAAGGAGATTAAATCACAGATGCAATAGGCAAAGCAGACAAGGATAAAGTGAAAGTAGAACCAAAAAAGAAGGCAACAAAAGCAACTAAAAAGACCTGACAGATATAGCAGATTACCTTCTTGTTGATTGATTTGCATTTTCTTAATTAACAACTGGATGAAATCGTAAGACTTTCAAGGACAAAGCAGGAATGGTCATCTCATTATTACGTTAAATCATTGTTTTACTGTCACCAAATCCCTAATGGGTGAGGTGGGACTGCCCCTTGAATTAGCGTTTTGGAACACAGAGTGCATCCTTGGGATGTCTAAGGGAGGTTGTTTAGCACTCAAGTGTGGGACAAGCATCCCCAATTCAATACTGGGCACATCAAATGTGGCTCCATCCTGTGTTTGGATGCCCTGTAGCAAGGAATGCTGACCCCTACTACATAGATTGTAATGCTAATATGAATTTTTATTATATCGATGAGTCAAGAGATAAAGCTAGACACTAAGTCAACTCCATTTAGATATATTGGATGCTTTTAATATTAAAATGGTTAAATACACAATAATTACAAGTAGACATCCTCATCTCACATATGCAAGGAGCATCATCATGTCATCCTTAGCTCCAATCTCATGAGAGTTTACATATTTTCTATAGATTATCATCCTAGTTGAGAACTGAACTTTGAAGTCTGCCTAAAAGGCATTGATCTCTCCCATATGGAAAGGAGGTGATTTATCAGCCCTCTCCATTGCAAGTGGGATCTCTTTACCATCTTTGAGCTTGAATTAAATATGAATGTACTATCACTTGTTTTTTATTTTTCATGCATTAGTATGTAATGTTTCATTTATGATCATCAGTCTTATCTTTTGCAGATATTGGATGGTTTCTTGCTATTAGATATAGTTTTGGATTTCTCTGTTTATCTAAATATGTTAAGAAATATCAGGTTCATAGCATTGATTAGCCAAAAGTTAGTAGAAACTAGAAAAATGGTGAACCAGCTTCTCCAAGCTACACAGAATAAAGAAGGACCTACAGCACATGTATTCTATGAAGTCAAATGATTCTGTTATACTATCTGTATGAACTCAAATGATTCTGTTATACTATATCTCTTAGTGAATTCTCTTACCAAACCCAAGAGTATTTGAATTCCAAGATTCTACTTGAAGTGGCCCTTCACTTGCTCTTGAATACAAATGTAGCAGTAATTTTACCACATTTGGTATTTGATATGTTTCTCTTATCATTTTCTGATTTGTAGTAGCATCATATATGACATATTTACAATGATATCACCGAGGCATGCCTGGTAAAGTAGACCGGCTAAAGAGATCATATTATTTTTCTTTCTTCAGCTATTCTCACTGACTTTGGTTCTAGATTTTGTCATCTGTGGATGAAGCACGTTAACTTTATTGAGTTCCAATGTCTAGAACGTTAACTTTTAAGATATAATGATTGTTGGAATCAGTACAAAAATGGAGAAATATGTTCAAGTATTGTATGGAATCTCAAGTTATATTATTAAATAATTTGGATAACTCATCCCTCTGTTTTTTATTTCGTACTTCTGGAGTTCCATGAATATTCAACATTTCCCTAAAATTGCATTTTCCATCAAAGGAAGAGTACTAGGTGCTTTTCTTTTTGTGGGATTATAATTTCAGTCCAATGCAATAAAAATCTAAAATGATAAATAGCCAAGTTGATCTTCTTTTGTGCCCCACAGATATTTCATTATCTAATATTGGGGGCCCATTTCTAGGTTTGAGATGTAGTCCTCTGACCTGTCCTGTGGCCTGCCTATCCCCAGTATACGAAATTCATAATTACATCCATGCATTAGTAGTTACTGTTAGCAATGAGATTTCTTTCAAGGCTAAAGGATTGCTTGGGTGATAGACATTTCACCTAGATGGAAAACTTTTTTTGTTTGTGGAACATTTGCTTATTTCATGGCTGCTTTTGTGCTATCCTTCCACTACACATATAAAAACAATTTTTTGTTTCTTTTTGAAATGCACTTACAAACACTTGTTCTTTAGGCATCCTTTTTTAGTTAGAAGAAGCAATCCAGCGGCAGTGATGATAATTACTAATACTTTCCCTTTTCTGTTTAAATCAGATGGACTTTCAGATCTCGAGAGTTGTCCCCATTTTTCATAGCTATCCCAACTCATAATTCTACAGGACAAAGAACATTGCCACCTATTTTCAGTATTGTATGTTAACTCTCGACTGTTTCTTCCTGTTACTTTGAAATTGCTTACTTCTAAGTGTTATTATTTACATATTTTCTTTGTATTCATATTTGGAAGTTAACTCTTTTCCTGATATTAAAACACGTGAAAGTTTTAATCCAACAAAGATAAAAATAAATAAATGCTTCTGTAGAACCTCATATTGTATTGCCATTGGAACATCTAGCATTAAAATTTTTGGGTGCTTTCTTTACAATCCTAGTTATATAGAAACTTGTCAGCGAGTACAAAATTGATAGTCAGATTGATATGAACTCTTATTCAGAGGTTAGATCTTGCAATTATGTAGTTTTCAAATTCCTTTATTTTCGGAGAGTAGAAATATAAGGCTTAACTTGCACGTCCTTGTTGTGTGCATTGCATTATGATAATTTACCCTATGCCTCCTTGCATCCCCTGTCTTTTATCACTTTCATAATTCATAGATGTTACATACATCAGAGACTTGAGTCTTTAGTCTCTTCTATTTTTTTTTACTGTTAATGCTCTTTAACACCTAATTTCATTTACATATTTCTTATCTTGGTGTGTTATTTGAGATTCCTAATATAGAAATTATAAATTCTCTTGTATGTAGGATATTTCTCTTTTGTGATGCTTGAAAACTCTGAATGCATTAAGTTTTTATGACTTTGTTTAGCATTCATTCATTTACATAGCCATGTTTGAGTCCTGCGAACAGTGAGGAGGGCTATATTTCATACAGTCCATTTGTTTCCATCAATTATTATTCTATTTTATTACTTCTACAAAATAACCATAGTTAATCTTTTGTTTTTACAAAAAACCATAGCTAAGTATGCATTTTGTTTGACCATATCCTTCTTTTGAGCTTCATAGGCTCTCTTGTGAATGGGAAGTGACTGGTTTAAATTTGAAAATTTAAACTCCGTGCTGGTTGTTCATTCTTCTTCCTCTTGTTGATTGCTAACTTCCTACCTTGGTTGTCTTTTTGCCACTAGCTACTTATTCTTGGAACATTTGATCTTCATATGCCATTTTGAAAATATGTTGTATGTCACTAGCCTTTGTTCCTTCAGAATTGCCTTTATCTTTTTATCATAATTGTTGTGAGATCTGGTATAGCATATTATCTGTGATGGGAAGTAGCAAATGCATTTTGGGCTACACGAGCATAGAATGTTGTCACATGTGTACAAGGAGAGCATATATTGAACTAAATGAATAGTCTTTTTCAAAACTGATCGTTCAAATGCACTTTGGGTTTTCATGCAGGAAATGAATGAGAGTGATTTCAATAACTTGAATTTCAGAGAATGGCATATTGGAGTGGTAAGTGGAATGATTTGATTTTTTCTATTGACCAAGTTATACTAATCTAGGATTTTGCTTATTCAGTCTTGATGAATCTATGAATATCATGAAAGGTTCTTATATTCTGTCAATAGTTTGTTTGGTTGTCCTATGATCAATATTTCTTTTTGATAGCTCATTCAATTTATGGTACCTGTAATTTTCACTTTTCCCCATACACAGCTGAAATGCAAAAACCTTTGAAGGTTTTCCATTTTGGCCACATTAGAGAACAGGGAAATGAAAAAACATAAGGAAAATAAAAAGCTAAAATGTTTTTTTTTTTAATTTTTTCTCCCATATTTTTTTTCAACTCAGATGAATAAATCTGTGGTGTTTTTTCATGGTGTTTACTTGAAGTCAAAAATTTCCTATAGTACTCTCGAATAGAAAGGGAGATTCCATTATCAAGTACATCTAGAATCTATCCTTGACCTATTTTAGTCTGTTTTCCACTCAGCTTGATTTTCTCTGCAAGTCTATTTCACTAGTTATGAGAAATGCACAAGAAAGTCGAGAAATGGAAAAGAAAAACATTGGATGTGCAAAATATGGCATGAGCATGCATATAATTTCTTTAAAAAGTCTAAATTCCTTTTAAATCCTTAATACATCTTGTCCTTATATCTTTAGGTTTTCCCCCTTTCTCCAATATATCTTTTCTATTGTTAATGTTAATGATGGATCTATATAGCCATTATAAACATTTGGTGATTAGTATTTTCTGTGATTGTTCCTGCCTTCTGTCTCACATGGTTGTGTGTGTGCATGTGCTGTGATTTTTATGTCCAAGGCCTCAAATTTATATAACTTGTTTGGTAGCATTCATACCAAGTGGAATTCTCTAAAGCAAAACCTTCCCTTGGCATTTATTATATGTGTAGGTTGTTATCTTTATTCCTCTATCTTATATCTAATCCTCGGTCTTTGAGTCAACTTGCTACATTTGGTAAACACCAGATTACAATTTCTTATCGACTAAGGAATGCCCAGTCTCAATTTATTTGTGTTTTAATCCTGTCCTTATGAAAACAGTGGTTTACCTTTTTAGGATTAGTTTTGTCTTTTCATCAATATTGTTGTTGGTTAATTGTTTCAATCGTGCTGTTTGTTCACTTTTTCAATTGAAATGGCTAAGATAAAGCTACCTGCATTAATATCTTATTTCTAACAAATTTTTTTTTATCAAATATTTTGCTTCTTAGATCGGTTGAAATAGTATAGTACCATGAAGTATTGCTTTTAGTCTGCTGTAGATTGCTTCGCATGATTTTCTATTCTCATTCAGTTTTTTTCTGCAATGGTGTGGCAAGTGCCCCCTCTTGAGGATAAACACAGTCTAAAAAGTTCCATTCTTGTATAGAATGATGAACTATATTTGGCATCTCTTGGGCCTGAGTAAACACCCAGTCCTGCACATGGTTTCCCATGTTTGCTTTTAGACTGTCAAGGGTTTTGTGTACCAACTGATCTATTTTTTTGTTTATTGAATTACCTAACAAAATGTTTTGCTTGCTTTTTTTGAGAATGATACTTTCCCATCTTCCATGCTGCCAGCCAAACTTGCATTCTCAAGTTGCCTAGTGTCAATTGCATGCACATTGAAATTTGGGTTCTATTTTATTGCTTGGCTAATACAGATAAAGTGCTTTTTGCAGCGTACTTCACAGTATGGATGTGAGGATGTTAACAGGCCAATGGTGGTGGTAGTTCAGCATCCTTGCGCATCAAGGGAGAAATTTACTAAGGGTTTAAATTGTTCTAAAGCAGGATCTGAATATGCCTTAAAGTCCTCCCTGTCCAGTTTCAACATGTCAAGTGGAAAAAGCTCTGCATTACCCAAAAGTCGTTCATTGTCTTTGGTGCCTGATTCTGGTTTATGTGAAAAATCACAGATCCCTTGAAAGTAAGTTCTTGATCATGTTCCAATAAGCTGCAAGAGGAATTAGATACTACAAGAATGAAGAAGGTAGTTTTTTTCCCTGAGGCAATGAATGTGAGAATGGTATTCGGCTAGTACATCGGAAGTATTTGTGGATATGAAGGGCTTCATGAAACTTTTCATTATTTCCCTCTGACAAAAGGAATATGAAAGAATGTGCAAGGAACCCGATGAGGGAAATTTGGAGCACTAAGAATTTATGTGCAGCCAAGCAGTTGATAGTTTTAACCAAACCTTACAAAGTTATTCTCCTATCAGTAAATGGGAAAGATAAAATAGCATCATATGTAGGTGCCTCACTGCCTTGATCAGTTTCCTTTTAGTTTAAGCATAGATGAAATGAGAGAGTTCTATGTAACGAGGTTGTATATTGTTCACAGGGCAAAGCAAACTTGCCTCCTGAAATGTATAGAAATCAGGTGGAAGAAAAATAAATGATGGGCAAAAAAAATTGTCTTCAATTTATGGACTAAGCTGGTTTTTCTTGTACCCTCTTTATTTGATTGAACTTTCATAGATTTCATGTCGAAGCTAAACACAAATATACATGATTTGTAATTTTGAGCAAGCGAAGCTCAGTGTTAAAACATAACTCCATGCTTATTCAGTTTCTACATTCTCACTGTGGCTTGGATGGTCTGTTCTGGCCCCTTCAGACCATGGTTTGGGAGGTCTGTTATAAAAAAATGTTTTCCTAAATAAATCAAGATGATTTCCAGAAGATAATCTCTTATGGGAACATATCAATCATCACTATTTAAATAGTGATTAGCAAGTCAACAGAGAGTCTTACATTGACATCCAAATTGATTGCAGTATATTATTTTTTTCTTTCTTGTATGGTGATCAGGTCACATTAGAGCTCGGTTATAATTTTAGCACTTTACAATTTTATTTTTAACGACTAGGTGGAGCCTAGGCTAGGTTAGCATCAATACTAAATGGAAGAATGATCTACTCACCTGTGAGATGTTGTCATAGGATTGTACGAGTTTTAGTCAAGCCTAGATGCCCATGGAAAGTTTTTATTCCTTAGAAGGGCTTCCCATCCTCAATCCCTCTCTATGAGGTTTGAAAAAATGACCCAATGAAGACTAAACCCCACACAAAGCAATGGATCTACACTCATGGGTTTTATCATTTTAGAATTTGTTTGTTTGTACCATTTTTGATGTCTAACTATAGTTGTTCTACACTTGTGGAGTGGAATGGAAGTCTTAGTGGTGAAAGCTAACATATGGCTTCCCTAAATAAGCCGAAAGAACGAACAGTTTGGGCAGGGCTAATAAAGGGTTTAAACAACTTGCGTGCATCCTCCAAGGCTGAAGCCCCGAATCCGATAGTAGGTTACAAATTTCCATTGGGATAAATATGGGATAGTGCAAAGCATAGTTTTGAAGATTAGTCTAAGTTGACTCGTACCTAATCAACTCATTCAAGTTGATTGTTGGTTGAACGGCTAATTTTTGGTTCAATGGACAGAAGGTCTTGCAGGCACAAATACCAAATGGAAATATGGAGCCCATCATGGGGTACTCTTTGTAATTCTCCACCACTGCTACCTTCCATTCTTCCTCAAACTCCTCTCCAACCTCAATATCAGTTCTAGTAGTAGCATGAGAAACAACACTACGCTTAGCAGAACTAGAAGAACGTGTTTTCCAAACTACACGAGAACTACTTCCCTCACGAGTCACCATGTGCCATGCTTGGTCTCGGTGGTTCTCTTCCTTCTACTCCTGGTTCAATTACCATTTCTTCATTGGAACCAACACCCCGAACTCCACTAGACAACGATTCACCATTTTGTAGTAGTGATTCGCCATTTGTACTGGTGATTCGCCATGATTTTACAAGATAATATAATCTCGTGAGAGATTCACCAAAAAATTATATATACATATTATATTATTAATAAAATCGCCTTCCATTCTTCCTATGTATCATGGGGATTCTCCTATTTATTATATATATAAATTTAGGGGAGTTCTTAAAATTTTCCCTGGGTAGGTATCTTGTTGGATGTGCATTGTTACTTTGTTTTATGATCCTTATTGTATTGTGAACTACTTTGTAGGTTAACTAATGATTCTTTTATGCTTTTCTCTATCTCTTTTAGGATGGTACTATTAATTTTCTTCTAGAGGCTCACTCCCTCTTTCCTTGTCATGAAAGCACCTTATATACATTGCAAATGTATGCCTCACAATGTCAACTTAATTTCTTATTTCAACAATTGTTTCTATAATTTATTATGTTAAAAATTTCATCTACGAAAGATTACTAAGAGTAATCATGGCAATCGATCGTATTTTCGGATGGGGATCCTACTCCAAACGGTGTGAGGTCTAATTGGGACTTCATACCAGGGAGACCCCCTTGGATGACGGATTTCAAGCACTGTCAACAATTATATTATATTTTAATTAAACTACAATGTATTATAAAATATAAAAAGGATTTTTTTTTCCCCTGGAAAAGGCGTAATTTTATTATTGAGAGTATATAAAATTACATATTGTTTATACATGACATGCATGTATTCAAATATATGGATCCCAAAAAATATATTACATATATAAGGAAATGTCTTTGCATACATTTTCTTATCTATGTCATGTGACTAGCTTGTGGTGCCACATACTTTCAAAATAAAAAAAATTCTAAAGAGAATCGTATATAATCATAATTTTTCTTGTATATACAACATGTAGATTGGAGTCTCTAGTATGTTCTCATAAAGGAGGGACAGAAGTAACATACTTAGATAGTATAGAGTTGTGTGATATGAACAAATAATTTACTAAAAATCCATGATTTAGATCAATCCTCCAAATACCAATCCATGAAATGTTGGTGATAATAAGCATTTAAGGCTTCATTCTTCTCCTCCACAATCTACCAAGTCCCAGGATCCATAGATATTCCCTCTTTTGATAGAGCATTAGCAACAACATTTAATTCCTTGTAGCTGTATGATATGGAGAAAATACTGAAAATGTATTTTAGCCTGTTGATTTTAGACAAAATGAGCAGTAGGTAAAGTGTGGAATTGATAGTTTCCAATGATCCATTTAGAGACCAATTGAGAATAACCATAGACATGAATTACTATAACTTCCACCTCAAGAGCATAAATTAGTAGAAGTTGCAAGGTCAACAACTTTGCACAATTATTTTTGCATACACCCATGCCCATTTTCAACCTGCAAGTGTGTGTCTCATCGAGATGAAGAAGTGCCCTTCCTCCACATGAACGAGGAAGGCCTTGAGAGGCACAATAAAAAATTTCCTAGGGTATTGATTTTTTTATTGTAACCCCAACAAAATTTCTACAAGATAGTGGAAAATTAGGCTTAGGGACGTGATCAAAAATAGTTGAAGCCTTAGCATTAGTGATCATACGGGGGTAAAATTGTCACAAAAGATATATATATTATGTGCAAGCCAATTTCCTCAGTAACCTTATAAAATTTCACATCTTGGGATGAGCACCATTGTTCCCATAAAATTATTAGAGAATTCCCTTGCCAATGAAACATCAGTCCTAACTTGGTAGAAAAAAAAATATCATACTTCTCGAGTGTAGGAGGAAAATATAAACAAATGTTACACAATCTCCTTATGGGATCTACAAAGACAACACCAACTCAAACCAAGGGATTATTTATTTTGTGGAGAAATTTCCAGGTAGGAATATTATTCTCCAGTAAGCACCACATGAAAAAATTAAAATTTTGTTGTACTTTTTAAACTCTAGAGAGATTTTCACCATCCAAATTGATGCACTAAAAAAAGGTCAAGGGTAAGGAAAACATATCCAAATTTTGGAGAATATTGGCCATTCGTTGAATTTTTGTAGACTAGATCATTTGCATCCTCATCAAGTCTAATATTGGTTGTAGTGAATGCTCTGATATAACCAATCCAAATAGCTCTAAAATATTATGGTAGTTCAAGTTAGTGTGACAAGAGCAAACTATGCGAACTCAATATATTCACTTTCCTCCTCGCAATTTGTGAAAATCTGAAGAATCCCATTTCCTATAGCCAATTAATAATCTCCTCATGTATTAAAGAAACCTCATTGCATATGAACCATGGATCAATACCAATCTTGAGGCTTGATCCCTTCCAAATTTTCCATACGAAACCATTATCAATAGTGGGGAAGGAAGAAATAATAGCTTTCCAAATTAAACAACATTTGTGCACAACCTTGTATGGTAATTTGATCTAATCCAGGATGGAGAGAGGGTATATATTCTTTTGGGTAACAATATTCAACCAAAGACTTGAGAAGAAAATGAGTCTCTAGCTCACTTCAGACTAGGATCATTTTAGAAAAGAGATAAATTCTTAAACCCCTATCCCCCATGCCATTGGGAGGGAAATACAATCTCATTTAACCTAAGCAAAGGAAATCTATCTTATGACCCCACCCATGTAAACTTGTAGCATATTCTCCTCGTGTTTTTTAAAATTCTCTTGGGGATCCATGAAAATTCTATCAAGTAGACCAGGATGGATTCTAGGACCGACTTGACAAGAACCAACCTACCGAATTTTGATATCTAGAAGAGGCTCCAAATGTTGAGTCTATTTTCCAATTTGGCTAATAGAAAATTCCAATATACTTTCTTATAAGATTTTGGCTTAAGACGAAAGCCAAGATACTTGAGACCTTCATCCATTGTCGTTAGTTCAAAATGGAAAATATTCATTAGGAGAATTTTGAGGTCTAAAATGGGCCTCCTAAGGAAATTATAAAATAATAGTGGAAAAAATCAAATAAGATTTGATAACATCATCAAATTTTAGAGGGAAAAATGGAAAAACTACTTTTTAAACTCATATTTTCAACTTATCTCCCAAATTGTTTACTCAAATTTCGAGCGGTAGTACTCGTTAGATGTGAAATTTAATTCCCCATCCAAGGAGTACCCATGTTGCATACTTTCGATGGGTCCTACTACACGAAAAATGAGAAATACATAAAAAAGCGTGATTACAATCATGTTTTTTTATGTATTTCTCATTTTTCGTGTAGTAGAGTTCATCGAAAGTATGCAACATGGGTACTCCTTGGATGAGGAATTAAATTTCGCATCCAACGAGTACTTCCGCTCGAAATTTGAGTAAAAATTTTGGGAGATAAGTTGAAAAAGTAGTTTTATTATTTTATTATTTTTTAATATTTTTACCTTTTTATTTAAAAAATGGTGAATCATCCCCCATGGTTGACATCATCATCTTGAATCATATTGGTTGTTATAAAGTTTATTTTTGTTGTACATTTTTCTTAGGAGGCCCATTTTAGACCTCAAAATTCCCCTAATGTTGGATAAGATTTAGCTCATCTTCATTAAGATCAAATGGAGTTAAAGAAGACTCCAAATGGTTTATTATCATACCTGTAGCCACTTCAAAATGGGTGAGTTCATCCTTAATTCCCAATGTATCACTATATGAACCATTATAGAAGATAAGTATATCGTCAATGAACAATAAATGGGTGATGTTTAAGCTTGGAGCCACAAAGATACCTACTAGGATACCCATTCTTTTACAATAATCTAGTGATCTGATAAGACCTTTAGAAATCAAGTGAAAGAGTAGAGGGGACAATGAAAACCCCCATTTAAGGCCATTCTCAACTTAGAAAAAAGGAGAGGTAAACCCATTTATAAAAACAAAGACTGAAACCAAGGAGATACAACTCATAATCCATTTGATGAAGCCATGTTTGAATTCCAAATGAGTGAGGAGAAATTGGGTATATAACTAATTATCCTGATCAAAATCCTTTGATACATATATTTTGAGGACAATAATTTTTAATCATCATTATTTTAGGCTATGAAGCCCCTCCTTAGCCACCCCTATGGATTCACATATTTGTATCCCCTACAGAAAGTTTTTTTTCCCCTAAGATCGCATTGGAGAGTAAGGTATTAATTCTACATGAAAATGACTTTTGAAATAACCTTATCAATGCAGTTTCATAGGGATATAGGAAAAAAATCATCAAAAGAGGCATGGGATTCCACCTTGGATATTAGAGAAATGAATGTGGAGTTAAAGGACTAATTAATCCTTCCTATAGATCTCAAATCCTCCACCACATGAAGAATATTTTCTCCAATGATGTCAAAAAGGCCAATGAAGAACTCAACCGACCAACCATCTGGGCCTAGACTCTTGTTCTTCTAAAAAATGGATAAAATTGGCAAGAGTTCTTCTTTAGTGAACACTGCCATCAAATGCTAAAATTTGCATCATATGCATAACGATAGAAAATAATAGTAGTCTGGAACACTTTAGCAAAAGAGGAGATCTTCAAAAGATGAAACATAATCACCTTCTTCATTCTTTATTTTATAGATAGTGTTTCCCATTCTTCTTCTTTTTGTGTAGTTTTGAAAGAACTTGAAATTCTCATCCCCGACCTCAAGCCAAACATCACAAATTTTGAGGCACCAAGTAGCCTCTTGGACATTTAGGATATTCCTTTTTTTTCCTTCCAATCCAAAAACTCTAGATTTTCCCTCCTCATAATCGAAACCCTCCACCTCTTCCTCAGATATTTATTTTAGATCCTCTTCAATATCCCTAAGTTGAAGTGAATCCTAATATATTTTGGAAACCAACTAAATTATTGTGGTCTATTTATATATTTTGGGTTGGCCACAAAATAAGTAGTCAAGGAGGATTCAACCAAGGGATCATATACATTCCAGGTAGATTTGACCAGTTATATATTAGACTATTCCTTTAGCCATGTAGCATTAAACCTGAAAGGGATTGAGGGTTTCCTTACCTATATTTTAAGCTCCAAATAAATAGGTGAATGATCATAACTACCATCCTCACCTATTCATTATTGAATTAAGGGCTGTCGTTCACAATTTTTTCGTAAAGAAGAAAAATATCCAAGTGTTTGGCGATCCTGTCCAGATCGGTCTTGTTGTTTCTCCAAGAAATTCTAATTTTAGTAGGAGAAACATAGATTAACTGGTGAGCCATTATATAGTTAGAGAATAAGGTAGAATTGTTATCAAAATTTGATATCGACCCCCATTTTTCTACAATCCCAATAGAGAAATTAAAGTCACCACCCTTAATTAAATTGTTGGTTGAAAGAAATAGGGAATTTACAAGAGCCCCCCAGAAAGTATTTTTGTCCTGTTGGGGACCATAGATATTACGAATCATAATATCTATGTCCATATTAGCATAGAAAAATCAATGCCACAAATTTGAAACCATACCCCAAGATTTAATCATTTTGAAAAATCATGGGTTCTAGCTAGTTTCTAGGCCACCAAAGAAACCATTGGCATCTAGACAAGAGAACTCCCACCCAAGAAGTAATTTTTTCAAACAAGCTAGAATAAGTCCCCCTCCCCCAAAGTCTCTTGAAGGAGAAGAATTAAAACATGATTGGTAACAACCAATCTATTTAAAACTTGTTATTTGGAGAGAAGGATCATGGAGGAGCCACGACAAGGGTTTGCATTGCTATAAGGACCCCTTCAAATGAATGTTGTTTACCAGAAGCTATTTTCATAACATATTTGTTTTGTGATTTGGAAAAATTAGTTTTCCTACCCCTATCCTTGTCATCAGTCACATTCACGGGATTGTGACCCAATCCCCTATGGATACTAGAGTTTAAAATTGAGGAATATCAAGATCTAAGAGGATATCGAGGAATCCCCATTGGAATAATACACAAAAGAAGGGGGGTCTATCTTGTCAATTGATGTAACAAGGAAAATGCTAGGTAAAAACTTCAAAAATGACAAACCCCCCCATCATTGATTACAAATGGATACTAACCATTAGCATTAATATTAATCCCTATAATAGATAAATCACTAAAAAAAGAGTCAAGAGAGGGAGAGGGAACATAGGTACCCTAAATAGACGATGCCAACAAATAATCTAAAGGATATAGTACCCTATCTGTTACACTGAAATTTGTCACCATGACATCGAGTGTCTATATGGGTTCATCATTACATATTTATTTCTTCCTTATAAGTCTAAAAACATAAAGTTCCCCAAATCAAGTCTTGGAACTGGAAGAAGCTCTTAAAAGTCCTAAAAAGCCTACTCTGGCACTTTTCCTAGTCATTCCCTGCGGTACCACAGCTAATTGCTGTAAAAACTGTGGTACATCTCGCACGTAAAGCTCATTAAAACTGCAGACCCCCATAAAAGGTAAAAAAATAGAAAAGTAAATTCTAGAAACCTAGCTAGTCGAATATTCTCCCAGCTAGGGCCTTCTAGAAGCATTATCTGGTCGAGCTTTGCCCCTTCCATTCATGAACCATTAACCCTTCATGAATGGAGTAATCCCTTGGTTTTTGGAGCTAAAATACCATGATGAGAGGGCTTTATCCCTTCCTTTTTGGAACTGAAACTACCTCCCTTTTGCTATAAATTGCGGCCAAGCTTCAGTCTAAAGGGTAGATTATAGATTGTATTAGAGGAATTTTTGAGTGAACATACTCTCCATATTCTGCATCGTTGGCATGAGAAAGATTACAAACTCATGGTCATAGCTTTATGCCGATAAGGAGAGTCGGAGTCTTGTCAAACTAAGGAAAACGGCTATTTGAGACCCCGGAAGAACCTATACGAACATCAAGGCGTCACGGTTGTAAGGTTTCTTCTTTTATTCAAAGTTAATAAAAATAGATTCTATTTTCTCATTAAGTTGTTCATGTATCTTTTGGATAATTTAATTCTTAGATTCCTTGATCACTAATAAAGATTTATGCTTTTGAATTATTACATCTCACAGATGCTTTTGATCCCGTTTCCTGTCTTTGATTGCAGATCTTATGTGTTGGATCGATAACTTCTAAAGCAATTGGATTTAAGACCAAACAAAGCATTGGAATTCAGGTAGGAGCATCTTCCTATAGTTAATTAATAATTCGTAAGAAAATAGTCTAGAGAAAATGGTCTACATCTGTCTGTTTGTTTCTATATATCCTTATGATACTAGGGAGATCGCTCTTGTCTACAAGAAGGATTAGTCTGTCTAACAAATTGGCGACTCCGTTGGGGAAAATAACTTAGTTTTCCTTTTTATTTTCAGTTTGACTTTTGAAATATCTTTGACTTTGTTTAGCTTAAAACTGGGTTGGATACAAGACTAAATAGGATCCCTGACTGTAAATCTGTATTTTTATTTTTTCTCGACTTTTCCTACCTTCCGCACTTTTTATTTTAAAACAGAGTGGTAGGCTACGTTGTTTTTAGTAGGATAAAGTGTGGTACCACACCTTGTTCCATTAAAAAGTGCGGTATTCTGGAAAATTTTAGAAAAAGTAGAAATTCTATTTTCTGGAATCCAATTTCTTGGTTTTTTGTTATTTTCCCAATCTTTTTTGACTTTCAAAGATCTCTGTTCAGATTTCTTTCAGCAATTTTTGTGTTGAAGTGATCTATTCAGTTGGTTTGCATGTTATGAGTAAACGATTTTCCTAGTCCTCCCATTGCTCTGAATCGAAAAATTTTGAATACGTCAGCTATTTGGTGTTTCATTTTTTTCTTTTGAGCCTTTGAAATTCATGCGGTTGTTACTCTTATGAAAATTTGGTTTTATTTCCATTTCCAAACTTTTAAAACCTTTAGATTGATAAGGTCTGAATTTCGTTTTAAAACTATTTTTCGATGCTTTGGTTTCTTGTTGGGATAAGCAGAAAATTCTTGGTTAGATTACAAACCAGGCTTAAACATCCTCCAATTTTTAGATAGAATTCGAGATTAGAATTTTCTTTTAGCTTTGCATTTTATAAATTTAAGACTTTCAGTTTTCTTTTGGAAGAAATTATGTTTTTGTTTCTGATCTAAATGATATAGGGAATTTCATTTTTGAGCAAAAGATCTTTTTGGAATTGAGTTCTCTAAATTGTCTTCTTTTCAAACTTTTCTCATATAGGAAAGAAAAATGATGTTTGAAAGATATTGAAAATCTCTTAACTATTTCCTCTAGTTAGATTTAATTGAAAAGAAATGAGTGATTATCATATAGATGCATTTTAGAGTGTTTTGAGTCAGGTCATTAAAACATCATCAAGTTTCATTTCCATACCCATTGTCCTAAGAAACTGCCAATTAAAAGTAACACTTAATTAAAATCGATCTAGAAATTTTATATTTTCTAGGGCTCTTTCCACCAACATAGCTCAGGCTAGTGTCTTGGAATGGGTTTTAGTTAACTCTCCAGGACAATAAAAACAAACAAGTAGTCAATCTTACGGTAGGAAAATCCAATTGTAGCATGTATGCTCTGGGAAGCTCCTCCAAAAGGAGTCAAGCACGAGATCATATCCGAACTAGTGAGGTAATCATACCTATCTCATTGGGAATGATAGAAGATATGCACGTATTAAAAACGGTAAGCCTCGGATAAACCATTGTCGAGGAGCCTGGGGAAACTTTTTGGTAAACCTTGGATAGACCATTGTCAAGGAGCCTTCAAGGGGATTGAGCTTTGTTACTCTTCCCTTGCATGTATATCGGATAATAGACTATTACCCTAGGTATATGTGTTTCTATTGGTAACCTTAGTGGCCATAAACTTTAGGATTCTTTCCCAAGGTGACGGTGGAGGGGAGGTCCCACTGTACCTGGAGAAAACGTCGGCTAGAGTCACTTGGACTCTCCGGAGGGTTATCTTCACTTGAGATGGGTTAATTGGAGAAAATTGCACCGGTCTGTTTCATTAAGTAGGTTGTCAAGGTAAATTTTCCAACTTCCATTTCTGCATTAAAATTCTACGATGTTGGATTTCATCACCAACTAGTCTTTTTAGTGCGAGAATTTATTGTTTGTGTATGGATTGATCTCTTAGATTTTTATAGGCGTGTGATTCATTTGATGGTTCCTTTAGCGACTTTAGGGTTTGTTTGAATTTTTTCTTTTTTTTCGTGTGTTAAAAGTTTTAATCATGGCTAAATTACCGAGACGATCACGCAGAACTCAGGGGAAACCCCCTGAGTACACACCAAGCCAACTAGAAAGACTTAAATATCTGATACCAAATGTTATCAGTAGAACTGGATTAACGGAACAAGGAGAATCATTTATAATTAATCATCTTGATTTTGAAGTAGATCAACCACAAATAGAAGAACATACTCCACAGACAGTTTCAATTTCCGAATTAACCGAAGTTGCTTCTACAACAAGTGAATTATCACCTGAAGAACTTGAAATTTATGAACCGAAAATTGAACCTGCTAGATCCGAACCTACTTTGGAATTCACTACTCCAACTCCTGATTATCCTAATTCACCTAGAGTGAGGAATTGGATTACAGAAGATCTTCCTCCTGGCCTCATTAGTATTGAAGAAATCACTGATATAGAGGAAGAAGTCATTCTTCCTTCAACTCAGGAAAATTTAGAACTTAGAGAACGTGAATCAATTTTTTACAGTCCTTTTAGACAAGACGCTTGGTATTCTTCATTAACAGATTTTTTACAAAACGCAGGTCTTCAGTATTCGCCACCCCGAATTCCATTCTACTCTACACCAATAGGTTATAGACCTCAGATAAACATGTCAGGTGAGTCATCTATGTTTACTAAAACACCAGAAACATTTATCTATGGTGGTCTGTTTGTTCCTGTAGGGTATCAGATGCTCTATGGTACATTCTTAGGAGCATCTACTTTTCCAAGAAAACCAATATCATCATCTAGTTTGAATGAATCGAATACTAGAACTTTGAACAATGAGCAAGTTTATATGATGTCTGGAAATATTCCGAACCCCACATCTCAAGGTAGTAATTTACAGCTTGGGGAGCAACCTCAAAATAGCCAAATATAGCCTAGGGGGCACCCCCAAGGACAACACATACCTCAGGGTCAATATCAACCCCAAGGACAGTACATACCTCAGGGGCAATCTCAACCCCAGGGGCCATAGATACCTGTTGGTTATAATCAAACCCAAGGGTAGTACATACCTCAAGGTCAATATCAACCCTAGGGACAGTACTTACCTCAAGGTCAATATCAACCTCAAAGTCAGTACATGCCTCAAGGTCAATATCAACCTCAAGGGAAGTATCCAGCTCAAGGATTAACCTCCTTTAGCACAACAGTTCTATTTGAAATAGAAAATGTTACAAGGAGGTGGAAATTATCCAGTTAATTATCAGCCATATGTTCAACCCAGTTATGGGCAATCTTATGTACAACCTTCTATGGGACCCTCATATCCTGGAATGGTGTGGGATCCATCCCAAGTCCAACAAAAGTTAAAACCAAATATTCAAGCACCTTATTATCAAGCAGGACAACCTGTTGGTTATAATCAAACCCAACAACCAGTACAGCCTTCAATTCCAACACCTGCATCTGGTCCTGTTTAGCAACCTGTTCCGATTTCACCTAGTACTCCGCCACAAACAACTACTCAGACTTATGTTCAACCTATCACGCCTATTCCCGCAGTGCCTACAGTTCATGTTACATCTGCCCCTCAAACATCGGTACCGATTCCTCGGGTTTCTATTCCGCAGTCTAGACCTACAATTCAGACTACTGTTTAGATGCCCTCAGGACAACCTGGTACAAGTATAGTTATAACAAGTCAACCTCAATTTACTTATCAACTGTATTAGGGGTCGTACCATTATGGACCTATTCCACAAACTCCAGTCTACCCACAACAACCGTACCCTGGATATACGTATCAAACACCTGTTCAACCTCAGTATGGTCCATTTATTCTTGGTTATCCAAGGGGTAATCTGATTCCAAATGCACAACCTATTCCAGGTTATCTTGAATATCCTCCTCCTGGGACTAGTTTAGTTTCACAAGGTTATCCACAAGACCCTACCCGTCGATTACCGTTCATAGCAACTTTGGATTTATCGGATTTATCCCGCCTTACGAATGATCCCATTTACTATCATCCATATTTTCCACCAATGCCTCATAAGTTGCCCAGTGATATCCAAAAATTTGAAGGAAAATCAGGAGAAGATCCTTCGAACCATGTTATTATTTACCACCTTTGGTGCACATCTAACTCATTAATCGATGATTCCATTCAACTTATACTTTTTCATAGAACATTAATAGGATTAGCTGCTAAGTGGTACATTGAACTACCGTGAGGCTCTAACAATTTCAATGCCCTAGAAAATTCCTTCTTAACTCATTTTCAGTTGCCAGTCAGATGCGACAATGGCACGAAATTATTAACTTCACTAAAACAATCTACATCTACATACATATCAGATCATATTCATGAATGGAGACATAGAAGATGTTTGGTAAAAGTTTTTATCCTGGATCAAATATTGGCAGAATGGTTTGTCAAGTCATTGCTACCAAAAATCATTGAAGATGTAGCCAAAGCAGGAGTTTTCACGGAAGAACAAGTTATTGCTCAAGCTTAGTATCTAGACTTGGTATATACCCAATCTGGAACTTTGTACGAGAAAATTCCTGATTTACCGCATCCTGGTCAGATAATAACAACTCCTTCAGGGTCTCATGCCGCTGATGGCGTAATCAGTTCAGTTAGTACAACTAAGGGTAAGAATAAGTCTTCAAAGATTACTTCTCCTATAATAACTTTACCTGATTCACCAAAAGGAGAATCTTCCTTGGAAACTACTGCCAATATTCACATTGTAGATTCATCTACTACAAAGTCAGAATCTGGAAACAAGAAGAAAGGGAAGAAAAATAATAAAGAGACCTCATCTCCTAAAGAAAAAAAATGATAAAAATGAATCAACTGATGACAAAGAGAAACCTCGTTATCCTTGTCTTATCTGTGACGAGGATCATTTCACTAAGGAATGTCCACATAGGGCTGAAGTTTCTAACTTTGTCAAAGGTTCACCCAATCCCACTGTCTTGAAGGATCCCTTTCAAGATAGTAAAATAATCGGATCTTCTTCTAATACATCAGAAGATATTTTGATGATGTCTCAAGTAATGGTTGTGACTCAATCGCAAGATTATGGTAATAAAAATCCCGTTACTGGTAAAGAAGTAGAAAATTATAATTATGCGCCAACTGCATCTCCTTTGGTTTTCAATCCACTTCACATCAAGAAGTCGAATCCTGATTTAGTAATCAAACCACCTTCTAAAGGTGTACTTCGTAAATCATCTTTCAATCCACATGTGAGAGCTGCTCAGAATTACAACATTGTTGAGGATTTGGCAATATCTCCTTCGGTAATGTCGGCTATGGAAGTGCTGCAATCATGTCCAGCACAAAGGAAATTACTCTTATCAGCAATCAGAGTAGTAGATCTTTAGGATTCAAACCTTAGATTCTTCGATTTAGAAAATTTTACACCATGACTCCCTCATCAAATGGCCTTTCAGATTCCAATACTGGTAAAAAATAGACGTTGCTTTCGTAATTTTATTGATGAAGGAGCTTCTGCGTGTATTATGCCTTTAAACTGTTAGAAATCACTTGGTTCTCCGACACTTACCCAATAATTGACAATCCTCAAAGCTTTTGACAGAAGAGGATTCCATCCATTCGGAATTTTGCAGGATCTACCTATAGAGGTCGAAGGTAAAACCATTAATTTATATGTGGAAGTAGTTAATGACCCTCTATATTACAACCTTCTTCTGGTTCGAATTTGGTCTGATGATATGACTGCTATCGTGTCTTCCGTCTTTTGATTAATCATGTTTCCTCATCAAGGAAATATTGTGAAAGTCGATCAGCTCTCATATTATTCGTCCGACCCAACTTCTATGGATAATATTCAGCATGTTGGAAAAATGACTATCCCTTATGAGGATGTAGGAGTAGGCTTAATCAAAGATTCTTCTTTTTTGGGAACTTTTTCTTTTCCTCCACCTAACGTACCACGTACTATCGCTAATATCAATATGATTACATCAAGCACTATTCCATTTGATGATCCTTGGATAGTGGCTTTAGAATCAGAACTGGATTCGTTTGATGGCACGATGCCTTTGAGTCCATTTGAATTAGCATATAAAGAATTAAATTCATTTTCCAATTCATCATCAACTGATTCTAACCCAATGAATGTGGTCAATGAAGAATAATTTTCGCATGCAAGCTTAGCTATAACATCAATTCCGGATCCTTTTGAAGAAGTGTTTTTATACTGACGAAAACATTCGTGAATTCTTGTCCATAGATGATTTACCATGGGATGATCTCCATCATAGGTCATCATTTTTACCTAAGCTTAACAGATTCGAAAATATTTTTTCATCTATTTTTACAATTGACTATGTCAGGGAACCCCAAAATCTGATATCAATCGAAAATTTAGATTCTGAAGTAAATTTAGGGAATATTTCTTCCACGATTCCTATATACATATCAGAAAAACCAGGAATTATTGAAAACATTCATATAGGTGCCTCTTGTATGTTAGATGAAATTGCTACATATAAGGCCCTATTTCAAGAATTCCACGACATATTTGCTTGGTCTTATGAAGAAATGACAGGAATCGATCCCAAAATTGTTGTTCATGAAATCAAAACTTACCCGGATGCTAAACCGATCAGACAAAAATTACGTCTGATACATCCATGAAAGGTTGCCGCTATCAAAGCCGAAGTTGAGAAATTATTGAAAGCAGGATTTATTTATCCTATCCTATTAACAGATTGGGTATCTAACATCGTTCTTGTTACTAAAAAACAAGGAACAATACGAGTATGTGTCGACTATAGGGATATTAACAAATCTTGTCCTAAAAGACAATTATCTGACCCCTTATATCGACCAAATCATTGAATATTGTGCCAAAAATGAAATGTATTCATTTATGGATGGATTTTCGGATACAATAAAATAAACATACTCCTTGCCGATCAACCAAAAACAACATTCATTTGTCCTTGGGGAACATTTGCTTACTGTAAACTACCTTTTGGACTAAAGAATGTTGGGGAAACTTTTAAAAGGGCTATGTCCTATGCTTTTCATGACATTAAACACATTGTGCAACCTTATCTCGATGATCTACTTGCTCATTCCTTACGCAGGGAAGATCATCCAACTCACTTACGAACAATTTTAATGAGATGTAGGTATTATAAGGTTTGCCTGAATCCGCACAAGTGTGTTTTCTGTGTAAAATCTGGTAGATTACTAGGATTTGTCATTTCGAAACAAGGAATTCGTGTCGATCCTTCAAAGGTTGAGGCTATCATCAATTTACCTCCTCCTTCCACACTACGCCAACTCCAAAGTTTGCAAGGAAAAGCAAAATTTCTACGTAGATTCATCCAAAACCATGTTGAGTTAACCAAAGGTTTTACCAGGCTTTTGAAGCAGAATATTTCTTTTGTTTGTGATGAGATCGCTAATCGATCTTTTGATGCTCTAAAATAGGCATTGACCCATGCACCGTTATTGCATCCACCCAACTATAGCTAGGATTACTTTTTATACTTAGCAGCCTCTGATTCCACTATTCGAATGGTATTAGTTCAGGAAGATGAATTCCACAATGAACATGTGATTTACTATCTCAGTCGGAATCTCAATCCGACAGAGATCATATACTCGCATGTGGAGAAATTGGCCTTGGCAGCAGTTCAAGATGTCCAGCGATTTCGTCATTACATTTTGTTACAAAAAACAACTGTGATTTCTAAATGCAACCCAATCATGTATATTTTGACTAAAAAACTGCTTGGGGGAAAATACTCTAAATGGATAGTTATCCTTTAAGAGTTTGATTTAGAATTCTTCGAGCTGGTGTGTGGCTTCCCAAATACTGAAACAGAAACTGTGGTAGAACATCCAATCACTGATGAATCTTTGTTTCTTATTAGTACGTTAGATCCTTGGTATGGGGATATAATAATTTATCTCCAAACCCAAAATTTTCAGCCTGAGCTTTCGTGTTCACATCGACGAAAGATCTGTTACCAGTCTCAGCAGTACAATATTGTCGAAGACATGCTTTATCGTCGTGGTGCAAATTTTGTATTTTGACGATGTTTAACCCATGAAGATGCTAAAAAAGTTTTAAATTAATGTCATTCTTGAGCATGTGGCGGTCATATGTCTGGGTATGCCACAACCCAAAATATATTGTGCACTGGTTGTTTTTGGCCTTTGTTATTTAAATATTGCATTCTGGCGATTCAAAAATGCCACAATTGTCAGATATTTGATCGGAAAATGCGTGCACCACCAGCTCCTCTTCACCCCATAATTTTTTTCAGTCCTTTTGCAAAATGGGGAATTGATTTCATTACATGCAACCCTCACTCAGTCGGGGGGCATGAATATATTATTCTCGCAATAGATTATTTTACCAAATGGGCCGAGGTGATGCCTACATTTGCGGTAGATGGAAAAAATGCAGCTACTTTTGTATTCAATCACGTGATTGCTCGATTTGGTGTACCCCAAGCTATCGTTACTGATCATGGGAGCCATTTTTGAAACATTATGATGACCAAAATTTCCGACCAACTAGGAATACACCATGATATTTCTACACCATATTACCTGTAGGCTAATGGTCAGGTTGAAGCTGTCAATAAAGTTTTAACCACTATGATTAAAAGGATAATCGGAATTCATAAATCGAATTGGAATACTATGCTTTTCTCAGCACTTTGGGCATATCGAACCTTAGCAAAAGTCGCAACAAGTTTCACTCATTTTCAACTGTTCTACGGTTTAGAAGTTGTTTTACCGATTGAATGCGAAATATCGACAATCCAATTAGCCATAGAGTTACTACTAGCTACTTCCGAGGAGGAAAAACAATTTTTGTATTTGGCACAATTAGATGAGTCTTGGTGCACCGCTGCATTGGTAGCCAAAGCTCACAAAAAACGCATTAAAGCTCAGTACGATCGAAGTGTTACACCTCGTTTTTTTTTCAGAGGGTGACCTAGTATTGGTATACGACCAAGCTAATGATAAACTAGGAGCTGGAAAATTTTAACCCATGTGGCACGGTCCTTATATTTTCAAGCGAGTGCTTGGAAAAGGGGCTTACTAATTGATTGATTATGACGAGATCTCTTTAGATAAACCCAGAAATGGAATTTATTTGAAGAGATGTTATGCTTGATTTTGTGTGAAGATCTTACCGGTAGATTAGTTATTTTTTCTAGCTTAGCTGCTTTAGATTAGATGAGTGTGTCTAGTTTAAGTTTGTGTTGACTACTATCCCTGCTTATCTTGATTACTCTTGATATTGAATATGTCGACGTCTCTTCAAGCCTACGTTGGTTTTGCTGATGGTGCCTGTCGTAATACACGGAACATCTCTTCTGTAGCTTGGGTTATTTATTCACCCACCGATGAGTTAGTTTCTATGCATGGGGTAAGCCTTGGTCAAACAATGAATAATGTTGTAGAATATAGCACAGTGATTGAGTTATTATATGATTCCATTTCGTTTGACATTCGACGTTTGATTATAAGGTTAGATTCAGAACTCATTGTATTACACTTAAACAGAGTATACACAATTAAAAACCCAGTGTTACTAAGATTATTCTTGAAGGTTCGTCTCTTGGAAAGACAGTTTGATTACATTGAATATCAACAAATTTCAAGAAATTTAAATGCATTAGCTAATAATGTTATAAATAGACATTTGCGACATTAAAATAGTAAATTAAAACAACATTCGATAATTGTTGAACAATATAAGCCGTCAAAAGTAGTCATATCATAGATAGATTTTGTGTTCAAAAAATATTACATTGTCTAGGATCATAGTTTTAAAACACCTTATGATCCGAAAGGTAATGATACAAAAAGAAAAAATACAATGTTCTATGATAATCATCTACTATCCATGGTGATGATCATGATAATACACTATCGCTCGTGCCACTCTACGCAGATATCTCCGAAACTAGCCAGGAACGCCAGCAACATGCCTCTGGAGGCGTAAAGGAATATTTTCCATACTAGTCTCTAGTATGTATCTGGTCAATCTCTCCAGGTTCTGCCCTAATTCAGTGAGAATATCTGCTGCTTGATTCTCTGGCGGTGCGATAGGATCTGTTCACTTCCTCTCGAAGCGGCGGAGATTGGCTGATCTTCGTAGACCAACATCTGCATTTGAATTTTTGTCATCAATATTGGACAATTTAAAAAACAAAAAATTAGATTTAGGAACACATCAAAGTGATTTATTTATCTGACTCGTCCCATTAGGCTCCGGGAGGAGGAGCCATATCAGGATCACCACAGAAATCTATCCCTACATACGGAAAATCTTCAATGGCGAAGATCTGGTTCTGTAACTAGTGAAAGTATGAAGGTGTAAATCGAACAATCTCAACACCCTCACTATGACGAGCCATCACTTGCACCCAGTGGACCATCTGAGGCTCTCTGACCCCACCAGCATCAACAAAGATAATCTGGGGGGCAAGAGAAGGAATCCTCTCTAGAGCAAAAGAAGCTATGATAGCTCCATATCCAAAGTTTTTCAACTTTGTGTTCTTAGCTCTGGTCAATTGGACTTTTACATTAGCCAATACTCCTTCACACCAGTTGAAGATGGTGACTCTGTAGCACTCAACCGCTATCTACATCTAGGCTTTAGTAGCCACATGTGGAGCTGCACTCCCACACAATTTAGTCACTGTGAACGCAACTACTTTGAGTTCAAGACTGATAATGGTTTTTATATCGATTCGGTTGTCTTTTGGATCAGCCTCTTCGTTACAAAATTATTGTTGATAGCTAGCTATAGGCTGGCCACCTTGCCTAGCCCCCAACAAGGAAATAGGTTCTCCTATTTTGGAAAAACCTGTAAGGAAGTAAATGTCCTCTAGCTCAAGTTCGAGCCGGTGATCACCGATAATGAAACAATGTTCTTAAACATCCCACATGTTCACTAACCATGTTAATAACTCTACTTGAGCTCTCATGCCCTGCATTGCCCAATATTTGTATAATCCACAGTTTATCAATACACGACGTGTGGGAAAACTTCTGATAGTTACCTCATCCACTTCTTCATGTTCACGTTCTCTCCATTCAATCATTGTGGATACTCTACAATGGATGCATTAAAATATTAGACACTATCAAAATGAAAAATTTGGCTTAATTTGAGATAAATTAACTTTTTAATTTTGTTCACAGCGCCTCCGCACTTTTTGCATTAAAACAGTGTGAGCTACCGCACGCATTATACACAAAAAGTACGGGAATCCGATAATTTTCCTTTGGAAAATTATCAAGCTCTACAGGTACCGTAGGTATTACCTGCAATAACCCGAGGGTGATTTTTTGAACCTATTTTCCTCTTAAAAATTTATTTTAAAGCCTAAAAAGAGAATGTAAAAGGATAAAAATGAAGAGAAATGAGTTGTGGATTACCTGGACTCGACGGTTTTGGATTCGGATGGTTGGTTTTTCTGATATCTCCTTCGAAACTTTTTCTACCAAAAGCTCTCAACTTTCACTCTGGATGAAAATGGTAAAAATTTCTTGGTTTAAATCCTTTTTATAAGATTTTTTGAATAAATAAAATAATATTTTATTTATTTTTCAATTTGAAAAGTAGTTTTTCAAATTATTTTTACTTATATAAAACAGGTATGTTTAATGTTTTGAGTTTTTGTGTAGAATACAGGATTTTCAGGTGAAATAATCATTTTGACAATGAGTATGCTTTTTGCCACTTTTTCAAACTCGTTAAAAACTTGTGAAAAAAAGACACCATATGAGTACATTTTTATCACTTTTTCGAACTCGTTAAAACTTACAGAAAAAGAGAAACCATGGAGTTCTCTTTTAAGCCCTTTTTAAACTATCTAAACATGAAAAGATTGCCAAGTACTTGACTATTAGAACTCATTAAAGGAAATGAACAATCATCCCTTTAGTATAATTTTACCCCTTTTCCAGACTGAAATGGACTATTTACAAAAAAGGTATACGTTGAGTAATCATAGTCAATAGAGTTCTCTCCTGCATTATTTTATCCTTT
Source organism: Pinus albicaulis (assembly GCA_034641835.2). Lineage (NCBI taxonomy): Eukaryota > Viridiplantae > Streptophyta > Pinopsida > Pinales > Pinaceae > Pinus > Pinus albicaulis. The sequence goes on from CM076581.1 coordinate 579,245,230, forward strand.
TTCAAGCTTGAGGGACTAAATTTACGAAAAAGTACACCCACGGAGTTTTCTTAAGTTTTTCTTCTGACTCCCTAAAACTAAAAAACACCGAGTTTCACCTATACTGGACTCGTTAAAACTTAACAGTAAAGGACCTGTCAATTATAAACAGGAACGAACCACTCCTTCTTAGGGTTTGATTTTAATACTAAGTTGGACTCATCCAAAGAATGAGCTTACATTACAAGAAAATGTTATCCTCCTTAAGCTTGTCAAAAATAAAGAGGTACTTGCCAGAAATGGTGGGGGAAAAGAGAGAAAATGAATCCACTTATCACACTTCGTTTTAAAAAGTTGTATACCACTCTTGAACATGATACTTTTTTCACATTCATGTCTAGGTTGGGAAAATCCTTTGACCAACAGTTAATCAAACCACATTAAAAGTATTCAGCCAGTTTCTATGTATTAGCTTTAGGTCAATCGTCACCAAACCATCTGCAGTGTCATTATGTGTTCAAGAGATCAGTTAAATAAACCATTCATTGCAAAAATTTGTCTCCATTCTTGTTGGCCATCCCTAAGTCAGTCCTTGCTATATATTTCTTCAAAACTTGATCTAATGGTTTCATGTTGTGGGATTTCCTATGATGGATCAATTTCTATTGACGACGGCTCATCATCTAGACATTTGATTTAGAATCCTATCAGTACCTTGGGATCTGCATGCTTTAACAACAGGTTTCTTGCCTTCAACAACAGGTTGCATCATTGACCTTCGATCGAATGATTCTGTGAAATGTTCGACTTCAGATCACAAAATCACATTTCATAGATTGTAATGAGTACTTTGAGAGCCATTGTCATTATTGGTGGTTTCTCTCACACTTGTTAACTGTTCACATCATTGACTGGTAATCAAGTGGTTTCTACCATGTTCGACTTCGACGCAATCAATCGCATAGATAGAATCGTACTAGTTCGAGAAGCGGAAATCAAGACCCTGGATCTAGTTTCCACCATCCAGGCTGCGAGGAGTTTTATTATTCATCATATAGTAGACTATTCATAACAGATGGTTGCATCCATACTATGTCTACTACTTCATGTAATTCTAAAATCATTTCTATATTAGAACACGTAGTTAGTTTTGATCTGAGTATGGGCATGCCTACCTCAGTGATGAAATACATGTATATATATGCTTGCATTGAATGTTTTTTTCGGTTTCGACCGATGTGCCGACAGCCCGATCCTCAGAATTATAAAGCACTTCACTCTTCATAATTCTTCAAAAAACTCTTCAGAATTCGCACTTTAGGGGGAAATCCGTTACACTAAAATTTGTCACCATGACATCGAGTGTCTATATGGGTTCATCATTGCCTATTTATTGCTTCCTTAGAATTCTAAAAACATAAATTTCCCCAAATCAAGTCTTGGAACTAGAAGAAGCTCTTAAAAGTCCTAAAAAGCCTACTCCCACACTTTTCCTAGTCATTCCCAGCGGTACCGCAACTAATTGCTATAAAAACTGTGGTACATCCCGCACGTAAAGCTCATTAAAACTGCAGACCCCCATAAAAGGTAAAAAAATAGAAAAGTAAATTCTAGAAGCCCAGCTGGTCAAATATTCTCCCAGCTGGGGCCTTCTAGAAGAATTATTTGGTCAAGCTTTGCCCCTTCCATTCATGAACCATTATCCCTTCATGAATGGAGTAATCCCTTGGTTTTTGGAGCTAAAAACCCATGATGAGAGGGCTTTATCCCTTCCTTTTTGGAACTGAAACTACCTCCCTTTTGCTATAAATTGTAGCCAAGCTTCAGTCTCAAGGGTAGAATATAGATTGTATTTTTGTACCAAGTGCTTGCTTCTTGCTTTGGAGAGAGTATTTAGAATTCATATTTTTGAGAGGAATTGCTGAGTGATCATACTCTCCATATTCTGCATTGTTGGCATGAGAAATATTACGAACTCATGGCCATAGCTTTATGCCGATAAAGAGAGTCAGAGTCTTGTCAAACTAAGGAAAATGGTTGTTCGGGACCCTGGAAGAACCTGTACAAACATCAAGGTGTCATGGTTGTAAGGTTTCTTCTTTTATTCAAAGTTAATACAAATGGATTCTATTTTCTCATTAAGTTGTTCATGTATCTTTTGGATAATTTAATTCTTAGATTCCTTGATCACTAAGATAGATTTATGCTTTTGAATTATTACATCTCGTAGATGCTTTTGATCCCGTTTTCCTGCCTTTGATTGCAGATCTTATGTGTTGGATCGATAACTCCTGGAGCGACTGGATTGAAGACCAAACAAAGCATTGGACTTCAGGTAGGAGTATCTTCCTATAGTTAATTAATAATTCATAAGAAAATAGTCTAGAGAAAATGGTCTACATCTGTCTGTTTGTTTCTAGATTTCCTTAGGATACTAGGGAGATTTCTCTTGTCCACAAGAGGGATTAGTCCGTCTAACACTATCAGAGAAATGTCCTATCACCACCAGATCAACAACCAACAAACCTGTACTTGAGAGTAGCACATACAGGTATAGTGTGGAGAAGAGGGTAGCCCAAACCACTTGTAGAGCCAACGGACAAGGTGTATAAATGATAGCCTCCATCCTAATAGCCTTGACCAAGGACCTATGCTCTAGATAACATCGATTAGCAAAGCCCACCCGTCAATGAAACCCTAACTTACAATGCACTGCATTATGCTTGTGAGCATGCAACACCTACATAAAAATGGTACCCCCTCATAATCCAATGGTTGAGTGGAAGATAAATCTTTGTGGGTTAGAAATATATCACTCGAACGACCATCTAAAATGTCTATAATCATGAGAAATGACACCAATTTTATCTCATCAACTTCAAAGAAGGACATATCCACTTGTAAACATTCCCCAAGATGGTTATTTATCACCACGAGGGCTTGTTCTGGCAAGAGCTGAAATTTTAGGCCAAGTAGCCTAACCCAGATGGGGGATTTGTCCATATTCTCCCTCAAAATATTCAACACAGGGGACAAGTACCTGAGTATAAGGGGAAAAGAGAAAATTCTCCATTTTTTACCCATAACCAACTTAACCTCTAATGGGGTTGAGAAGAAAACAATAAACCGATCGCACCTAAGTACCTTGATGGGTTGCAAATTCACAACCCCATTCCTTGTGAGCCTATTATTTTAGTGTCTTTCAACTGTAGTGGTTCCCTTGAGCACAACCCAAAATATCAAGATCACTCATCTTGACAAATTGTTGCTTCTCAATGTCATCTCCCATAACCCTTGGAAAAGCCATAACAGAGCCCGAACAAAGAGGGAACCTGTGAAAACCTTCCACATGAAAGTTAACAGCCTAAGAAAGTAACTCGCAATATTCAAAACTTAGAAAGCCTTACAATGACACCTCTCCATTGCCAAGATTAACAACAAGCATGACAAAGACACTCTCCCAATCCAAAGGTTCATCCAAGTAATCCACAACAATATCCTCCATGTCGGGGACCAAAAGAGTGAATAAAAATGTCAAAATGTGGGGATTATGACCAATTCGAAGAATGAAAAAATTCTAAAGAAGTTAAGAATTGTCAGAACCACTACATAGACTGCCTATGTGTAAAAATCCACCATAAGTAAACCTCGCCCTTGAATCTAGAACCAAATTGGGGGATAAACCATCAAGAAAATCAAACCCTAAGTATGAAGAAGGTTGAAATGTTGAAAAACTAGATCGGAGCCATAACCTATCTTCTTACTTAAAATATTGAATTATGCTTTTTATATCTCCACCCTATGAGAGAAAAAAAAAATCTTTTGGGTCTAAAATACAAAAAGATAAAATAAAAAGTTGTGTTTTACAGGAAATGGTATACTTTATTTTATTATTGTTTCAATAGCTTCTCTTTAGTATAGTATGGAAACAATTTTTTAATCCAACATAAACATTTTGACTTGGTAAAAAACAAACAAAAAAATTAAATTAAAATATAAAATAAAATAAAATAATAAGAGGTGAAAATCTCTTGATAATTAAAACAATAAAAGTAATAAAATAAAATTAATATTTATAATTTGAACTATAAAATTATAAATTTAGCCTATAAGGCATAGAATAAATGGAGAGAATGTGTTCTGTTAAGGAACTTTGTAATATTCCTTTTTTTGGTGTCACCTATGACAGGGCTAGGAGGGACTTCCAGAGTTAGGAACAGACTAGTCAAAGGTACAGGTTGGTGTCAGCAGCGGGCCCAGGGGATTTTTGGAGAAGTTTTAAGGAGTTTCTATGTGGTCAGGTGGAATTCTCTTGATATATTCCATCATCCGAGCAGTTTGGATTTCATTCCAGTGCATTCCGACAACTTTCGGAAATTTGAGTTATTTATGGGTTTAACTCAGCTAATTACGCTCACAGTGGCATTCTGAGAGGAATACATGACAGAACACCTTAGTGTAATAGCTCATTGGAACTGGGACGAGGATACCTCCATGATGGGATAGTTGGACATGAGTTTCAGTGACCGGAGGAGATGTGGTAGCCGATTTACTCTTTTCTGCATTAAAAATGAATATTTTAATAAGAGGGAAAAGTGCTTCATGAATAAAATAATAATAAAATAATGCTCTAGAAGGCTCCAAGAGATATATAAAAGAAAGGGAGGAGGCCATTGAGGGATATCTTTTGGATCATATCATTTTCTTGTATGAGAGGTTTGAGACGTGGTTCTCTACTTCAGCCGTAGCCCCAAGATGGAAACCCTCGGGTGATTTGTGAGTGTTGGACGAAAACCCAACTCTCTTGAGGAGACTTCATTCAGAAGTTTCACAGACCTTCAGAGATTGGTGTGAGGATCATTCAGATCTTCAACTTGTTCTTCATCATCTTCAGTGGGTTTAGTGACAGCTGTTGTCGGAGGGAGAGTGCAGCAGTTCAGTTTTGAGGTCAGCACAGTGCAACATCTCGTATTGGTGGCCAGTTCTCCGTCTTAGCTCCTTCTTTGGGTCAGATGTATTTGTAACCCTAGTTATTATCTATAATCAAATGCTAATATTCTTCCTATTTGATGTGTTGATAGATTGCAGTGCTTATATGTTTATTTTATATGGCAATATTCTATTGAGTAGATAGTGATTTTACGACATATTGTGGAGTTTAGTTATTTTTCTGCATTTTTAATTAAAATATCCCATCCAAGATATTACAAACTTCATGGTGAAAAGGTCATCAGTTGGAAACCTCGGTGGGAAAAAATATAGCCATGCTAAGGGTTAGTGTGGCCCAGGTCTCGTGTGATCCCTAATTGATTTTGATGACTTATATGCCCCTAGGTCATAGCTACTCAAGCCATGGGTTATGCATTCTAGTAATTTCAATACTCACATTACCTAACAAACAAAAATAACTATAGAATTATCGTGGTTGAAAAGCCCATGAAATTTCATAACCCATGGTATTTTATCATTATATTTGTTATGATGGAGCCTATTTAAATGCTTGAGAAAATCTATTATGGAATTCAAGAGGACTTTAGATTCATCTTAACTTTGGAATTAATCCCTCTTGGTGCTTGGTAGATCTAGATTTCAGATTGATCTAAACCGGTTTACATTTTGAATCGAAAGAGTATAAGTATTTTATTTTGTATATATATTTAAAATAATGTACTTTTACTTTACAGATTACATTTATTACATAATTAAAATTGGTTTGTGAATATTTATTTAAAAACAATTATCATACTTAACTATGGGTTTCATCCACCACTTATAATGTGAGAAATAAATATTTTTAACTCAACCAATACCAAATCATCCATAAAGAATGATATCATCTTCTAAATTCTTTAATGTGATTAATTCTTGTAAAATTGATTTTTTAGGTCCATTTTAGTTCTCAAAACTCTCCTATTGGCAATATAGTTAAACTATATTGAGTTGGCATAAAGCGGTGTTTGTTTTATGTTCTAGATTACAGTAAGCCAAGATTTATTCTATATATAAGTCGCTCCTTTCTCTGAAAAAATGTGCAATTATCCTCGATTTTCATACTTTATGCGGAATAAAATAGAAATATCTCAAGATATAAATTTACCTACCTAAATAACTCAGGATCCCTTTTGATAAACCAACAATTTAATGAGGTTTTCATACATGCCCCCCTTACAAGCCCCTATAGTGATTAGAACACTATGGACAATGTCATATCCCCCATACATCTGTATCTATCACATTTCGTTTGAGATTTTGGTTAATCATTCCAAAACCAGTTATAATGCAATATTGGACATTGTACTTTTCTGCAAAGTGGACACATTATTTATTTTTTCATATAAACAAAATTTCCAATCCACATAAGGAATGAATGACATGTGACAACTCCCATTATATAGGTGTCATTTCATTATAAGTTCCCACATCATTTGTCAGATTCCTGTATTAGTTCATCAATTTATCATAAAAAAAAATTTTGGTATGATTCTTCTAGAGTTGAATTCCCTTTAGGAGCATTTTTCGACACAACGAAACTGACTTTCCAATTATTTTGCAAGAAACCATTTTCATGGGTATGATTATTATATAGTTCAATTCCCTTTACAAACATTTTTGGGCACATTCGCACAAGTTTTCCAATTCTTTTATGTGCAACCAGTTTTTGTGCATAGGTTTCTTGCGAGTATAGGATGAATGATGTAGGTTGTGTTTCCTGCTATGACTTTTGAGGTTTTTATCTGTAAGTTTTTTTGGTTTTCTCCTACATGGTTTTTCAATTGCAAATTTCATACCTTTATTTTATGAATTTTGATTGGTTTCCTATAATGTGTTTTTGTGAGCTTTTTGTTGCATTGTTATATTTTTCAAGATTTCTTGTTGCAATGTTTTTGTGTAAAGTGACAAGATATAAATAGAAGTTATATTTTTTTTCTTATAAAAAGAAAGTGGTTTGGGATTTCTTTGGATATGGGACTAGATCATCAACTAGTGTATATAAAAAGGAAAGTGGTTGTTACAACTAGTAAGCCACCATCTACTAACCTCAATCACCTAGTCACCACCAACATATCCACTAGGAACATAAGAGGCACCTTAAATAGGAGAAACATCTCGTAGAAATATTCATCATCCCTTTCTTAGGTGGTATCTCTCTATTATGGAATCCTTCACTACTTTGGCATCCTATGACATCTCTGAACCGGTATTATGCATGTAATAAAGATCAATTGAAGCAGAAAACAACAATAGAAATTGTGTTGATCCCAACAACCAAATTTTATTCATGTGGTTGGTGCCAATTTTCATGGTCATATGTACAAATCATTGAATTAGGTCATCTACAAAATTTGTTGAATTGAAAGGGAAAAATTCATGGTATCTATTATTAATTATTTAATATTTTAGGATTCACTGGTTAAATCGAAAAAATATCCAGATTCACTACTTGTTTGTCTCTCTCTACAGCAATATTGAGAGAGTATTAATTCTCTTCAAACATTTTGAATATTAATGCAATAGATAATGGAAAAAAATATATAATTATTAATAGAGAAGACAATGAAAATATACTATGATTGATTGCTTGATTGTAGTAAAGAAAAGATAACATTAATGACTAGGTAATGATTTTTTTTATCTGTAATGAGAAATTTATATAGATCAAAGTTTTTCATCTTCGTTGCATGTATAAGAGGTGATTACATAGGATTTTACAGGAGTTTATCTAAACCTGTAGCCTCATCCACACTATTATTTTCCTTATCTACTTTCCTACTTACTAGCCTAAGAAACACAGTGTCTTTGGAAGTGTACATTATCCAAAAGACCTATAAGGTCTTACAAAACTTGTAGTACATCACAAAATTGAAATATTTTTCTCTAGAGTAGATACCATGATTGTTATCCTCCATAGGAGATACATTCAAATCCAACATAGAAATTTTACGATAACTTCCCTTAAACATGCTAGTGGAGAAATGAAAATATAAGGAACTGATGGCCACCCACAAATCCTCCAATTGTTGCTTAATACGATCCAAAGAATCCTCATTTTTCTTCTACTATGTCTATTCCTTCATTATTTTCACTAAAATTTACAATTTTTCCTCTAAAACCTAGTTCATTGTTTCACACATCTCTTGATTGACCTCCATCCTATCAAGATATTGCATGCTAGAGTTTTCATGGCCAAATACACACCTAGAATTCCATGTTCCCAAGTTTCAATGGATAATGCAAGGTCACTGGGGAACCTATGTGAGAGGTAATATGAGATACATTTGATAATCCTACTTTTATTTCCACAAAGTATATGTAACATAATCTCGTGCTCAGAACACCAATCGAGTAGGCTGAAAAAACATAAGGGGTAGAAATTTCTAAAATTAAAGCTCCATGCCATGACATAACCTAACCTCCCTTATTTCATGAAAGTGTAAGCCTTGCATTTATTTCCTTTGTGACTTGACACCCTTATCCCTAGAGGGAACATTCCCCTGAGTTTCCATATCCTTCATGCTTCTCCTTGCATTGAGCATAAGAATGTTCCAAGCATTGGATCTAGTCTACTTTCCCATGACACTCATTCCCTCCACTATACCATAAGAATAATTTTATTATTTTGTAGTTTTTTTATAATATGAAAAATAAAAATAAAAATTTTAAAAAAGAGAGAGGATGGAAAAATTTTATTTCGTTAAGTTGGAAGCAGAGTCAATTGTGTTTACCTTGAACCAAGCACCTAGTTATGAGTCTTTTCCTTATCGGGATGGGATTTCGGGATGGGATTTAGTATGGCCTTAAGAAGCTGAAACTTCTTCTAGAGTTAGTGCTCCTTGAGTTACTTACTCTTCCAGTCAAATGGAGAGTTTATTCATGCCTCTTATATCTCATACTTATACAATGTTCATATTGGTCCATGCTACCTAACTCACAAAATGTGTCATGATTTTTTTTAAGGGAAGTAAAACTAAGTTGTGTTAGCCATTCTACACTATCTCTTGACTGATTCATTTGGTCATACCATGTTCATCAAGTTACTCTTAGTATCATATCTGCATCCCAGTCATGTGCTTGTGTCAATATAGAATGTCCCCATTGACTTCTTCCTGACGAATCTACTCTTATCAACACTGAAAAATTTCTCTAAGAGTACCCATAGAATCACACCCTAGCTCTATTTCCATCATTGATAAGTGACCTTGTGCCCAACATCGATTTTAATCATTGGTCATTGACTAGGAAGTTTCCCTTGTGTTCAATCTCAGCTTACATTGTCACACATTAGGATTCATGCAGTACCTTGGTTTCCATTTGGCCCTATTGGTGGATTCCTCACCTCTAGTATAAAATTTTATTATTGGTTGGTTTAGAGGGTCTCTTCCATGTGCTATTCCATATGGTGTGTTGGAGCGGGGTCCCTTAGGACCGCAATTTTGATAAAGAATAGTATTTTTGTATTTTTGAGTCATGCGCACTAAGCAATGCATAGGTAAAGGGGCTTTGGGGCAGGTCAAAGAACCTCATGAGTTGTAATGGGAAAAAGGGTATAAACTATGGGAAAACCTTAGACGAGCATAGGCTAATGATATAAATAGAAGTATAGATCAAGTCGGAGGGAGAAGTAGTTAAGTCTGAAGTAATTTTTGGCATGATATTATGAGTTGTTAAGTGAATTTTTCTGAGTTTAGAAGGCTCTTACTGGTTGTGTGCGCGGATACCTTAGTCCTACTGTGTGCGGACCCCGTTGGCTATGTGCATAGGAGGAATTGAATTATTGTAAGGAGATTACAAATTTTGAATGAATAAAGAAGTGTTTTGGATAGCTCTAAGTATCAAATGCATCCAGGTTGTGCTTTATGATCTGTTTCTGTGTATTATTTATGTTTACTGCATTATCTATGCTGGATCAGTTGCGTAACTATTTTATGCCTTATATGAATGTTGAATGCATAGATCTGTTACTATAATATCTAAATATCAATTTGGTAAGGCTATTGAAGGGATCACAAAGCCTTATCCTGCACGCGCGCACGATAACCTGCGTAAAATGACCTAGATATGCCTGGTTAGGGTTTCAGGTTAGGGTTTCTCTTATGAAAGTTAGACTGCTATTATTATAAGATATGGAGCCACCCACATTATTTAATTCTCTCTCTCAGGGTGTGGAAACCTAGTTCCAGCACCCCCCCATACTGCTTCGGGTGAGACTTTGACTTGCGCAAGTAGGTCACTGCCGAAAGGGCGAGTAGTAAGAGGGTTTTGTTGGTTAACCTTAACTCTGAAGTTGGGTTAGGACCCCTTAAACCAACAAATGGTTTCGTTGCAAGGACCAAGATAATTTTGAGAGAGAAATAGGGTGATGGGGCAGCCCTTAAAGCCTAATTTAGAAGACTTGTTTGAGAATAAAATTCAGGAATTTCCATTAAGGAGAGCAGAAGTAAGAAGTTGTCTACTGAAGATTGGAAACAATAGTATATCTTTACAGAGGTTCACAAAATTTTCTTTGTGACCTTTGCAGAGGAATTACAGGAGTGGTTATTAAGGTTATTTGAGTTCCAAACCTGTTGGAAGGACAATAAGGTCATTCAGTGGCACCTAAGTTGATCCAACAGTTAGAATAGACTGAAAACTATATCACCCATACTTTAGATCATTGGGTTGACAGAATTTTAGGATGGTTTGTAATCGAGTTTTTAGTAGAGTATTTTTATCATATTCTGAGGCTGAAAGGAGGTACTTCAAGGGACCGAGAGGTAAATCCATATGATCCCTACCCTTGCTGATTAAGATGATATTGTGTGAAAAGGGTGTTTTTAGCAGTCACACTAAGTGAATGACCCCAAACAAGCTAGAAAGCACTACGCGCAGCAGGAAATACTATCGGGCTAACCAGAGAGGGGATAGATCTATATACAACCCTCTAAGAAATTCACCTGATAGTGATACAAAGAGTAGTGAGGCTACATGCATTATAGGTAGCCCTCCATCTACTCCGCAGCCGAACTCGCACAAGGGTAAGTAATCTCCTACTCCACCTCATCCACAACCAGGAGATGATATGGTTGCACACATGAAGCTACCGACCTTCAAGGGTGTTGGAGATGAAGATATGGAGAGGTTTTGGTTTGTTGCAAATGCAGTATGGACTGCACAAAATGTTAAAACTGATGCTGTCAAGAGAGCGCAACTAGCTATGGAATTTGAAGGTCACGCTCTAGACTGGATTTTGGGATATCTGACTCAATACGCTAACCTGATTATTGCTCAGATCAAGGAAGCTTTGAAGCAACAATTCAGAAATTCGAAGTCCTACTCACAGTGTGTCATAAAGTTAAAAGACATCAGGCAAGATCCAACTGAATCTGTTTGGGAAGTAGATCAATGGCTGAAGCGCACAATCAACGAGGGAGGATTTATCTATGATGATAAGAAGCATAAGGAATGGTTTATTGCCATTCCCTTGCCACATCTATGCGAGCCTATGAACCAGCAAAAGGTTGATTCTCAGGTTTAAGCTCTGTAAGTTGATATGAAGTTGGAAGTTGTGCCCCGAGCTGATGATCACTTTGGTGCTCTTCAAATATAAAATCAGTTGGAGGCAATGCACTTGTAGATTCAGAACCTGTGCAAAGATAGGGGAAAGGAAGTTGGAACATATGTATGGTGTATACCTTTTAAGGGTTCGGGCCACACAAAATATCAGTGCACTTTATTCTCTGATTACATGCAAGTGGGAGGGAAAAATCCATTTCACCCTAGGGATGTTGTAGGACCAAGTGGTTCTCCCCAACTATGGTGCACTGACTGTAAGGTAGATAGACAACATGACATGAACCACTACCCTCGATTGGGAAGTTATGAGCCAGAATTTAAGCAACAATGGTGCAGATTTTTCCCTTGAGATGGCCATGACGAACACCACTGCCGCACATTTGACCTAATGATGGACAATGCCAACCTATATAGGGTGTAGGCCAACCCAAATTCACCAGAATCTCCCTCTAGGTGTGGAGGATCTCTAGCAAGAGGAAGGGGAGGAGGGAGAGGAGGTGGCGTAGGTTGTGGATGAGGATAATTGATCTGCTATAAATATGGATATGCTGGACATTATGCGTGCGACTATCCAAACCCCGCATGACAGTATTGTAGGTATTGCAGAAAATTTGATCACGTTATCAAATATTTCCTTGTTTTGATCACTATAATGCAAGAAAAGAAACAACAAATGCCCACGCAGAACATACAAATGGTTAAAGATGAGCCACGCGATGATGATCCAAGTGTAAACATAATTAAACGCAGTGGTGCTGCTACCTGAGGTGATGAGGAAAAGAAGGTTGATGCAGAGCCATTGATTAGGAAGACCTCTTAAAATAAGGAAGGACTCAACCTACAGAAGGAAAAGGATACATTTATTGAAGCGAGGGAGGATTTTTCTACTACAGGTGCGTCCACATCCAAGCCAATAGTGGAATAAAATAATAATGATGAAGTCAAACCTTTCCTGCAAGCCTGCATTAAGATATTGCGTAACCAGAAAGCAATAGACAACCTTCAGGCCCTGATACATAGGTGCACAGACAAATAATTTCCTCGAACTGAAACTAAGGCTGTGAACAATATTTATAAGAACAAGAAGAGAACTCGACGAGAGATGTGAATGACTGTGAAAATTGGAGAATATGAGATGGACCAGGTCATCTTGGAGTTAGGGTCTAATGAAAATGTCCTACCTAAGAAGACCTAGCATAATATGGGTGAACCAAATTTGGAATGGTCCACCATTCAGTTGTGCATGGCTAACCAGAAAAAGATCATTCCACTTGGAAGGCTTCCACAGGTTCTGGTAGATATTGTTAGAGTAAAGGTACGTGCAGATTTTGAAGTGATAAAAATTGTGGATGATGCTGACCCTTACCCCACGATGCTAGGGCTAGATTGGGCCATTGATATGGGAGGTATCATCAACTTGAAGCACAGAAGCATGATCTTTGAAAATGATGGTACATAGGTAATAGTACCTTTGGAACCAGTGGAAGGAGAAAGATATACAGAACCAGTGTGCAAAGGAGATGATGTTGACCATATTTACAAGCTGACTGCATGGGATGAGGATTGGATTAAACCTATAGCTCATGGCATGCTGAATTGGGAAAAGGATAGCTCGTGCTTCTCATATTTAGATGGGGAAATGGAGAACTAGCAGAATCGGTTGCATGATGCTTTGCGTTACGCTGCCTTAAGATCACTAAAAATTTCAGATGGATCTCCTCAAAGGTAAGGGAATTACCCTATTTTGATGGTTCTGGTAGTGTTCTATTATTTTTGGAAAATTTAGAAAAGGTTGTCCCAAAAGAACGGAGGGTCTGGTTGCCTGATCTGGCCATGTGCGCAACTACGGCACGTTGATGGGATACGCACAAAGGGAGCTTTAAGGATTGGGAGGAATGCAATAAAAAGATGAATTTGTGCTTCAAATCACCAACTGCCCCACTAGATGAACTCTTCTATGGTCAGGGTGACTCACACAGGCACCTAGCCATGTGGATGGAGGTTTGTAACAAGAAGACCTGGAACGAATGGGTTCATATTTTTTTCCATTTGTTGGGACCGATACGTGCTACATGGTATTTGGAAATGGAGTTGCACCGAGAAACTCACCATTGGATAACAATGACTGACATTTTTCTATCAACCTTTAGCTTGGTCGGAGGTTCAGAAGAATTGGATGAAGCTCTGCAGGATATATAAGAACTTTTCTTTAATGAGTCTAGGCCTTAGATAGAATGTGTTGCGCCAGCATGGGAAGCACAGATGCAAGACATGGTCAACTGCAGGAATCTGTCAGTAGAAGATAATGATAAGATCCAAGAAATATCAACATCCCCGAGTCTAAAGGGGAGCACGCAGTGGCAGGGACCTTATTAGGGATAATGGATGTAGCTAAGCCCCTAAATCTAAGGGAAGTCAACATTGGGATAGAAGAGTAGCCCAAGTTGGCCAAGATAGGAGATTATTGGGAGGATGACACAGTCAGAAAAATTGTGGAGCTATTGACAAAATATCAGGACCTGTTTCCCACAAAGTTCTTTGAGCTCAGGGGAATTGTAGGAGATTTGGGAGTGATGAAGATCACTCTGAAACCAAATGCACGCCCTGTCAAGCATCACCCATACCAATTAAATCCCAAGTATAAGCAGAAAGTGAAAGAGGAATTAGAAAATATGGTTGTTGCAGGCATCATTGAGTTTGTGGAACAGTCTGATTGGGTGAGCCCCATGGTTGTTGAAGAGAAAAATACCAAGGGAGAGATAAGTATTTTTGTATATCTGCGCAAGCTGAACGATGCATGTGTGCATGATCCCTTCCCTGCTCCATTTTCAGATGAGATATTGGATAATGTGGGAGGACAAGAGGCTTAGTCCTTTACTGATGGATTTTCAGGGTATCATCAGATCCAAATTGCACCATAACACTAAAGGAAAACCACCTTTGCAACGGAATGGGGGTCTTTCCAATACACTGTTATGCCTTTTGGATTAAAAAATGCACTAGATATCTTCTCGCACATAGTAGTAGCTATGTTTAAATAATTCATGCACAAGTTATTGGAGGTATATTTTGAAGACTGGACTATGTTTGGGCTAGTAAAGAAGCATGTGTCCAACCTACGCATGATGCTTGACACTTGTAGGAAGCACCAGATTTCTCTTAACTTGAATAAATGTATATTATGTGTTCCTTTTGGAATCTTGTTGGGCCATATTGTGTGTCAACAATGATTGATGGTAGATCCAGCCAAAATTGAAGTTATTATTAACCTAGAAGTCCCTACTAATGAAAAATAGTTGTGCTCCATTCTGGGACACACTTGATATTACAGAAAGTTCATTCAGGGATATTATCTCATCACTACACCTATGGAGAAATTGTTGAAGAAGGATTTATCCTTTTTCTGGGATGAGGAATGAAAAAAAAGATTTGAGTTACTGAAGGAAAATATGGTGATTACACCTATTCTGATATTCCCAGACTGGTCCAAGATCTTCCATGTACATGTTGATGCATCTGGTATAGCACTTGGAGCTGTGTTAGCGTAGCCAGGAGGAGACATTGATCACCATGTTTCTTTTTCCAGTAGGAACCTCTCTAGTGGGAAGCACAACTACTCAACCACAGAAAGGTAAGGGTTAGAAATGGTCTATGCTCTGTAGAAGTTTAGGCATTACCTTCTAGGAGGGCACTTCAAGATGTTTACTAACCACTCTACTTTGAGATATCTAGTCAGTAAGAATGTGTTTGGGGCAAAAATTTGTAGATGGCTGCTCCTATTTTAGGAATATGACTTCCAGATCATTTTGAATCCTGGTAGATTGAACGTTGGACCTGATCATTTATCATGCATTGAGAATGGGAAGGAACCAACCAGTTTGGAAGAAGGATTACCAGATGAGTATTTATTTTCCATTAATGTGGTTTATGAGCACTTTGCTAATATTATTCACTTTCTCACCACTTGAAGTGCGCTTGCTGATTATTTAGTGCAAAAAAAGGAGTTGGTTTTTCACACAGCTAATTTTACAATGATTGCTGGTAAATTATACAAATTAGGAGCAGATGAAGTCTTAAGAAGGTATGTATTGGAACATGAAAGATAGGACATCTTGGTTGAGGCTCATGGAGGAGTGGCAGAAGGCCACTATGCAGGGAAGGCTACTGCACAGAAGGTACTCTGTGCTGGTTTATGGTGGCCCACACTACACAACGATGCACATGCATACTACCGAGCTTGGGATGCATGCCAAAGAACGGGGAAGCCCTCACGTAGAGATGAAATTCCCCTGCATCCTCAAATGGCCCTGCAGGATTTTGATAAATGGGTTATAGATTTTGTGGGACCTATCATTCCTCCGAGGAAGAAGACTGGTGCACGCTACATTATCACTGCAACAAATTATATAACCAGATGGGTAGAGGCTAAGCTAGTTAAGGATTGTACTGCAGAAACTACTGCACACTTCAGTTTTGAAAATATCTTAACTAGATTTGGGTGTCCGAAGATATTGATGAGTGATAGGGGTAAAAAATTTGTTAATGCAACCATTGAAGCTCTAACAGAGGAATTTCAGATGCATCATCAAAACAGTACTTTGTACCACCCTCAGGCAAATGGTGCGGTAGAAGCTTTTAAAAAAATCCTAGAGAATGCACTCATAAAGATCTATAACGTAAATTGGAATGATTGGGATGTGCACATACCTTCAGTGTTATGGGCTTATTGGACCAAATGCAAGAAGTTGACTGAGAGAACACCTTTTAGGATGGTCTATGGATCATAGGGGCTTCATCCAATGAACCTCTAACATATCATGTGCAATCATAGCAAATTAAAAAATACCCTTAATTTGAGTACATATTGGAAAATGCCTCTAAAAAACACAGTATTTAACCCCCTACCAATATAAACCCAATACACCTTCCCAATTTAAAAAACCCCTAATTTCATTATATATTGTAGGTATCCATTTTTTCATTAACATTTTTTATACCTGCCAATATAAAAACCCTTCACCCCCTATATATCCCCCAATATATTGTGTCATTTTTTGTCATTATATATCCCCCAATATGAACTGTGCTATAGTATTTCTCCCTCAATGAAGCCCCCGCGCTATGGATAGGAAGAAATCATGGCAATGGAATATATCGTCTCGAGCCTGCGCATCACAACATTCACTAATATGGTTGAGCCAGCCATCATGGAGGAATGTGTAGCACAACTGGTTGCCTTAGAATAGGATTGGTTCATTTCCAATTTTCATCAGTAAGTGCAGAAGGCGCGCGAAAAGTCCTAACATAATAGACACATATGACAAAAGGCATTTAAAGAAGATGATTTGGTTTTGATTTATGTCAGTCAGTTTGCACGCCACCCAGAGAATTTCATGAAACATTGGTTGGGGCCATATATTGTGAAGTAGATCATTGATGGAGGAGCAGTGCGCTTTGCCACGTTGTACGGCGAGAGTCTTCCCGGGTATTTCAACGGAAGTCGATTGAAGCCGTATAGGGATAACCTTGCGCCTAAAAAATGACTATATGGTTGGAGAATGGGAATCCACTTATCTCTGCACTATGCAGGGAAAGGCACAGATAGGTATGAAAAGAGCACAGAGGTAGGGCATAACAGAAGAAACTAGCCGATGTAACAGTAAAACTGAGTAAAACTTGGTGAAAAAGAAATTTTATTGTTAAAGGGAGCGGGTTTTCTACATTTAATGAGGAGATATGATGGGATTTTTTACCGTTTTTACAGGGATAAGATGCATTCAATTTAGATCCGACTATTTTCACCTTGGATCATCTATAAAAGGAAGGGCACAACTCATATTCTGTTCCTTTTCTTTCTGAGTTTATCACACCTTGAATTTGTATGTGAGTTGCGCCATATATCCATCTTTGAGAACTGTATGTTTGGCTGTGAGACCCCCGCATCTAACGTAAGCAACCTGGAACTCATATTTAGACCAAGAATGACGACCACAAACCCTTAGAGTGCACCCTCTGAAGAGAAATCCATGTCACTCATAGCGTCTACAGAGCCGGGTCAGACAATGTTCATGAAGTAGTACCGAAAGTCCAAGAAGTCACATCCACACCAACTAAGAAGAAGGGAAAGCTGACCAAGGGGTCATTCTCCAAGCCGCAAAAATCCCCTAGAAATTTTCCATCCTGACGCTCAGCCACAAAGGATAGGTCTACTATCGGTGACCCTACAAAATGACCCATGAGCGCAACTGAGGAGGCCTTCTTTTTCGAGCCAATTTCATGGCGGTTGATGTATGTCAAGCTGTGTAGACCCTCTGTGAAAATTCCCAATGATGTAGACATGGTTCGGGACTACTTGCAGATTTCGCTGATCCCAGAGGTCGTTCCTGTGAATGGAGATATGTTTGGAAAGACCCCCCTCGTCAAATTTGACGACTATGACCAAAAAAACGAGGATATGTTCCCCGAGATGGCACATGAATACTACTTGGAGCATGTGTTGTATGATGATGTGATGAAATTATAGCCTATTCCATGGGGGCACGGGCTGAGCAACATAGGGATCCTTAATTTTCTAAGGATTCCTCACTTCGGGAGGTACACTATTACAACTATTTGGGTGCGCCAGTTGTTGGCACTAGTGCAAGATGGGTGCTTATGGATCCAAGGTAAATTTTAGATTGATGCCACATTAATCCACCAGATCACCGGCCTACCCAATAAGGGGCCCTCTCCCATGGCCTAGTATGGGAAACTCTGGAGCTAAAGGTAGCTACAAAGGTTAAAAAAGACTACAAGGTGGGGAGGGACACTAGGGGGTTCTTGGTGTAGTAGATTGAGGACTCGAAAGTGCGCCTAGGAACCTCAGTCCTTGGTTGTAAGATGATGCATAAGTGCCACCCTAATTCATTCCCTGCGCATGTAATCGCATTAGCAAGACAATGTGATAAAGGGGTCAACTAAAACAGGTCCCAATACCTCTACGAGGAGTTTCTGGAAAACGTGCGCGAGGCGCAAGAAGAAGGCAAGAAATTTTGTTACTCCTTGTTATTAATTTGATTGCTTTGGTGGCTTGAGAGACACCGAAGGGTGCATTCCTCCCAGAAGTAGAGCCTGGTGTATGCAAAGGGGTGTGCTACATCAATCTATGGGATTCGCCCAACCCTAAAAGGGTAAAGGAGAATAATTTTTTTTGGGTTTCATTTGAAGGTGCACTAGCAGTAGCCATACACTCACAGCCTAGATTCTCCCCAACAGTGTACGAGAAGTATTGATGTATTACAAAATTCCAAGAAACCATGCACCATGTGCAGATCTGGGCACACAATGACCTTACATGGTACAACTTGCCATTTATGGTGATGGAGGTGGAGATTGAACAAGTCATTATGACCTGGTCTACAGCGTGGAAGGTGGGGCTCGAATCCACCCAGCCCGTCATAGCTTCAACGTCTGGAAAAGAGACAACACCGGTGGGAAAATAAAAATAATCATAGGAGCACAACGGAAAAGATACAGCGATGGGCGCAAAAAAATACGCTAAAAAATATACCAAGGAAGAAGAGAAAGACATTGAGTGAGAGCTTGAAGGAGAAGCCAAGGTGGACCTTGGAGGCTTAGATGGTCTGGATGGCATAAGAGCTAAGTCTCTTAGAGGCATGAAGCGTGATGCAAAACCTCCAAGGGCACGCACAAGAAGAGGAAAGGCTTGAAGGATGGAGGCGCCGAAGATGTCACCTTGATGGAGGAGGACATAGATAATATCACCGATGTCATAGCACCAGCCTCCAAATATAGGTCGATAGCCATGGAATAACACTATAAGGCAGTTGTAGAAGCATTACAGTCAGGGTTGCAGGTGTTTTAGTTGAAGACTGAAAACATCCAGGCGAGCGAGAATCAAGTGAGGCTGATTCAAGCGAGCCAACCTACAATGATGATCATCAACACAAAAGACAACGGGATCTAGCCCTTCCTGGGCACAGCAGTTACTGTCGAATAGCCTGAGTTGCGCGCGCAAGTGTAGACCTACCCAAAAGTTGGGATAGATTTTTCCATGCTTCCGAGTGGCAAGCTACATGCAATAAAAATTATTATTACGGACGAGTTACAGTGCAGGGAGGCACGCATGCACCAACAACTAAGTGAAGCTGAGGATAAAATCCATGCAAATGCTGAATAATCCCTCTAGTCTCAGACAACGCAACAGGCCGCAATAGTGTAGAAAGCTGAATTGGAGCACTTGATCGATCGATTATGTGGAGACCTACCAAAGGTGGCCATCCTTGATGGTGTCATGTCGCAGGTTAAAATCGAAATTTTGGTAGCAACGCTGAAATCCTCTAGAATATAAGAACAAAGAGTGAAGGCAGAATTTGAGCAACAAATCACATAGCTGCAAGCCAAGTTGTAGCCAGAAACTCCCCCAGAAGTACGCACGCATCACGTGACCTTAGTTAAGGAAGCTTCAGATAGTATTCTAGCCACTGTCGAAAAAGGTACCACCCTACTAGAGACAAATATGGGACTGTGGACATCCACGCAGATGAATCCACTGGTCAGGAATATTTCATAGGAATTGTGCACCAAGGATCAGGCGTTTGATGACTTCCTGGAGGCCCTGCCTACTTTTGTACCTGATCAACAAATGGCCTGATTGCAAACAAGCCAGATATTGCAAGATGAAGTGGAGGAGTTGCGCAGGAAGAAGCACATAGTGACAAAACATATGAAGCCCTGGGTCGATGAAGTGATGAAGTTATTGTAGGACCTGGATGTTGTTGTGAATAATTTGAACCAAACCTATCAAAGCATAAATCTCGCTGCAGAAGGGCTGACTTCGCAGAAATTGGTCGACACAACATAGAGTGTAGTTGATCAAAGCGTGAGCATCCTTTCGCCCTTCATTTCTGCCATCGAGGAGCTACAAACAAAGATGAAGACCCCAGCACCACTGTGACTCAGGACAAGTCACAAGATTATGTTTGGGGATTGTTGGAGAGGGGTCCCTTAGGACCGAAATTTTGATAAATAAATAGTAATTTTGTAGTTTTGAGTCTTGCGCGCTAAGCAATGCACATTTCATGGGGCTTTGGGGCAGGTCAAAGAACCTCATGAGTTGTAATGGGAAAAAGGGTAGAAACTAGGGGTCGCAAACCATAGTTTGCGGACCTTAGATGAGCATGGGCTAAGGATATAAATAGAATTATAGATCAAGTTAGAGGGAGAACTAGTTAAGTCTAAACTAAGTTTTAGCATGATATTTTGAGTTGTTAAGTGAATTTGTCCTAATTTAGAAGGCTCCTATTGGTTGTGTGCGCGGAGACCTTAGTCCTTTTGTGTTCGAACCTCGCTGGCTGTGTGTGTTAGCAACCTATAAATATAAGAATCATAATTTTGACTTGATTGATGGTAGTCTTGTAAATATGTACAAACTTTGCTTTCTGCAAGTTATTTTCCCATATTTCGTAAAAAATAAAAAATAAAAAAAGAGGGTAAAAAGTCCTAAAAGAAACATCAAAGGACTTAGAAAAAATAATATACCCCAAAAGAAAAAGATGAATAAAGCATGAAAGTGTGCAAGACTAAATGCCACTACTTTACTTTTTGCAGTTGATTATGGCACAATGTCAATAAATGTCGTAGTCCATGATGAGTTGAACAATTTAATCTTGACTTATCATGTTTCAATTTAATTGTTTTAGAAAGAGAATGAAGAATTGCCATACAGTTTAATCATGACAATTCAGTAGTTAGGTAGAGAATAAAAGAATCCAACAGTTTAATCTGGATTCTTGGATGAAATATGTTTAGAATTAGATAGTTTTAATGCGGGAAATCCATTTTAAATATCTTTCACCAGGCTACAATGACTAATTCCCCCTCCCCATAGCAATTTTATATTCTAGACTGTCAGTCAAAGAGGCTCAAGGCATTTCCTTGACTTCTGTTGGGACCGGACCCAAGGCTCAATGACTAATTAGTTGAAAATGTTAAGTTTCTATAATAATCCCAGAAATTTTCATCATTTACCCCTTCATGCACTCATCACCATTTAACTTCATAAGTGAGAACTCTTTTCTTACTTAAATATTACATAAAGGCCCATTTGATTAACTTCCTCCATTTTACAAAACATAAAACCCTCAAAAAACATGATATACTAAGTAAAAGTGAATGAGTTATGAAAATAAATCTTTACTCTAATTTTCACTTTCCTTTGTTTTATTTATGAATTTTGAGTATTCGTTGTCCCTTTTCATATTAACACTTAACATATTTTATTAACTCCCTATCAAATATCCTAGTCCTATTAATATAACTTCTTTTTTATTTAATATCCCAAAAAACCCACTTATTATATGCTTTTATGTCAGAGATATTAATCACATGTTGAAACAACATCCCTAAATTACCCCTTTGACATAAAACTACCCTAATAAAATACCCCTGCCCCCCTATAGTTTTAGAACTTTAACTAAATCTAAAACTATATAATATAATTAAATTTTCAAAAAAGCGCATTTTTACATACTCTGTATTTAAAATAGTGCAGAAAAAGAGTACTTACTCCCGTTCCCGCATTGCCTCTACCCAAGGTTAACCTTACCCCTTTCCTCCAGTATATATCCCCTTACCACAGATTAAACCTTGGTTAAACATTTATAACCCGCCCCATTCTATGTATAAACTCATTTTATACATAAACTTCATCAAATAACTATGCACCCTAGCATTTATTCCCAACCCTTCGATCATCCTTATATTTCCAATCTGATGATCCACGCTCAACGCGATCATTTGGCCTCATGCCCCACCATTCCCATCGCATTAAAACATGACCGTAGATCTTCTCTTATCAAATGAACGGTTGATATTTAACCTGGGTCCCACATTTCCTTACCCCGCAGCTCCCCAAGAAATCTCGACCATTCACATCATGCGATCAAATCCGATGGCACACATTCAATATCGCATAAAAAAAGTAATCGGGAAAATTTTGTAAAAAAATGTGTGATAAAATTCGTTTCGTGAAACCACCATCTGCTACGTGTCTTATTTTAACTGGATCACATTCCAAAAGTGAAAAACCATTTACCGCCCAGGAGCAATGCGATAACCACTAATGGTTTCGCTTTCAATGCAAAAACCACTCCCACCATTTAATACGTTTATAAGATTATAGTAAAGATTTAAAACTTGGTTATAAGTCTTATTAACGTTATATGTGTTGTTCAACCGTAAAGAAATCTTCTTTTCCCGTTCTTTCGAGCTTATATCCCTGAGTTTTTAAGCATTCAATTCCAATCAACATAAATCCAAATTTGACCACAGAAGCTTCAGAAACCCTGTCAAAGCATCAAAATACCTACGAATTAAGGAATATTGAATTCATCTGTAAACCCATTTAAAGCCAAAATCCTCATTTTGCAGTCTCTTTTTGAAAAAAAATTCCAGACACAGATTGATTAAAAGACTTCTTTTCCACATTTGTACCATTCAGGAAACCCTGTTTCCTGTCTTAGCCCAGTTTTCATCTCTCAGAAGCCTAATTCGAGAAAAGAAAACTCAAAATAGATTATCCTTAGCCATATTTGCTCAATTATCCCTCTGTTAAAGTGAATAACTCCTGAAAACAGTCTAATCTTGCAGTAGCTACCCAAAATGCCTAAAAAAAAGAGTTAAACCTCCACAGACTGATCTCATTCCACAGGTCTTTCAAAAATCCTTCAATCACCTCCCTGCAGACCTGAATTTCATTAAAAAATTGTTTGATTTTTGCATTTTATTATCAAAATATGGATTTGGGCCAATAGTTTCAATACTAGTTGACAAAATTGTTTGCTCCAAATTCTCATATTTTAATTCAAAAGATTCATTCAACAAACAGTTTGTATACAAAGAAAGAATAAAATCAAGTCAGAGAAATATAAGAATTATGAAATGTGCACATTGAATGGTAAAAATGAAATAAGAATTCACAATGACATTGAAAACATAACAATCAAAGAGTATCAGTGGTTAAAGTGTATCAGGTAAAAGTCAGAGTGAAAGTTAAAACAAAGTTATAGAGCAGTCAAAGGTAAACAGTAAAAGTAAATACAGAGGCGGTAAATGGTAAAAAGAGATGAAAATACTTTCACCAACAATGAATTTTATCCAAAGTGAAATTAAAACAGTTAAAAGAACAAAAAGGTGAAAAGATGAAAAAGAGAGCAAGAAGGGACATTTTTGCAGAAATATCATGTTTAATTCATTGTTTTACGGAAACTATTGTGACCAATCCAAGATGAATTTTGCAAAAATGAAGGAATTTTATGTTCTTAAGAGGGCCATCTACAAAAAACTCTCTCACTTTTCTACCAGCCATTATGGATTGGGGAATATTAAACAATATTGGAGAGCACTTTTTTGCAGAAAATTCCTGTTAAGTCATCATTTTGCAGAGAAGATTGTGGCCAATCAAAAATACATCATACACAACTGAAGGAGGTTTTTGTTTCTAAGAGACCCATCTACAAAAACCTATCTCACTTGTTTCACATTTATTTTAGATTGAGAAGATACATGCACATCTTTACAGGCTATTTTTCAAACTCTGTAAAACTCTGTTTTACACATCGTTTTGCAGAGCCTATTGTGAATAGATGGAGAGGAATTTTAGGAAACTGAAAGATTTTTATCTCAAAAACATATTTATCTACAATAACCTCTTTCATTTTTTACATATCTATTTCGGATTGAGAAATAAAAAGGTATCATTGGACTCAAAGTTTGCAGAATTGCTAGAGAAAAATGCACAAAGAAAGGAAACAGTTAGTGACTTGGATGCCTCATCATCAACTAAGAGTTGGATCAAATTCGAATTCTCCTCTTAGTCATCACCTATCCATAAAAAATAGTGTCAAATAGATGCATTAGTCTTGAGTGTCCTTTACTTAAGTTCTATTTTTGTAAAACAGTTAGAGATATTTGTGAACCAATCTTGATATTTTTTCAAGATATTCTAGTTTAGAATTTGTATAAATACTTCACTCCTTGAAGTATTTTAGTGTGGAATAAAAATTTTCAAGACTACTATAGAAATTTTTGTCGAATACATTGGATTTTGTGTGAGTCAATTTGTAAAGCAACAAACTGTAACTAAGTCAAACAGACATCATAACTCAGGATTCTTGTGTTGATCAGATAAGTCAAGTATTTTCCTGTTTTCACTGTTTATCTTTCTAAGTTCCATACATACATTTAAATGTTTTCTGTCTTGAATGATTAACTAGGAGGATTTATACAGGATTAGTGTCAAAAGCTCCCTGTTTTTTACTAGTTATTCATTGATATGTTTTCTGCTGATAACTGGACTTAAGAATTCTTAAATGCTCTTAGTCCCTTTTTGACCCTTTTCTTTCATCCTCATTTCTGTAACTTAAGGATTCTTAATTTCCCTTTTGTTCAGATCTTTCCATTTCATCAAAAAGCCTATTCAAAACCCTTTGAAGTTCATCTACCCTGCCCTTTGTACATTTGCTCTTTTGGCCTTATTTCCTAGCTCTGCTTGCCAAGAAGTTGACTCCATAGCCCAATGGTCTGGTAGATCCCTCTGTGGTTTACCTTGAAGTACCTTTTATTCCCACCAAACTTTCAAAACAAACCAATTGTCCAATCATACCTAGCCTAAAATCTTATAACAAAAAACAAAGCTAAATCTTGAGGAGAGATCCCTCTCCAGAATTTAGGAAGGCTAGATCCTAGATTTCAAAAGAGGTTCTTGGTTACCTCGAACTATTTCTCTTGAACCTGGAGAAATTACTGAGTGATAACAATGTGCGCAGGAGGAATTGAAGTATTGGAAGTAGATTATGATCTGTGAATGAATAAATAAGTGTTTTGGATAGTTCTGAGTATCAAATGCATCCGTCTTGTACTTTATGATCTGTTCCTGTGTATTATTTTCGTTGACTGCATTATCTGTGTTGGATCAGTTGCGTAACTATTTTCTGCCTTATATGAACATTGAATGCATAGATCTATTACTATAATATCTTAATATCATGTTGCTAAATCTATTACAGGGATCACGAAGCCTTATCCTATGCATGCACAAGATAACCTACATAAAATGACCTAAATTTACCTAGTTAGGGTTTAAATTTAGGGTTTTTTTTATGAAGGTTGAACCGATATTATTATAAGATCTGAAGGAAACCACATTATTTAATTCTCTCTCTCATGGTGTGGAAATCTGGTTCTGACACCCCCCCATACTACTTTGGGTGAGACTTTGACTTGCGCAAGTAGGTCACTGCTGAAAGGGCTAGTAATAAGAGGGTTTTGTTAGTTAAAATTAACTCTAAACCTGGGTTAGGACCCCTCAAGCCAACATGGTGCATGAAATATATGTACCTGATAGTGGTTTCTTCATTATTATTCATCTTATTTCTTCCAAATTATTAGCCTACAAATTACACACATGCTAATTGATGTGGGATTCCTTAATTTCTTCCCTCCATTTGATATTTTCTCGTCAAATCCAACTCACTCTTGGAATAAGATATAGGTTCATTTTTCAATACCTTGGGGTATGCAGTCATCAATGGAAAATTCCCTCACTACTGATATTTGGTATACACAAAGTCCCTTTTCTTGATTGATTCTTTCAAGTGTTTTACTTAAACTCATTTATTCACACTTTTTAGATTGTATTAGGTACCTTGACACCCATTATCATTATCAATGGGTTGTCTTGAATTTGTTAATGATATACATCAATGACCAGTAATAAAAAAAATTCTCACGTGTTCAACTTCAACTAATCTATTCCCATAGTGTACAAATGTACCATCAACGATCAGTGAAGACCTCAAGGTGTGTCAACATTCATGATCTCTTGATAGTTCCTCCAAATTTCTATTAATGACATCCACTCTTATATGTTTCCTTGAGTTTTAGAAACATCTTGTACATTGGTACTTGAGTTTTGTACAATACCACTACTTTATATATTACTTTGGTACTTCAGAGAGGGGACCAATTTTACTTCATAATTTGTACTTATATCCTCCTATATGTTACTAAGACATAGATCCACAATGTTATTTTCACAACTATGATATTTTGATCCACTATGTATTCTCATTATCATTATCATTCTTCTACATACTTCTTCATGGATCCACGTTATACTCAACATTTTTTCCATGTTTTCCTTCCTCTGATAATGGGTATGTATGTGTCATATACGATTTTTCTTTCTGACTCCTTCTACAAGTATTGATGGTGCTTGAATCTAGTGATCTCCTCTTGGGTTCTTCAAATGACTCCTAATTTATATAATTAATGTATTTCAACCATAAAACTCCCTTATTACCTCATACATTAGGGGGGATCCATTATAAAAAAAAATCCACTCCTTTTCATCAGATGCTCCTTACTGGCTTGGGTAGATCCATTTTCCCTTACAAACTTGTCCTTATCTCAAAAATATTTTTTCAAAATATATACCAATTACTCCCACTATTAAAATGTGTATGTATGTGGTTCTTATGAAATATTCCTACATACAACTTATTAAAATTGAAAAAAATATACAATTAAGTTATCTTTTAGTTGAGGTTTAAGGGTTAGATTGGAAACCCACCTATAGAAGTCCATGGCATAACCAACTCAACTAGTTTTTGGTGATGTAAATACACCCTATGGGTTGGTATAATAAGCATCCTAATTATCGGCATTCTTACTCTCCTAAATTTCCCCTAGATAAGGTCTGCATTATCTTGTTCTCTCTGCACTCCCTAATCTCTAGGAAACCCTAGTTTCCTGGCATTGATGTTGATCCCCTTTTTCTCACATCTCATTTCCACTGTTGGGTAGGAGGTTCATGTTAGCCTTGGTAGGAGGGATTCAGAGGAAGTTTTTTTTAGTACCAACAGTTTAGATCAGGTTGTATCTTAACTACCTCTTTTTTCTTCTATTTTAATAAAGAGACTCATATTTCATTCCTATTTGCATTGTATATTTCTTATGAATATGAATGTATAATGGATATTTTTATGGAATAAATTGATTATATGCACATATGCTTTGAATTTTGTGACCTATGTATGGCTTCTTATTCATCTTGTAGGCTTGTAACTTTAGGAGGAGAAGTTAGGTTTTGTACCTTACGGGCACATCGTCAAACGTAGGGCCTATGGGTATGTGCATCGAACCTACTTTGTCAATTCAAGTTATTCACATGCTTGTTTGAGTTTTTTTTTTTTTTTCTACTGGGGCTATCAACCCTAGTCCTAGGGAATTTTCATGAAAACACTAGGTTTATTGGGTTGGCGCAAATTTAATAGGTTTATAGGTTGATTTAGGTTTACTACATTAACCATATTCAACCATGGTCAACTTGTTAGCCATAGTCAACTAGGTTAACTAGGTTAACATAGATTTAGTAAGTTGACCTTAGTTTATTAGGTTTATTAGGTTTTTTAAGTTGATTGGGTTCATTATGTTAACCATAGTTAACTATGGTTACCATGGTTGACTATGGTAAACCTTGATTGACGATTGTCAATAATGAGTAACCAAGGCTAACCATGATCAAATATGAACAACCATTATGAACCATAGTCAATCATAATCTATCATAATCAACTATAGTTAGATGTGGACAAGCATGGTCGTCCCTTTTCAACTACATGTTGACCATAATAAACCCTCCTCAATCATATCTTGAATATATTTAGCCATAGTCAACCATGTCCCACAAATACATCCAATTCATGTCATATGTCAACTAATACAACCACATTAATTAAGTGGTTCAAATACATTGATCGATGTCACTTTCCACTTTTCATACACTTATGAACATTATTAAATAGTGGAAAATGACACCTATTGGCATATTCCATCCATTATATTAATGTGTTTGTATGGATTACAATGGAAAAAAAATACAATATTGAACTTATCACATTAGATTTTTTCAACCTTGTAAATGGGACTTTAAATTTAGAAATATAAACTCATTTCATAGGTAAAGCCATTGATTTCACTCATTGAAAAATTGAGTATTAATGAAGATAGAAATAAATTTCTTACCAACACAAACATGCAAGGAAAAACCTCGTATACCAACAATGGAATTATAGTTAACTTTGACCACCGCCCTAATGGAGTGGCTATTTCATATAATGTAATTTATATAATATTGCAAAGATTCATGTGCCAAAATTCAAAAAAACAATTGTTTGCATGGAAGAATAAGAAGAATGTTTGATAACACAACAATTTGAGTTGAAAAGGGGGGGGGGGGAATATTAGATTAGATTATTAAAATTAAATTATGGAGACAAATTAGAATTTCAAACAAGATTTTAGGATTAAAGTATATGAGAAGAATTAAGATAATTATAGATTTTGATTAAGTTTTTGAATAGAATAGTATAATATTTTGTATTAAAGATTACAAAGTATGAGAGGATTGCAACAAAATGCTTTAATGTAATTAGGAGATGAAATAATAGATTATGGGGAATGAAACAAACCAACAATAAAATATCTAGGGAGAGGCCATAATGAAGTAAAATAAGATTAAAAATATTAAATTAGGGTAACTCTCATGATAATTATGGCCTCAAAAGTGGAAATGGGGAAATAAAAAATTTTATTAGCAAGAATGAGTATGAATTATTAAAAACATGAACATGTTCCCTATCCTATAGCCTCATTGCTCCTAGAACCGCCATGTATTCTAGTATTTTTTATGAACACACTCACATTTTCAAAAGCATGCTTTTTATTTAAACAATGTGTGTTCTTTCTAAAAAAACATGTGGGAGAGAGAGGGAGTGGGAGAGAGAGGGAGGGGGGGTGGTGGGAGAGAGAGGGAGGGGGTGGGAGAGAGAGGGAGGGGGGTGGGGGGGGGTGTGAGAGAGAGGGAGAGTTGGTAGTGAGGGATGGGAGGAGGGAGATTGAAAGAGAGAACGGGAGATGCAATAAGGTTTAGATAGATGGGGAGAGGTTAGGGAAAAGGTAGAGAGAGGTAGGGAAGGAGAGAGGGTATTATGTAGAGAGAGAGAATAGAGAAAGAGAAATGGTGATAGAGTGGTAGAGGTAATAGAGATATGGGGGTTAAGGGTGGAGGAGGAAGAAAGATAGGTAAAGAGGGTAATAACGGGGATATTGAGGAAGGAAGAGAGAAGGATAATGTGGGAGAGTTGTAGAGGGGAGGAGATATTGAGTGAGCATGTGATAGAGAGGATGGGGGGAGAGAGGGAGGGAGGGTGAGAGTGAGAGTGAGTGAGAGAGAGTGAGGGAGGATGAGAGTGAGTGAGAGAGGGAGGGAGTGATAGAGTAAGAGAGACACAAAGAGATGCACGGGAGGGGATAGGGAGATGTGAGAGACATGGAGAAGAGAGAGATAGGGAGTGAAACATAGAAGGGAAAATGGACACACACACACAAATAAATTAGGAGAGATGAGGGATAAGGAGCAAGGGAGAGAGAAAAGTGAGAGAGAGAGAGAGGGGGGAATATCGAGAGAGAGACACTAGTACAAAATGGCTAATTAGTTACTAAAAAAACGACTAAAATTTTCATATAAACGACCATTTTTCAGATGGTGACTAGTAGTAGCTAATGTATAGTATCTTATAACACGGCCAAATTTTAGTCATTTTTAGCTTAGTCATTAATTTTTTGTCTCAATTCATCATCTAGTAGTATATTTAGTCATAAATTTGGTCATTAATGTAGTCATTGATTTAGTCATTGATTGCCACAATTAATGAAAAATATACAACAAAATATATTACTATATGACACTAGCTTATTTGGTCCAATTTCTAATGGCAAAAATGAATTTATTGCGATACATAGGCGTCCCAAGAGTGACACTTTGAGGTTGGGAAAAAATTCACTTCATGTACCGTTGCATATGTGAAACTTCTAATAACTGTCGATAGAGCGACACTAGACATGACACTAGTCTTCATTTAGTTAATATTTGAATCACATTGTTTATTATCGCTATTCCAACATCATGTCGAGATGTCAGTATTACGACACCGATGCCTTCCCATAATGTGTCGCAATACTGACGGCCTATTATCGCACATGTCGTCGTACGTATAACTCTATTAGTTTTATAGCGACGGTAACAACCGTCGAAAGTGCCATGACCGTCGGAAGTGCCATGATAGTTGTCGTTATTCTGAAAACTAGCATAACATTATTATGACGGTTGGGCCATATCAGCAACGGAAACAACCATCAAAAGTGACACCACAGTCGTCGTTATCTCGACACCTGTAATAAATTTTTTGCAACGGTTGGGCCATACAAGCGACAGAAACAATCGTCGAAAGTGACACCACAGTCCCTGCTAATCCGACACTTGGCATAACATTGTTGCGA
This sequence comes from Pinus albicaulis, assembly GCA_034641835.2. Classification (NCBI taxonomy): domain Eukaryota; kingdom Viridiplantae; phylum Streptophyta; class Pinopsida; order Pinales; family Pinaceae; genus Pinus; species Pinus albicaulis. Next base: position 579,276,160 of record CM076581.1, read on the forward strand.
CGATTGGGCCATACCAGCAACAGAAAAAACCATCGGAAGTGCCACCAAAATCATATTTGTTCTGAAACTGGGCATAAAATTTATGAAGGTTGGGCCATACCAACGACAAAAAAAACCGTTGATTGTCCTTATTTGTCACTAGTCTGAAACTGGTCCTAGCCTTGCGACGTTTGGGTCATACCAGCGACGAAAACAACCGTCGGAATTGTGACACGACTCCTAGAATTTTTTTTTTGGGGAAAAATAACCCTATTATGATCATCCACTTTAATAAGGAACTCAAATTTTTCTTATGGAATGATACCATTAGTTGATAAAGGAGAAAGGAATATATATGACCTCCCAAGAGAGTTAGGATGCAAGACAACTGTCTAAGTTGTCTTGAATCCTATCCTAGCTCACTTGGGAGGTCGTCGATCTTCGTTTATCATTTATCAACTATTGGCATCATGCCCTAAGTGAAATTTGAGTTCATTCCTAATGTGGATGATCATGTTAGGCTTAATTCTTCCCCTATGGAGGTATCTATGGTAAGAATTTGCTACCTTTTTTATAAGATCAAGGGCATGTTCCTTTAACAAAACTACCTTTTAATAGACCTTTTTGTGAATTATGTTTAGTTTAAATATTTCACATGACCTTGAAAAAAATAGGGGTAGCATTGATTTAAATTGCAAATTTTACATGAAAACAAAACTAAACATGTATAAATTAAAAAATAGTTCATTGAGTTCGCTGAAAATCACATCCAATGGTATGCCTTAATAAGTACTATTTGGTTTTTGTGTTATTAATATCATTTGAATCAATATAGAACAAATTTCATTCTTCAGTATATATGTTTATTTTAATTTAAAAGAATAAATAAGTATAGGAGGGTGTTTATACAAATATGCAGCTAGTTGTTATTGCTCATGATGCAAGAGGATTTCTACCTGCGCTAGCAAGTCATTCAACATCCATAATTATCTATACAATAAATAAAAGTAATATTTGTAGTATTTTTTACTCTAATATGCATTCTTATGATAATGTTATAACATGCGTTGAAAATGTCAAAACATACCTGAATAAGCTCCTCTTCATTTCAATAACAATTTATTGGAGTCGCCTAAACTTGGAACAAGCCTCCCACGATCTGAAAAAGTAGCAATTAAGTCAATAGTGAATTGTTTGTTGCTACGTTGGATTGAGGAATGTTTTCTCCAATATTAAATCACTCCAATAAATTATTCTCTAGTAAATAGGGCCAACCACGTGAAGGTGGAAGCTCTTATGGCCCCTCACATCACTCTCAATTCCCCAATACCCAATCTATATTTCATTTTTTATGAACATGAGAAAAAAAAAATTCAATAACTAATTAAAAAGAAATGCAACAAAAAGTATGCCAAAAAACATTCAAAGTGTGGAATAAAAATACTATCATAAATGAGTTTTTATATAACGCAAAAAAATTTACAAGTATGGTACGTCATTCATCATCTGTATTATAATAATAAAATATTTTACATAATAATTTTTTCTTTTGCTTCTTCCTATTTCTAAATCCCCTAAATACACCATCAAAACCATTTTTCTCTACTTGTGTTTGGTGTCTTTCCCGCATAGATGACCTAGTCGAGTACTCACGATGTCTGGTCTCATGCAGTGACGGAGCATCACCTACAAAAAAAATATATATATATTAAATTTAAATTTCCAGTTTTTAAATATCATTGAAGTAGTTCGGTAATATTAAATAAAAAAAATTGCAATGACATTATTTACCTAGTGCACCAGTTGTCACCATTGAAACTATTGCACCATGTTCATCTCCTGTGGTAGGATGCTCAAGTATAACATTCTCTATCATTTAAACAAAAATCGGTATAAGGACAAAACCTTCAATGTATAGGTATAAAAAATTATATGTAGAAATTAATTACCATCTTGCGCCTCACTGATAGAAGCACTGCCAACCTGGTCCCCACTGGAATGATCAGGTTGCACGTGAGGACCATATTCTGCCAATATTTCACTCTCAACACACTGCTCTACAAATGTGTTATTTGGCTCGTTTAAGGTGTTGCTCACCTTATTTAAACAAAGTTGTTAGACATTAAATTTATGGATGAAAACAAACATATTGAAAGGTTAATGTTTTACCTTATTAGACATACTATATCTTGGGACCTTTCCCAAGAATTTATGATGTTCAACTACAGCTTGATAGCTGGAATGGAAAGCAATATCTCTGTCTTCCTTTGTGGTTTCTGTTCCAAATTCATCACCCTACATTACATAATATTATGTATTTTTAATGTTATTTGATGGGATTACAAAAATGTTGGAAGGCGATAGAATTAATAATATGTTTAGCTAATTCTTATGGCTAATTTCAAGTAATTTCCCTGGCCTATATTATGTTGGCCTTGTTTTTCAATCCTAGATTTGGTTGCCTTCGAGGTGTCAGGAAACCTATCATCAAAAACTTGAAGTCAGTTATGTAGCACACTTTTATTTTAGACAGAGAAAATTAACGCTATTGAATTAAATTTTTAATTTACCATGCAGGTCGAGTTGGCATTTTTCCTTCTTTCTTGGTGTTTTTCTCTTTTCCGTCCTCGATGATTTCTCTCCACTCCCTCTCTGGAATCATGAGAGGATGCTTGTACAGTATCTAGAGTTATTTTTCAAGTAAGTCCTATAGGTGTCCCGTGTATCTTTCAGATATTGGCCAAGTGCTTAGGCGACCATTGTTCTATCAAATGTGCCCACCCCAAAAAGGCCTTCTAGATAATCTATAAGTTCGTTTTTCAGGTTAGAATTTTGGGAATTCCACCTTGTGCGAATGGTTGGGCCAAAAAATACCAATGGCTTGCCCTTCAAGGCCCTATAGAAATCATTTTTTCCTACACAAAAATACTACTATTAATTTAAAAATAATAATCATGATAAAATATGTTTTACATAGAGTACATGAAACAGTCAAAATATTAAAAATTACCTGGGATTTGTACTTGCTTTATAGGAACACCTTCATTGTTCACCAAAAACGTGCCTAGAATGGTCCTCGTGGAGGTGACATGTGTAACTCCAGGAAATGAAATCGTAAATTTAGCCATATCACCCTCATCACGGATACCACGTTTAGTTGTTAGCTGTGTGTCTTCTTGGGGGTACATTTCTTGGCTACTACCTAAAGATGTCGAGGTGTACAAAGGTGTTCTTTGGGAATCTCTTGACTTTGTGTCCCACTACCACCAACACCAGGGACAATAGGTTGCACAAAACGCTACATACAAATTAATTTTGTTTTTAGTTTAGTTAATGTAAAATTTATAAATCAACCTATCACAATTGATCTTATGCATAACAATAAAAATAACCTTTTGATTTTTGGTTATTACCTCATTTGTTTGAAGCTGGGTCATAACTTGTAATATCCTTTATTCTATTTCAGGTATTTGAGGCACAATATCTATCAAACGCTCAAGTTCCTTTTTGCGTTTTGAATCTTTTTTCACAGCAAAACAAATGGAATTGAGGATGAATACAAATATTCCTTTTTGAGGAAATCATGATGTGCATCATGGCCAAACGTCTGCATATTTGAAAAAAATTAACATTATTTCAATTATGTAAACAGTTAAAATACCTGAATATAGAGCAAGATTAGCACTTTACATGTTCTTCAGCTGAACCCTTTCTGCGATCATCCTGCCACATTATAAAAATAATAAGAACCATGAAATAAAAATAAAAATAAAAATAAAAAACTGTTAAAGATAAAGAAACTAATTTGAAAGCGAAATTTTTATTTGTTTAATTTTCTTGAGTTTGTTCCTGTGCCACTATCAGTCTGCCACATTAAAATAAAATTAGAAATGTGAAACAACATTTTTAACATTGTTAAAGATAAAAAAAAAAAAATTCAATAAGTAACAGTTGTTTAAAATATAGGTGTTTCATAACTACTCGCACACTACTACTAGATGTAACTACTCTATTCACATGGTAATCCACTAATAACTCTTCCCTGAGAGCTATATTTTATATTGCACACATGACTACTTAGTTTCCTTCACGTCCCTCAAATATACAATTTGGTTGTTTTTTTACTGTCCCAAGTCATGTGCTATTTATAAACCCTGCGATATTGCCAGAAGCTTTAGGCCTTCCATCAACATAGATAGCATATCCCTTATTTTTATCATCACTTAAGAGGAAGAAGACGAGTACCTCAAAAATTGTTAAATTTAGAAAATAATTATTAGCATTAATAGATTAGAAAATTTTAAGTAAAAAATAAGTCTTCTAAAAAAAGGGGATGATGATGGCATCAACACTTTTCAAAATCAACATAAGAATCACTAACATTTTAAAAGTAATGTCTATACTCAGTACATAAGAAAACTTAATGTGTTAAAAACATGCTAAAAAAATGAAGAGTATTTTGAATCATCACTTTTCAAAATCAGACCATTTTTTTCTACCTTAAAAAAGGGGGTACTCATTTCTGTTCTCGTTTCAAAGTTTACATTGTTCAAACCATACTAGTTTAACTTGAAGTATCAACTAAATTAGAAAATTGGAAATTTTTTTAGAGAGAATGAGAGCAATTTAATGCCACAAGAGAATATCCATCCAACACTTCCCTCTGAGTTGATTAGAGGAAAATCAATGCATAACAAATTCAAAAGAGACACAATTTATTTATCTATAAATAATGGAATGTCATTGATGAAATTTGAAATAAACATATGGTATTACAATATCCTTGCAAAATGAAATGACAAGGTAATCCTTGATAATTGATTTCAAATCCATTAGATGAACTTGCAAAAAAAATTAGGAAAATGCATTTAGCATACCAAGATTTGTATGTTGAGAATTACAAGGCTTTCTTTTGTGCCAGAAAAAGCCTTCATAGTAGCATCAGGTAACTACACCATGCTATTTTATAAACATAGACACCAAACTATTTTTTTTGCATTTCCAAACATCCATTGAAGTAAAAAATATTTTCTCAAATGATGTTGTTCCCCATTAAGAGATCCTTTTCAAATAACACTGGAAATATCTCCCGTATCAAGCCTCTTCACCATGTCCCTTAGTTCAATTCTTTCACCATCATACTGCCTTTTTGAAACAACGATAGCCTCATCCTCTGCCATATAATCCTACCTATTTTCTATAATTTCAATGCTTTAGACAACTTATCGAATACCACTCATTAGTGCACCACCAACAGTATCTCGCTTCTCTTTACATGTTGCCTCCCCAACAAAGAATAAACAATTTTCTATAGGCCTGCCCAAAAAATCGTAGTCCTCTCTAGAAGCACCAAATACAACATAAGAATAATCGCCCCTACTGAATTGGTCACCACCTTTGTTTGTGGCAACAGATGCAATGGGGTCTGGTACAGTATTTTCTCCAAACAATGTTCACAGGATCATAAATGCATGTTTAACATGATCAGAGGTTTCTAAATCATGGGCACATATTTCAACCTTTTCATCCATAATAGCAATTGGCACCGGTGCACCAACTATTTTCATATTCGAAACATAAAAAATCAGCTCTACAAATTTGTTATTCTGCAGTTTCTCCAAAATAATCCACACTCTCATCCAAAAAGACCTTCGAGAATCCCATAACTACCTTGTTCAAGATACAAAATCCAAGTTGTTGAATGGTGGCTAATTTCCAACTGGAAGAATAGTGAAAAATATATTGTATTTTAAACGGAGAAGCGAGGGTAAAATTTTGGCATTTTTCTACAAGCCCTCGCCTATTGCATCGTAGTCCTCTCTAGAAGCACCAAATACAACATAAGAATAATCGCCCCTACTGAATTGGTCACCACCTTTGTTTGTGGCAACAGATGCAATGGGGTCTGGTACAGTATTTTCTCCAAACAATGTTCACAGGATCATAAATGCATGTTTAACATGATCAGAGGTTTCTAAATCATGGGCATATATTTCAACCTTTTCAACTACAATAGCAATTGGCACTGGTGCACCAACTATTTTCTTCATATTCGAAAACATAAAAAATCAGCCTCATAAATTTGTTATCTCTGCAGTTTCTCCAAAATAATCCACACTCTCATCCAAAAAGACCTTCGAGAATCCCATAACTACCTTGTTCAAGATACAAAATCCAAGTTGTTGAATGGTGGCTAATTTCCAATCTGGAAGAGCTAGTGAAAAATATATTGTATTTTATTTCAAGAAGTTGAGGGGTAAAATTTTCTACAAGCCTGCCCAAAACATCGTAGTCCTCTCTAGAAGCACCAAAGACAACATAAGAGTAATCACCCCTACTGAATTGGTCACCACCTCTGTTTGTGGCAACAGATGCAATGGGTTCTAGTACAGTATTTTCTCCAAACAATGTTCACAGGATCATAAATGCATGTTTAACATGATCAGAGGTTTCTAAATCATGGGCATATATTTCAACCTTTTCAACTACAATAGCAATTGGAACTGGTGCACCAACTATTTTCTTCATATTCGAAAACATAAAAAATCAGCCTCATAAATTTGTTCTCTCTGCAGTTTCCCCAAAATAATCCACACTCTCATCCAAAAAGACCTTCAAGAATCCCATAACTACCTTGTTCAAGATACAAAATCCAAGTTGTTGAATGGTGGCTAATTTTCAATCTGGAAGAGCTAGTGAAAAATCTATTGTATTTTATTTCAAGAAGTTGAGGGGTATAGTTATTAAACTAGATAATCAAGAAATCTTGATTATTCTAACTACAAACTTTGACCTCTCTCTATTCCACCTTGTGAATCTGGGTCCTTCGTAGAGTATGAAATATCTGTTACAACATGACCTAGCTAAATATTAAGACCGTCAGTTATTGCCTCCATGAATAGTGCTATAACCTCCTTTAATCAAACAATTAGCTCCTCCAAAACCTTCGTAAGTATCATCTTGATTCCAGTAAGGGATTGAAACCCATCTAAGTTTTTTCGCACAACCATAATACAAAATAAAAAAAATACCAATCCATAACTCATCTCTCAAGTGGATTAAGGCATTGTTATTCCATGTTGGAATTGTCAGATAAATTTAGTTTATTAGGTTGAGATTCCATGTTAATTCCATTTTCCATACCTACAACTATTATAATGTTACTTTGAGAAAATTCCTTTATGATAGGATCAAATGTTGCACTCAATGTCTCTAAGTCTCCCCCTTAGGAATCCAAAATTGTGCTTTGATAGTCAAAATTGTTAAGAAGAACTTTACTGATTGCCAACTCTAAACCAATTTAGCTTGATTGAGTAACGCGTCGCTTTTTTAGATCATATTCTAATCCCTCGTCCAGAGAAATGTGCATTTCTACATCTCAATTTTGAGCAATAAGAATCGACATATCATCAAGTAGGATGTTATACTTTGCTTCAAGTGCCTCATCTAAGGTGGAAGGAAGTTTTGACCAGTCAAAAAATTATATAGAGGGAAGTAACTCTTTAGCATTATCAACTCTAGGCCAAGTTGTGTACAAATAAATGCAGATAGATCTAACTTTTTTCTATTTCCACATATGTATGAACACTAGTAATAATTCTATTAACAAGATCAACTGGCACTAAAAGTGCAGAACAATATGTATAAACTCTTCCACCAACTCTATCTCATGCTTCAAAAATAGTTACATGAAAATTTAGCCACTGTAAATTCCTAGCAACTGCTAGCTCAGAAGGCCCTACACTATAAATAACTATCCTTTTCTGACTTTCTGAAACAAAATTTCCATCATTGGCTTATGATGATGCATTTCAATTTTATTCTTATTTATCAATTTTTTATTCCACTTGAAAATCATGTTTACAGAGATTACGCAAAATAATATCACTGTCAATATCACTAAACTTATCTCCACCATAATAATTTTTTATCTGGTCCAAAGCATAATGAACTTTGAGTAATGGATCGTATTCAATTTTTACTCCATGATCCTTTCCCAAAAAAACTTTATTCGCAGTCCCACTAGAGCCAAAAATGTCTCTTGTTCATAACTTATCATCTCTGTGGGAAACAACATATTCAATTTCCACCTCATTTTTCACAACAGAGCTTCTTATATCCTCCACAGTTAAATTCCTTGTTGTATTGGGTACAACCATTGGGGCTCTGTCTATTTCCATTATAGAAATACCACATTCTCCATAATCCATTTTATCTGATTTTTTTTACCTAGAGCATTTATGTGCAAGTTTTTTTCTCTTCACATATTCCACATTAAGAAACATTTTTTGGTTTTGACCTTCTACCTAAATTTGATTCTTCCTAGGTGAAAGGTTTTCCTCACAATCCTTAATCTGACCAAGAATGAAAGCAAAATCCTCTTCTCCATCAATCACTTTGTCACCACAATTTTCTGTCTGCATGCTCTCTTTTGAAAGCTTCAACTTTGGCTCAAAATCATCTTTCATTTTTGGCTTTTTCACTGAAAACCCAACATTTATATACCCCTACAGTAATAATCATGCACATTCTGAGCCAAAAATTCACTTCTAATTAGATTTTTTTTAAGGCTATAACAGATGCATGGAAATACATTAATGAATACCAAAGATACAACTACTTTGAAACAAGAAAAATGCAATAATTTTATCAATAATTTTATCATAAATCAAAGAAGAAAATATTTTTTCAAATAACTAGTAAGACAACACCAAAAAATCGTAACAACAAGAAATATAATCTATTCATAGGCTAACATTTCACAATTATATTTGTCAATTGGATTTCTAGGAATTATGGATCAAGTATGTACCTCAAATATAAATTTAAACACCCACATTATGATTCTTGCTAGAGAGGTCCACACCTAGTCATTATAAAGAGCATGGACAAAGGCCTCGACCACATAGGGCTTATAAAAAAATCCATTATCATAGTCCTCCATTGTTCATAATAACAAAAATATTAATGAAGAATGGAATTGAAATAACCCCATTCTCATTGTGACTTTATAGGTGATGTCCCCATATGGATACCCCACGTTGAATTTTTTTGGATTTAGACCCTTCATGCAAAATTCTCAGTTAAATTCCATTTTTCCGTTTTGGGGAAATTCCTGCAATTTTTTCCTTTCCTTAAGGTATTTATAAACCTCTTTGATAAATTCATGTTGAACCCACTAGCCTTCACATTTATAATATATGGAACCACCCCTTTTAGTAGCAGTGATACCCTCATATAAATCCCTCGAGAAAACTAGCTTGCAAGGCCTATGAGTGAAGAGTGGAACTTTGGTGGGAAAAATAATATATTTGTGATTTATATTGGCCATATATATATATGTATATGAATTCATGGCAAAAAATAATCCATGGGGTTATATACATTAGTTTAGGCAATCATTCTAAAGCACTACAAATGGCTATGAATTCCACTACAAAGAGTGAATCAACCACCTAAAATGAACCATATGATAATGTCTATTGATGGGGGAAAATGTCTTTAGAAACCATAGATAATGGAGATTTCCCCATGAAAGAAGAACAATGACCTTTAATGGCTCACAAGAATTGGGAAATAATGGGGGGAGGAAAGAACACCAAAGTGTCACAAATAGCCTAGATTTTCCTTGCAATTGATGATTAATAGCTTATGTATACTCATGATGGTTTAGTTCACTAGGGGCTCAAAATTTTTAGAGTGCCACATACAGTCCCAATTACTATTGAGATTCAACAAGAAAATTTCGGCACCCACGCCTAGTGCATTCAACACCTACACTAGGGTGGGGTACACAGGGCTAAATTTGGTGCATGTCTATTTTAGTTATCCCTTAATTAAGATGGAAACTAAACTGTAATCTAATCTCAAAATAACTTGTAATAGTAAACTAAGTGTGATAAACTCAATTAACTCATGAATTTCGAGTTGAGAGTAGTTGGTGAGGCATGCAGAGTAATTCTAGTTGTAACAGAGTTTGAAGTGCAGTAGTGTGTTAGTTAATGCGGGTTGTAAACAGTTTAACTCAGTTAAGTGAGTTAAAATCAGTTGAGCTAGTTGTAACTATTAGATACACCAGTGAGATCAAGTGAATTAAATATTAATTAATTCACAATCAGTGATCTGTAATATTCCCAATTAGCCTAAGCTAATGGTAATATACAATTTTGTTTCATTTTCCTGTTGGATGAATAAATGTATAAAGGAGGAAAATAAAAACTCCTAAAACAGCAAATAAATCAATGCCACATGTGAACAAAGCTAAACCTGGGCTATGTAAATAAAACACCCTTATGTGTGAAAGGGATTGAACCATTTGACTGGGTCAACCATGAAAAAATCAATAGCGGCGTCTAGAAGAAGTGATCCTCATTGATGCACAGTGCAGCCTTAGTTGGAGGTGGCACATGTGAAAGAAGCTAAATCATTGAGATGGTTTAGGGTTTTTCAAGATCTCAATCTAATAAAAGGAAGAGAAGGACAACATGAGAAGGTTGTTGATGACCATATTATTTCTGAAGATTTTTTTTGTTTATACATTTCTTATTCTCGTTGCTCTTTAGCAGAGAATAGTGTTGTTTAGCACTGGGTGTTCCTGAGCGAGAATCCCACCTCTTCCATTGAGTAGCTCTTGGAGGAGTCTTGCATTTCTTGTCCACTATCAGGCATTTGGCCAAGCTCTTCTTCCACCTACAATGCAGATCCTATTGAGGGTTTAGTTGTATTTGTAAGCTGCAGCAAGTGGAGGCTATATCTACTCAGATCTAGGCCATTCTAGTGCCTCTTTTCACTGGGAGAGTCTTCTATCCCATTGGCAAGAGAGTATTGGATGATTGGAGCACATTTCTTGGCTTGAGTACAAACCATGTTCTAGAGCCTACAGTGCAGTATATCTTCCAGTACTAAATTATTTGCAAGCATAAATTTGTAGGGTGTTTTGGCAGACTTTTGGAGGTGAGATCTCTAGTGTTGGGAATCTGCCCTTCACTATGGTGATCCGTGGATTTCAGATATAATCCATGTAATATTCAGATATGATCTGAATAATCTTGTATTTGCTTCATAATTTCTGAATCATTCTGTAGATCTGATGCATAGAATCTCATATCTACTCCATGTATTTAACTTTTTGCTGAAAACCCCAAGGGCCATTTGTAGAGGAGCCTTTCTAGTGCACAGATTTGATATAGATCTAAATTTTTGTACATAGATCTGCTCTATATCTGAAGTGTAATCTATAGCTGTTATCAACCAATAAAATAATGTTGTCAAGCTTGTTCAGTCATATTCTATGGTTGCAGCACCTCATTTTGAGGGATTTCTTCATGTAATAATCTCCTATTTATGTTTTACATTTTATGGGCCACACTATAAGTCTGATTTGCTGATGTAAATGTTATTTTTGAGCCTCCATATTGGCCTACTACTATTACTTGGTTGAACTGTGTTATTTATGTGCAATATTGTTTAGTATTGTTGCTTGTTCCCATTTGGGGATATTACAGTGGTATCAGAGCAATCATCTTGGCACAGCCTGTGCTTTATTGAAGAGCCAATATGTCTTTAGAATAATAAGAGCCTCTTACTAAAAGAGAGAATAGGTATCTAATAAGAAGACAAAAGAAATCTGATTACACAGAAGACAAAGAAAACAAGGGTGAAACCCCTTTATTTGGAATGTTGAAAGGAGAGGACTTCTCTAAAACTCTTTCTCAAGCTATGCATGAGATGAAAGGAGAAATATGGGGAATGAGGAGGGAAAGAGATGTAGATCCCTCAAGAATATTTTCACATAAAGGAAGCCCCAGTATTTATTACTATGTCCATGAGCATTCAACCACACAATCTGATCTACAATGTTGTAGCATTCCTACTTTCTTTACAAAGGAAGAAGAAAAAAGAGGAACACCAAAGGAGGAAACTCTTGGTGATTATCTCCAAGAATATGAGTCTTGGTCAAAGAGATTCAAGGAGCATCTAATTTTCCCAGAGTTCTGTCAACTTAAAGAATAAATAAGATCCAACAACTACATTAGAAGAAGAGGGTGCATGCAGCACACTTTGGGTAGATTCTCTCTACCTACTTTTAATGGATCACCTAAGATCTCAGCCAAGTCTTGGGTAAGGAAGCTTGACACATATTTCCAGCTGCATCAAGTTTCATAAGAAGAATCCATGAGAGTAGCATCACTGCATCTTCAAGGTAAGGCTTATGCCTGGTGGCTATTTGAGTCTTCTTCCTTGGAAAATGTAAATATCTCTTCTTATGCAAATTTCACTAGGAGGTTAGTGAAAATATTTGATTTGAGACATTCTGAAACTTCTTTGAGAGAGAAAATCAAGCCCAAGAAATTTGAATCTTTGCATGAGTTGGAAGAATCCATAAATCCAACTCCATTTCTGAACATTGTTGAGGGGGTTCAAGATCTGCTAAAGGATTTCCAAAGGCAAAAGCCCCACTTCAGAAAGAACTCTCTTCTCAAGGAGAAGACACGAGGGTTCCTTCTTCAAGAGGAGATCAAGGAAAAGGGTCTCTTAATGATGAGGCATTCTCCATTAATGAGGAGAATGGAAAGAAAGAGCAGATAATATTCTCCAGCGCTGTGACAACAGGAGGAGATATATTTTTATTGGGAGATGGAGATGAAGAAATTTCTTCCACTAGAGGGGCTCTTGCATATTTGCAAGAAGTTCCAAGGAATATTACATATGGATAACATAAGCAACATGTGTCTATGATGATAGACAATAAGACAGAACAAAGGAGGGATCACACCGCTGACATAGCAAGAGATGATACACTATTTCTTGGAGGAGAGAATGGAGAAAATTATCTAATCAAAAGCACTCTTTCATATTTAAGAGTGATACCACATTATCATGAGACTTCCACACAAAAAACAGAGATGGATTTGTGCAGTGGAAGTAAGGACTTTACAGTCCCATCCATTATGTTCATGAGATTTCTGCATGGGACACTCTTATATATTGGCAAACCACTTGGGAGGCCACCTGATTCAGATTTTATGGGGAAGACCTCCCAACTTTCTACTCCAAAATTAGATCTAGGAGGGATTGGCGCACTTGAAGACAAAGCTAAAACACTGGGAGGCTTGGGTAAGCTCAAGAAAGAGGGAGATCATCTTCCCTTATCATCATCACCCACTCTCATTTCTGGATCTGCATTGTGGGAGGAGAAGAATGGAAGGAAAAACCTTCCAACACACACCTTTGGCATAGGAGATGTCAAGGAGAAGAGCAGCAACATGATAGAAATTTCTGTTGATGCATCATTAGCGCTGTCATTGTTGAGCAGTGTAGATCTATACTGGAAATCCCAACTGTTGGTGGATTACTCCAAATATCTTCACACATGTATGATACTTGATGACCAGCTACATGAAGAGGGCTACTTAGTCCAAGGAGGAGTCATCTATCATCATGGTATTATATTCTTGTTTAGATCTTCTAAGCTCAAGCAGAAGATACTACAAGGAGGATACAAAGAGTTATGTTTCAGCCATATGCATACCATAAGGATCTACAACATCATCATGAGGAGCTTTTATTAGGAAGTCTTGAAAGAAGAAATACATTAGCATTTCCAAGAATTCATGAACTATGTGGAGTTTGGCAACCATATGACTCTATGCAAGAGTTATTTCAGCCATCTCTTCCTTCTATTGAAAGAGGAGAAAGATCCATGCACAACTCCATGTGTATGAGGAACCTTGTTGGTGAAGAATCTAGTCATGTAAATCAAATTTTATTTTCTGATTGTACATGTTCTTTCACCATTTTTATGCAAGCCATGACTCCTATAAGGAGTAATGTATCATGCAAATCTCATGGCAAACATTAGGCCGCTAAAATTTCTTAATTTTGCCACTCCCTTGATGTGCAAAGGGAGATTTTCTTTCATGAGGATGCTTTCCTAAAGCACCAAAAATATCTTGCACTTTCAGCCATAGTGAGACAACATGTGCAGCAAGTAAGTGGTGGGGAAACCACTTACCACACCTTGATCTGATGCAGACAGGAGATGCGTTGGTACCATATGTGGGGCTATGACCCACCTCCTCATGCTCAAACTCATGTTTGTTTATATATAGTTTTGCTTCCATACATTGATGATATACTTGTACTATTTATGGTATTGTATGGAGGGAGGATGGGGAGCATGTATGTACCTCATGGGATGGAGAATCTCTATGTACCTTATGCTACATGTTTCAGGGAGAGTATTGGTTCAACCATGTTTGTTTCATGTGAGTTCTTGACTCCTTATGGGATGGACTATGTACATCTCATAATGACATTGGAGGAACAATTCATGGAGGGTTGGATTGGTGAACACTTAGCTTATGAAGGAAGCTTGATTCATGATGGTGTCACCAATGGAGGACGAGAAGTGTTGCAACACTCACCCTATCAGTTGCTTGAGGACAAGAAACATTTTGGAGGGGAGGACTGTAATATTCCCAATTAGCCCAAGCTATACAATTTTGTTTCATTTTCCTGTTTCATGAATAAATGTATAAAGGAGGACAATAAAAACTCCTAAAATAGAAAATAAATCAATGCCACATGTGAACAAAGCTAAACCTGGGCTATGTAAATAAAACACCCTTATGTGTGAAAGGGATTGAACCATTTGACTGGCTCAACCATGACCAAATCAACAGCGTTGTCTAGAAGAAGTGATCCTCATTGATGCACAACACAGTCTTAGTTGGAGGTGGCACATGTGAAAGAAGCTAACTCATTGAGATGGTTTAGGGTTTTGCAATATCTCAATATTATAAAAGGAAGAGAAGGACAACATGAGAAGGTTGTTGATGACCATAATATTTCGGAATATTTTGTCTATTTAGATATTTCTTATTCTCCTTTCTGTTTAGCAGAGAATAGTGTTGTTTAGCACTGGGTGTTCCTGAGTGGGAATCCCACCTATTCGATTGTGTACCTCTTGGAGGAGTCTTGCATTTCTTTTCCACTATCAGGAATTTGGCCAAGCTCTTCTTCCAACTACAACGTAGATCCTGTTGAGGGTTTGGTTTTCTTTGTAAGTTGCAGCAAGTGGAGGTTAGATCTACTCAGATCTAGGCCATTATAGTGCCTCTTTTCACTGGGAGAGTCTTCTATCCCATTGGCAAGAGAGTATTGGATAATTGGAGCACATTTTCAGATCTTGGATTGGGGCCAAACCATGTTCTAGAGCCTACAGTGCAGTCTATATTCCAGTACTGCATTATTTTCAAGTGTAAAGTTGCAGGGTGTTTTGGCATACTTTTGGAGGAGAGATCTCTAGTGTTGGGAATCTGCCCTTCACTGTGGTGATCCATGGATTTAAGATATAATCCATGTCATATTCATATCTGATCTAAATACTCTTGTATTTGCTTCAGAATTTCTGAATCATTTTGTAGATATTTTTCATAAAATCTCAGATCTACTCCATGTACTTCACTTTTTGCTAAAAACCCAAGGGCCATTTGTAGAGGATCCTTTCTAGTGTAAAGATCTGATATAGATCTAAATTTTTGTACATAGATATGCTCTAGATATGAAGTGTAATATACAGCTATTATCAGCCAATAAAATAATGATGTCAAGCTTGTTCAGTCATATTCTATGGTTGCAACACCTCATTTTGAGGGATTTCTTCATGTAATATTCTTATGTTTTTGTTTTACATCTTATGGGCCAAAATGTATATCTAATTTTCTGATGTAAATGTTATTTTGAGACTCCATATTTTCCTCCTACTCTTACTTGGCTGAACTGTATTATTTCTGTTCAATATTGTTTAGTATTGATGCTTGTTCCCATTTGGGGATATTACAGTGGTATCGGAGAAATCATCTTGGCACAGCCCGTGCTTTCTTGAAGAGCCAATATGTCTTCATAAGAATAAGAACCTCTTATTGAAAGAGAGAAGAGGTATCTAAGAAGAAGACAAAATAAATTTTATTACAAAGGAGACAAAGAAAACAAGGGTGAAACCCCTTTATCTGGAAGGTTGAAAGGAGAAGAGTTTTCTAAAACTCTTTCTCTATCTATGCATGAGATGAAAGGAGAAATATAAGGAATGAAGAGGGAAAGACATGCAGATCCCTCAAGAATATTTTCACATAAAGGAAGCCCTAGTATTTCTTACTATGTGTGTGAGAATTCAACAACACAATCTGATCTACAACGCTGTAGCATGCCTACTTTCTTGACAAAGGAAGAAGAAAAAGGAGGAAAACCAAAGGAGGAAACTCTTGGTGATTATCTCCAAGAATATGAGTCTAAGTCAAAGAGATTCAAGGAACATCTAAGTTTCCCAGAGTTCTTTCAACTTAAAGAATAAAGAATATCCAACAACTACATTAGAAGAAGAGGGTGCATGCAGCACACTTTGGGTAGATTCTCTCTACCTACTTATGGTGGATCACCTGAGATCTCAACCAAGTCTTGGGTAAGGAAGATTGACACGTATTTCCAGCTGCATCAGGTTTCAGAAGAAGAAGCCATGAGAGTAGCAACGCTGTATCTTCAAGGTAAGGCTTATGTCTGGTGGCTATTTGAGTCTTCTTCCTTGGAAAATGTAAATATCTCTTCCTATGCAAAGTTCACTAGGAGGTTGGTGAAAATATTTGATTTGAGACATTCTGAAACTTATTTGGGAGAGAAAATCAAGCCCAAGAAATCTGAATCTTTGCATAATTTTGAAGAATCCATAAAGCCAACTCCATTTCTGAACATTTTTAAGGGGGTTGAAGATCTGCTGCATGATTTCCCAAGGCAAAGGCCCCACTTCAGAAAGAACTCTCTTCTCAAGGAGAAGACATGAGGGTTCCTTCTTCAAGAGGAGATCAAGGAAAAGGGTCTCTTAATGATGAGGCATTCTCCATTAATGAGGAGAAGGGAAAGAAAGAGCAGATAATATCCTCCAGCGCCGTGACAACAGGAGGAAAAATATAAAAATATAGAAAATGAAAAATATAATAGTGTAGACTCAAATATAACCTAAAAATTTTCATCAGCTGCAACCTATGGTATATCAGAATCATCCTCGCCACCAATATAAGATCTACTTATTGAACCCACTAAAACCAGAATTTGGCTAATATTACATCTACTGCTCTCCCATTTCCAAAGAGATTAACTCTAATAAAACAACTAATATACCTTGAATTTGACCCAGTCAGGGAATTACAAAAATTGTGTCAAAATTCCTCTCTTACAAACTATTAGAGACATACCCATTTATGGAATTACGAAAAATGTGTCAAAATTTGTCTCTTACTAGATATTAAAGACATACCCATTTATGCAAATACTATCAAAGAATTTTGTGTTAAAAATCTCGGAAGGAAGCCTAAATATCCTCCCATTATCCATGTAATAGGGAAAATTTCTAATTTAGTCTTAGGGAAACAAATTATTATGAAGTATGCATACCTTGGGAATTATGTAGTCATTATACAAGTGCAGGGCATCATTTTTCTAAATACTTTGGTATATTTGGGAGATGTTATTAATATCATTACATTAAAGGATTGTGATTTTCTTGGATTACATGAATTAAGGCCAACTCCCGCAATGTTGGAATTAGCTGATAGGTCTGTAACTAAACTAGAAGGAAATTTTGAATATGTAATAATTTTGATGGACTTTTGGGAGCACCGTATCAATTTTTTGGTCCTTAACCTTAAATACAATCTTAAAGGGCACCCTGTCATATTAGGAAGACCTTGGTCTGCTACTGTCAATGCTTATATTGCATTTTGTACTGAGAATATGACAATTGAATCGAGAAAAACTATTAAAATATTACTATTTATCCCCCCACTAAACCCAAAAGAAAATATGATAGTAAAATAAGGATCTTTCCTGGATATGAAGAAGAAAGGTCGTGTCCAATTCTTACTATTGAAAAATCTCATACATTCAAACAAGAAACCAAATATGATACCATTAATAGTAGGGCACCAAATTTTACAATTGCTTGAAGTTGTAATGGATAATGAGGCTCGGGGTTACCCTATAAAATAGTCCACTAATGATCATATCCCTACAACATTTTTCCATAATGGTATTCTAGTTGAAATTGACCCTGGTAAAATGTTGAATAATAGCTCTAATCTTACTATTTCTCAACATGAATGATTGACATAGGTCATCCAAAAACATAAGCAAGCCTTTGATTTGGACTACACTGATATGAAAGGTATTGATCCAGAATTATGCACATGTCACATTTATATAGAGAAATATTCTCATCCTAGTTTCCAACCTCAAAGAACATTGAATCCACATCTTAAAGATATAGTCAAACAGGAACTCCAGAATTAATTGATGTTAATTTTATATACCCTATATAAGATAGCCAATGGGTTTCACCACTTATTTTCATCCCTAAGAAGAATGGAAAGTGTTGAATTTGTGTAGATTACAAAGAATTGAATAAATCTAATAAAACCGTTCACTTCCCCCTTCCAATTATCGATCAAATATTTGATAGTATTTCTGGAAAGAAATATTTTTATTTTCTAGATGTTTTAGTGGGTATAACTAGATCTAGATTGCTCTATAAGATCAGGATAAAACTACATTTACTTTTCCATGGATGATGTTTGCATATAGAGTTATCCCATTTGGTCTTTTTAATTCACCTACTACCTTTCAAAGAGAATGATTAGGTATATTCTATGATTTAGTGAATGAGGGACTTGAAATTTATATGGATGATTTCACACCTTACCGTGATGAATTTGAAGAAGCCTTGGAATACCTCGAGAGAGTCCTTATGAGATGTATATTTACTAAGCTATGTCTTAGCCATGAAAATTTTCATATGTCAATGATAAAGGGCATAGTTTTGGGACATTTTATTTCTATGACAGGTATTTTGGCAGACCCAATGAAAACTGAGGTAATTATCATAATCCCTACTCCAAAAACACTAAAAGAGGTATGTAGTTTCTTTAGCTATGCTGGTTATTATTGGAGGTTTATAGAAATTTTTTCAAAAATTTCAGCACCACTAATTTTCTTGATAGAAAATATGGATTTTATTTGGACTAATAAATGTGACGATGATTTTGTAGAGTTAAAGAAATTACTTTCAATAACAATAGTATTAAGAGGTCCCAATTGGAAACTTCCATTTAATATATCCTCTAATGCATCAAACACAACCATGGGAGGAGTACTTGGGTAAGAAGAAGACAAGAAACCATACAATATCTACTACAGTAGAAAAAATTTGGCACCAACATAAATAAATTATATAATGACAAAAAATGAGTTTATGGTTGTTTTTATGCTATTAACAAATGTTGCCATTATATCACTCTATATCTTGTTTTCTTATATACATATCATTTTTCTATTAAGTATTTATAAAATAAACATTTTACTAATGGCAGAGTGACTAGGTGGTTTCTTTTGTTGCAAGAGTTTAACATCACCATCAAAGATATAACATGGAAGGAAAACCTCGTCGTATACTTCTTATCCATAATTATGCCTACGAATGACTCATCTCCTATAGAAGATCAATTCCTAGATGAGCATTTATTTGTGGTATCCACTAGAATTCCATGGTATGTAGGTGTCGCCAATTATATTGCAGTAGGAAAATTAACATCTCATTTGTCTCCTCGAGAAAAAATGAATATCATTTAACATATTTTTCAGTTTTCCTGGATAGATGGTTATATTTTTTAAACAGGAGAATATCGCCATATATGTAGATCCATAAGAGATGATTAAATCTACAATATCCTTAAGGCATGTCATGACAAACCGTATGGAAGCCATTTTACTAACTGAAAAACATGACATAAAGTATTTCATATGGGATACTTTTTTCCAACAATATTTAAAGGTACTATGAAATATTTTTAAGGATGTGATCACTGCCAAATAATGGGGAATCCTATTCAATCTGATGAAATGCCTCTTCGAACACAACTATTATTGGATCCATTCATAGGGCTATCAATTTTGTGGGCCCCATCAACCCTCCATCAAATCAGAAATCTTACTTTTTTGTTTGTACCGATTATGTCACAAAATGGGTGGAGGAAAAATCTCTTTAAAGAGCCATAGAAGAGGCAATATCAAATTTCTTGTTAAAAATATTTTTTCAATATGGCCTACCCAAATAAATTGTCATTGATCGAGGACCATAGTTTATTTCTCATAAAATTTCAATAACATTGCATAAATATGTAGACATCAAGAAAATAATCAATTCATCATACCATCCGCAAATGAACAACTAGGTTGAAAGTACTAACAAATTTTTGGAACATATATAATAAAAATAGTGGCTATCAATAATTGAGATTGGGCTTACAAGATTCCTAAAACCTTATGGGATTATCATACTACTTGGCATAATACCACGTGTTTCTCACCTTACTAGCTTGTGTATGGTAAAAATCCTATTTTTCAATTTGAGTTTGAGATCAAGACTCTTAGGACAACCCTAGAATTCAAATTGGATCTTTTAGAAGAATGGAAACAATGCCTAGAATATCTAAATTAATTAGATGAAATATTATTATCTGTCCTTCAACATGCATCAATAATTCAACAACAAAGGGCGAAGTGGCATGATCATTTAATCAAAAGAAAAACCTTCCAAACAGGTGACTAGGCATTACTATACAATTTAATATTTTGATGCTTCTCGGGTAAACTTCAAATTATGGTTAGGCCCTTATGAGTTCGATGAAGTATATGATAATTTAACAATTCTCCTTACCATTATAGATGCATTAGGTGCTTCCTTCCTTATAAATGGCCATTGATTATTCCTATACCATCACCTACTCGTGAAGGATTATTTTCTTAAAAAAATCAGATATGACATAGGTTTTGAAATCTTAGGTGATCAGGGGGATACCCCCACACCTTCGACTGGAAATTTTTTTGTTCCTTTTAGATTAGTTAAGTTAAAAAAGAAGAAGAAGAAGAAGAATAAATAACAATAAATAATTATTTTTTACTTTTATTGTTTTTCTATGTATATATGCATTTTATTTATGTATTATTCATTCTATTCCAAATTACACTTGTTGCAACCTCATGTCACAACTACTGCAATGTCGGGTCACAACTATTATAACCTTAAATTACAATTGTTGTTCCTTTATTCAAATAAGAAAATGACTCATTGTTGTTATATATTTATGAATAAGTACTAGCTATGAACAATTATCCCTTAATTTTCCATCATTTTCAAATTCACTATGATTGATTATAAAACCCACCTGTTTCCTCTCACCATATATTTCACTATCTTTGAAACTAGTTGGGGGAAGGGAGTTTTGTGAATTTTTGAACTTCCACCTTTTATGGGGTAAAATTTCTCAGTATGACTCATATAATTCTAGTTATTATTTTTAAACACACTTTCTTCACACAATCTTTGAAATCCCTCTTTAAATAGAATTAGTGGTATAACTTTCTATGGAGGAACATTCCTATAAGTATTTCCTTAAAATTTAAAAACAATGTTGTCATTTATGACTGTATAGGACCTTTGTGTTATTCTCTGAAACGCTCCATTCCACTACATATTAATGTTGCTATGATAGGAGGACCATGGTGAAATATGTGCTTAGTAACCCAACTTAATAAATGAGGAAATTGTTGGGATCACGATTTCGATTACACCAAAACCCATAGGTATTAGTAAACAAACACATCACCATAGTTAATGGATCCAAGAGATGTTGGAAATGAGATAACTACTGCGAGAGGGGGGGTGGGGGGGTGAATCAGTGTTGATAGGAATTATAAAAAAAATTCAATTATTTTACAATTATTGATTCACACCCACATACATTAACCCATTAGTAGATCAAATCGCATAAAAAATTAAACAACTAAGAAAATAATAAATCTGAATTTGCAACTACACCAATATCATCACATGTGAAGCATAAAATCAACCAAATAAATATGCACAAGAGGAAACAAGATATTTATGTTGGAAAACCCTCTTCAGTGAGAAATACCACTTTTTTTTATTCATGTGTCACTCAATAATTTTATTATTTGTTAAGAAATTAATTACATAGAAAATACATATGACTACTATTAGTAAGAAATTTGATCCTCATCTTACGACTCTACATACATCCATCCACTAGAAGCCACCACGACCAACGAGCCTCTCCCAACTCCGATTGGAGTCATGAAGAAATATGATCCTCATCTCATGACTCTACGGACCTCATCTGTTGGAAGCCACCACGACCAAAGAAACTTTCCCTAGTCTGATTGGACTCATGGAGAAATATGTTTTATGTATTGAATTTGGTGGAGCCCTCTCTCCACTCTTCTATGTGACTCTCATTTCATAAATATTTCATACTGGATCCAATCTCAATTTCTCAACTAGAACAACGCAACAACCTCTACCAGTATAAGCTCAAAACAAACATAACAATCTCAATGAAAACATTATGCACAACTCACTCAATTACTACAAAAACCCCATAAATCATACATGTTTCATACCAAAAAGATAATATGATGAAAATATAATGATAAATCATATAGGAAATTATCTACAATCATTCCTTACTCCATCATTATACTACTGCGTAAAATTTGGCTGAATCACACTTCTGTTTACATTTACTACTGTTGTAAATTGTTGTATATTTTCTACAAAATTCCCTCCACACAATCATTCTTCTCTCACACACACTCTTCCTTACTCACTCACCCATCACCAAAAAATAAAAACCAATTGAATATTTTTTTTTCATTTTTTTTTTAGTATATGCCAAATTATCCTCAATTATCTCCAAACCAATACCACGGGAACATACCATGGTTATGTCAATACCTATGACACCTGTACCATGATAATTTCCAAATCAATACCACAGGTAAAGACCATGGTTATGCCAATGTCGCTGACACCTATACCATGGTAATATACAAATCAATACCATAGGTAAATACCATGGTTATTCCAATTCCACAAACCCCTATACCATGGTAATTTCCAAGTGAATACCATAGGTAAATACCACAGTTATGTCAATACCACAAACTCATGTACCATGGTAATCTCCAAGTCAATACCATAGGTAAATACCATGGTTTTTCCAATACCACAGACACTTGTACCATGGTAATATCCAATTCAATACCACAAACTCATGTACCATTGTAATCCCCAAAACACTACCATGGGAAAATACCATGGTTACTCAATACCAAGACTATATGGAACAAGGTAATATCACATGCCAACCTACTGCACACACATATGAATCCCATGGTAACACTAATACCAAGAATATGTGTACCATGTTAATACTCTACTCATGAAATATGAAATATACACAAGGAAAAAAGAGAAAATGCTCAAATAGAACTTAAAACAACTCAACTCCAAAACAACTGACATAAACCAAGCCAAATCACCTTCAACAATAAAACATCTATGAACCATTGGCACAAACCAACAAATCCATCTATAACAAGCCAAAAACTGTAGATAAAATCTCAAACCACCTCCAACACAACCATCTGCAATACATCCCTAGGTTGACATCAATGCAAACCATCAATCATTGGAACACACATCTGCACCAACAATTGCATCATCAATGCCAACAATCTCCCCCTTTCGCATTGATGGCAACCCATGTTGAACCATCTGACTGGCGTCTACCTCTGAAATGATCTCCATAGACACTCCCCCTTTCACATCAATGGAAAAGGGTTGAGCTCATCCAAGTTATCATATTTGAATAGGAAATTATGCCCCTGGACACTATCTAGGTCATATCATAGTGTATCAATAAATATAACACTCCTCATAGTGGCATGAAAACAAACAATGGCAGTCATAGCTCTCTCTCCAACATGACCATGACCAATTATATCCAATACAATGTAAGTACATGGCTATATAATGAAATACAAGGCTACAAAAATGAATACAACATGACATACAACAACCAAAAAATGGTTGCAACAACTCATAACAGTACGAACTTGACATGATTCGTAACTCTTCCTAATCACCAACTCGTGACAACATGAAATCAATGACTTGACATTTGATTACCTAGCTTCATAAACAAGATACTTGACTATAATTGATGAGGTACATATGACACGTGTTTTTTACATAATACTCAAAATTTTCAGTAGATTACCAAAAAACATGCCTCTCTCCAAGACATACTCAATTAAGCTCCTTGACTAGCACTACAAACATTTAGGTTAGCAGCAAGATGATGACTGACCAGAAATATGTAAATGTCATAATGCATACAACCATCCATGTTCACAATATCGATCCATCTATATCAAGGCACCATATTCTAGCAACAAATGAAGTTATGGAAATAATATAAAATCAACATGAAATATGTAATAACAAGAAATAGTATCATATAACCATGACATCAACTAATCAACATAAAAATCCAATTTGTAGCAGCAACATTTTACACAAAAATATATCTCATGAACTTGTAGCAACAACATATGAAAAATATGTGCACTATTTGCAACAGGAAACAATCATCCTCTCAAGGTAGCAACATATCATGTCACTAGTAACTACCAAGCCACATATGCACAATGCTAAAAATTAAGAAACATCAAATAATCTTTAACTTGGAGTAGCACTAAAATTGTAGCACAATATTTATAAATAGCAAGACCAACAACAATGAACCATAAATAGATCTACTAAATGAAGCATAGGCAAAGTAACAACAACCAGTCTCCTCAGTGGTGGAAAAGAACATAAGTGAGATATCATGCAACATTTTGACCAATGAACAATGGCCATAAAATATGATGGAAATAAAATACTATCACATGTAACAAATACCCAACATCAATCATACTCCTCCCATGTGTAAGAAATAATCCATTTTTCCACACAAACCCTAAGGAGCCCATACATAATGCAAAATCTTCATTTTTTGTTCCATAGAGGCCATATAATCAAAGCAACACCAACTAATTTCAATATGAAGGTCACAATATGCCTGAGAAAGTAATAAAAATTCCCCATGGTGGCAACAACACATGCATATCATATCTCTCATTAGCAGCATGAAAAACTCGTTCGTATAAAAGAAATTTTATGTGAATGCTGAAAACAACCACCAGTATAAAAATAATAATTTGCATGCTAACTAATACAAAGCTATTAAGAATCATGCAATTCATGCAAACTCAAAACACATACTCCTTAAACTCTAATATCTGTTGCAACAACCAATGTAAAATAAGTGCATAGAAAAACAAACTTATTCAAACAACCTCATTTTCTCTTCTACTGCATGGAACCATTATGCCATCATAAATAAATGAGATAATTGAAGCACATAAGATGCTCCCCCTACATATGTGCCATCTCTAAATAATCTCTTTAAAAAAACATTTGTTAGTGCTACAAATCCAAGACAATCACTTGTAACAAAATGTCCATGCAACATTTCTAATATAAGGTAGAATTTCTCATAAATTGCATGCAACCCAAATTGTGACCATATGCTCCCCTATTACCATGCAGGCATTAGATATGAGTGGGATTTTTTTTCTTCTCCTTTATTCTCCAAATATTGTAAGGCTACTTTGTAGCATGTGAGTCTTCTTTTATTCTCTTAACCTTTAGCAAAGCATAATGTTATTTCCTGAATTCCTTTGGATTTTTAGTTCTTTGCACCTAATAGTTTCTCCTCCAAACTTTATTTATATTTAATGGCTGGCTTGCACTAATTGTAAGTTTATATCTGCTTGCTAATTCCTTTTGACCAATGTTACCATATTTGAAACATTCAACATTAGCAAAAACTCTACCTTTATTTTGTTGGTCTAACCCACAGGGATTTGAACTTTGAATCTCTTAATTTACATATGAATTCATAACAAGGCGATTTCCAATTGAGTTGCTCCTCGTGGGCATAAAAATTCTACCTTGGTTTTAATTTCTCAACATCAATCTTTGTTTCATTCAAAGTATCTACATTCCATTTCTCTATGTCCAAAGCTATTGCAAAAAAGGAAATAACCATAAAATAAACTTTGATACATTCTATTGCAAATCCTTGGACCAAAAAAATTTTGCTTCTTCCTTTATCTTATGATGTGTTACATGAAATGGTTGTGATTTGCATGTCTTTGTTTCTGTTGATAATTTATTTTCTTTCTTGTCTTCCTTTGTTGATGTTGCTTCCAAGGAATTTATTGACTTCATTGGTGATAGACTTATATTTTTCAAAAGTATAGTTGCCCTCTCCTTTCTCATTTTCCTTCATGGAGCATAACTCTTCTTCAAAACCCAATCTGGTTTTGATAAGAGGGGATATTTGAATCATAAGGATCTCATCCAAAATTCTAGTGCTTTTCTCCAACTTTCGATATTGAGATAGCTTATTGTTGGATTTTTCTAATTCACATCTCAATGAGGCTAATTCATCTTCTTTGGTTGAAACCACCTCAATATTTAATTTTTTGCAAATGCTAATATGTTCTTTGAGCTGATTTCCAATCTAATATTCAATTCTTTTTTCTTCCTCCAACTGGGTTTTTAGATCTTCAATTTATTTCTTGAAATTATTCTCTCTTTCTTCAATAATTTGGAGAATATTTTTCAAATATATATTTTCTTCTAGTGTTGCACTTAGTTTTGTTTTTTATTCAACTCATTTCTCATTTTCATCATCAATCCTCCACATCACTATTCCATGCAGTGCATGTAACTTATTCCAAATATCTCTAGCATTATTGAGATCATATATTTTCTCAACGTCCCAATAACTGAGCTTTATTTAAAATGGTTTTATCATCATAACCATTTATGACCATTCTCCAAACTTTATATCCTTGAGCAAAAAATTTTATTTTCACCTTATCTCTCCATGCTCAAAAATTTGAGGCATTGATTCATGGAGCATATCGATAGTCCATGATTTTCCCAAATCCACCTTCCAACGATTACGCTGCAACAAAGGCACCTGCTCTGATACCAATTTTTCGAAATGAGCTCGCTACTAGGGGCGGGGCGTGAATCTATAGTGAAAGGAATTATAAAACTTTTCAATTCATTTCCAATTACTAATTCACACACACATACATTAACCCATTAGTATATTAGATCACATAAAACATTAAACAACTAAGAAAATAATAAATCTGAATTTGCAGCTACACAAAGATCATCACATGTGAACCATAAAATAAACCAAATAAACATGCATAAGAGGAAACAAGATATTTATGGTGGAAAACCCTCTCTAAGGAAAAACCACTTGTTGTTGTTGTTTTTGAAATGCTCAATAATTTTATTATTTTTCAAGCATTTCAATTCATAGAAAATACATATAGCTACTATTATTAAGAAATTCGATCCTCGTCTCACGACTCTACACACATCCATCCACTGGAAGCCACCACGACCAATGAGCCTCGCCCAACTCTAATTGGACTCATAAAGAAAGATGGTCCTCATCTCACAACTCTACAAAACTCATATGTTGGAAGCCACCATGACCAACAAGCCTTGCCCAAATCTGATTTGAATCATGAAGAAATATGTTCTATGTATTGAATTTTCCAGAGCCCTCACTCCGCTCTTCTATATGAACTCTCATTTCATAAATATTTAATATTGGAGGAAATATGAATTTCTAAACTAGAAAAACAAAACAACCTCTAGCAATATAGGCTCAAATAAAACATAAAAATATCACTGAAACAATTTTTCACAACTCACTCAATTACTACAAAACCCCATCAATAATACATGTTGCATACACAAAATTTAATATGATGAAAATATAATGAGAAATAATATAGGAAATGATCTACTATCATTTCTTACTCCATTTTTATACGACTACATAAAATTTTGGCTGATTACACTTGTGCTTCCATTTACTACTATTGTAAATTATTTTAGATTTTTTGTAAAATTCCCTCCAAACAATATTCTTCTCTCACACACATTGTTACTTACTCATCCATCACGAAAAAATAAAAACCAACTCAATAATTTTTTTCAGTAGATGCCAAATTATCCTTAGTTATATCCAAACCAATACCATGGGAAAATACCATGGTTATGTCAAAACCTAGGACACCTGTACCATGGTAATGTCAAAATAATTACCATGGGTAAATACCATGTTTATTACCATGGTAATATCCAAATCAATACCATAGGTAAATAACATGGTTATTCCAATACCACAAACCCCTGTACCATGATAATCTCCAAGTCAATACCAAAGGTAAATACCATGGTTATGTCAATAACATAGACCCCTGTACCATGGTAATCTCCAAGTAAATACCATGGTTATTCCAATACCTCAGAAACTTGTACCATGTCAAACTCCAAGTCAATACCATGTTTATGTCAATACCACAGACTCCTATACCATGGTAATATCCAAAGCAATACCATGGTAAAATACCATGGTTATCTCAATACCAAGACTATGTGCACCAAGGTAATATCACATTCCAACCTAGTCGATACACATACCAATACCATGGTAACTCTAATACCAAGAATACATGTACAATGGTAATACTCTGCTCATCAAATATGAAAGATACGTAAGGAAACCAGAGAAAATGATAAAAAAGAACTAAAAAAAAAAACTCAACTCCTAAAAATTTGACACAAACCAAGGAAAATCTCCTACAACAATAAAACATTTGCAGCTAGTGGAACAAACCAAAAAATCCATCTATAACAAGCCACAAATCATAGATGAAATCTCAAACCACCTGCATCTACAATACATGCCCATGTTGACAGCAATGCCAACCATCAATCACTCCAACACAAAAAATGCATCAGCAACTACATCATCAATGGAAACATGAGAGGTGGTTAATAATATGCCACGAAACACATGAGAAGCATTGGTTTATCCAATGTCCAACAATTCCCCTCTAGTGGGAGTTGGGTGTGATGCGAACTAGATACCTTTGGATATGATACCACTTATTACAATCACAATTTCCATTACACCAAAACCCAGAGGTATTATTAAATGGATGCATTTTCAAGGTTAATTGATCTATGAGAGGAAGTTAAGCACATGTCACAAAACACATGGGGAGCGCTGATTTATAAAATGTTGTACAAACATTTTCTTAAAAAATAAACTCACATACCATTCATCTTCTGCAAATTTAAAAAAAAAAAAAAAAAAATATATATATATATATATATATATATATATATATATATATATATATATATATATATATATATATATATATATATATATATATATATATATATATATATAAAGGGGATTTGGGAATACAAGCAAACACACTGAGGTACTAAAAAGGTTTGATGGCAGCGGGGCCATGCTTGTATGGTACTAAGGAAAACCCACTTAGGTTCTAAATAGGCCTACTGGAAGTGAGGCTATGCTAGGTAAAAGGGAGATATAAAATACATTGCAACACAATATTACTCATTGTTGGAAGGGCCTTGCTCACATCCGTCCACTACTGGCCCTACAATCAAAGCTAAGGAAAATAAACTTCATGCTTTGGCATTTTGAGATTGGTTCAAATTTTATTATAGAAATTCACTAGTAAATTTGGCCCAATTTCTGACGGCCACTTCGTCGCTATTCCGACACATAGTCGTCGCAAGAGCGATAGTTTGAGGCCGGACAAAACGTGGTTAGCCATTACATCACAATTTTGACACTTCAATAAATTTTCGGAAGAGCAACACATTTTCTGACGTTTTGCAAAGTGTCGCAATACCGATGCTTGCAAAGTGTCACAATACCAATGCTTGTGAAGTGTTGCAATACCGACGCTTGCAAAGTGTCGCAATACCGACACTTTGAAGGTGTCGCTCTTCCGACGCTTTGAAGGTTTCACTCTTCCGATGCTTTGAAGGTGTCGCTCTACCGACACTTTTAAGGTGTCGCTCTTCCAACGCTTTGAAGGCATCGATCTTCCGACACTTTGATAAAAAAAATTATAAAAAAATAAACACAGGGTATCATCTGTATATCACATTTCGTTAGTGTTTAAAATGGAAATATAGAATATATCATTGTCATCCCTATTGTTTAAATTTCATACTTTATAATCTCCTGAAGCAAGCAACTGGACGCAAACCACATGTACAACATATCAACCATGCAATGAACAACCATGGTGGTATTTTTGATCAGTTGTAAACTTGATGACATCTTTTCTGAGATTCCCTAGGTCATATTCACTGGCTAGTTGGAAGAGTGCTTTGTAATTTGTTTAATAACGGTTATGTTAGCTATACTCTTTAATGCACTAGCTGATGAAAATGTTTATAAATACTCTATTGTCATAGTTTTGGATATCCTCATATGATATTTCAGACTCCATATTCACTCTCTGTTGGGCCCTAACTGTCCAACATCAGCTACACTGTATTTCTTTCTCGCAATATACAAAAATCAATGGCTGATGTATGTGGATTCAAAAAATTTCGTTCTTAAGCTTCTGGATCATGTCCACAGTGTTTTGGACTGGAATGGCTGCCAACAATGTTCAGATAGCCTTATTAAGGTAAATCTATACAAGCTCTGATGGAATTAATAGATCATGTCTTCAAATTTTTATTTTACAAAAGAGAAAAACGAAAACTCAACCTATAATGAAATACAAGTCCATTTACGTAGTTGTACCAACGGTTGCTTTCATGTTAACCATCATTAAAAGACCCTAGCTGCATGGTAGACATTTGGTGACTATTCCTATCCTTTGAAGATTCCATATGAAAGTGCATGTTCAGTTTGTTTATGGTTTTATTCTTATCAGATATAGTCTATGTTGTTACATATTTCCCCTAAACATGGATTATTTGTATCCACATAGTGGTCCACATCGCATATTTCTCTAATGATCCTTATAAATATGTGGGGCAGCTTCATAACAGTTCATCTTGCAATAACTTGTTATAGGGTTGAATTACGTAGTAGAAGGGAAATATGCCTTACTAATAGGGTTTGAAGACCATGACTGTTGTTATCAACATTGCTCTGTGTAGGGGTATGCAAGTATGCATCTCACTGTAGGGTTTGACACCCATATCTGTGGCTATGTGCATTGCCTTGATTAGTAACAAGTTGGATTTGAATTTATAATGGGGGTTCATCTGCAACATCCCCATAACAAAATGTTTAAGTCCCCATCAGAAGTATGCACCCCAAAATTTGGTTGAGGGATACAGGTGCATCCTTTATGAGGTTTGGGTGCATTATCCTACACTTAGGTGCGGGATAGGTGCACTTGGGCATGTACTTGGTTTTTGGTGCATGCAACTTGGTTACGTAGTCCATTCCGAAAGGGCTGGGAATTATCATGAGCTAAGTGGGATTGGAAGTAAGCTAAGACTCTAGTCAACATTTTCATCTTCATCATTGTCTTTAGTTTCTTCTTCCCTTGTGGTGTCACTGAATTCTAAACCATGGATCTTATTGATGTATGGCCTTCGAATAACATTCCAAGTGTACCCCCAATCCTTGGAATAGTCTATGTTTTCCTACACCTTGTCCATTTCCTTTTGTAGGTAAGTTGTAGTGCCATTTAGTGTGGTATCTGTCCTTGCACGGTCTGAGGTCCTCTTGAATACTTTGAATCCCTGATTTCAGAGTCTGAAATTGCCTCTTTATTACTTCGTGAAATTTTTTGAAAGGTGGACTTGCTTTTTGAAATATTTGATAACTTCCTCAAAGGGATACTTATAAACATAAGGTAGAGGATCACTTGCTCAACAAAAAAATATAAATCAAGGGTCAAAAGGAGCTGAAGACTTTTAAGTGTGCCAATTTCTCTTAATCCGAAGGTCTTTTTGAATTCTTCAAATGTTCGATTTCAAAGTCTAAAATTGTTTCTTCGTTACTTCATGACATCAATTGAACTATAGACATGGAATCTATTCTTGAAATTATTGACAACTCGCTCAAATTGATCCTTATAAACACAAGGCAAGCAATAAGTGCATAGTCAAAGGTCCTCCTAAATTCTTGAAACCTCGATTTTAGAGTCTTAAATTGTCTCTTCATTACATCATGACATTGATTGGAAGATGGAATTTCTTCTTGGGATATTTGAAGATGGACTCCAAAATCTGATGAGCCTCAACTTGACAGTCCTTTCCTTCTACAACAGGTAAAAAAAATTTCTTACCTTTCCCTGATGTAACAGATCCTCGTTGGTCAATTGATACAGTACATGTTCCCCCATAATAATCTACCAAGCTCACCATAAGAGTAGATGGCCACTCATATTTGGCAATACGTTGCATGGAATCTCTCATGATGGAGGGAGTTGTTTTGGATACTCAAAAAATAGTAGCAAAAGGGGACGCAAATCCTTTGCTATGTAATAAGTGTGCCAGTGGTGGAGACTCAAATTTAAGGCACGTAGGAAATTTTAGGGGTACGAGAGGGATAAAACGGAGACCATGTGAAGGAAAAAACAAGTTTGAAACCGTTTTTGATACAAGTGAATTTACTAAGTTTAAACCTTCCATATAGTTTGATAGTCCCAAAGAAGCACCTTGAGTTGCACCTGCGGGAAATTAGAAACCCACTTGTAAAAACTAATGTACAGACACATCCAGCAGCTGAGAAAATTATTCAAAAGAAATGTGTACTTCAATTTTCCAAGAAAACAGAAAATAAAATATTCAAATTTAATACAAATACATACAAGAAAGCACAACAATTAAGATTATCCTAATCAGGAAAGTAGAATGCATTTTCTTGCCATATACAGCATAAGAGTCACAATTTGGAATTGACTTAAAGTGAGACAAAATGCAATATGAAGTTTTACTTGTCCAAACACACCCGATAGGCATGATATATATTTAATACAACATATCCTTCAATTTACCAAAAAACCAGAGAGTTGAGTTAGAATTTATTTGCAATTAAACATACAAAAAGAGGCATAATCATTTGATTTACATTTGTGGAAAGCATGAATGGCATTCTCAAAATATATATAGCATAGCATTTAAAAGAACATGCTGGAAATTAACAGCAAAAGTAAACATATAAAGGGAAGAATACCTAATGAAGCCATCTCGACTGGAAAAACTAGCTGCAGAGAGTGGTATATACAAAAGCCGACTAGACTGATGTTCTAGACCCACTGAAAAGCACCCTTTGGTATGTCTTGTAAATTTCCAGGCATTGTTTGCTTTCTTGTAAGTCCTTATCATCCATCTATTTTATTTAATTACCTCCAGGAACAAGCTTTCTTTAAATATATAACTGGAAACAAAATATGAAGAATCATCCTAAGTAGCCAAAATTTTAAGGAATATATCATTTCCAGGCTTTAGCTGGCTAAAACTTTTTGTAATGTGCATCCATAGTTCCCAACTTACTACCTCTATACAACGTCTTTTTACTGGTGTTTCCAATTGATTTTCAAGATAAGAATGAGTATTTAGTATTTACTATTAACTAAAACTCTGACAGTTTGTGTTCCCATTAGATATTCCTTCTTAAAGAAAATCAGGAGTCAGCAGCATGTGAACATACATAATTTTCAAACACACAATGGAAAAATAAAAGAAGTTTCAGTTTGAGGTTAACATACTCAGTTACCTGCAATAGCACCCTTTAAAAGCATA